>OZ026586.1:19714111-20198111 GCA_964020215.1 Aurelia sp. 3 sensu Dawson et al. (2005)
CAGAGTCTGGTTCAAATCAGTCCATAATTTTGAGAAAGGACATTTGGCAAGCGGTAATACATCATTCTGGGACGTCCGATGTGTCATGAATTTACTTTCTCCATAAATGGACAAAATGTGCGTTGGTATTACTGGATAATAGTGCGAGGGTTAGGGTTACAAACAATGTTACTTTCTTTTACTCACTCATTTTCCGATCGCAGTAATGTAGGAGAGCTCACCCCCGTCCCTCACCCGTCTTTGTAGTCGTAGGTTATTTAGCGTAGGTTTTCAGGCAGGGGCCTCATTCTGTGGCAGTACCCGTATGATCGAAACCTAAACTCCTACTCGGATACAGTAACATCCTTACATTACTGCCACAGAATGGAATCAAAGATAAAGTGTTTCGATGGTTCTGGTGATATCAAAGCTTTCCTTGAGAAAGTTAAACTACAGTCAGCCCTGAAAGGATATGAAGGCGAAAAAGCTGCACAGTACCTAGCCAGCCGGTTAGAAGGTCAAGCGTTTGATGTTTACATCAGGCTGAGCGATAGAGATAAAAAGGAAACAAAGAAAATCACCGAAGAACTACTCAAGGAATTCGAAGCTGGAAACCAAAATCGAGAATTGGCCATAGCCCAGTTAAACGAACGAAAGAGGAAACCCGAAGAGTCGGCACAAACGTATGCGTTTAGAATAATGGAACTGACTAAACTGGCATATCCAGATTTTGAAGAAAATGTAAGAAAGACCATCGGAAAGGATCACTTCATGAAGGGTATTCACCCGAAAATGCAAATAGCCTTGAAGTCATCATCAACATTCGATGCAGCCAATATTCTGGATATTGCAAAAGAAACCAGTAGACTGGAAATTGCAGGGATTCAATCGTATTCATCAAAGAAAGAGGAGTGTTTTGAAATCCAAGGAGCTGAAAGCCAGACAATAGTTGACATGGTTACCGACAAGGTTATAAAACAGATGAAAGGAGTTGCTCTCGCTGCTCAGGGGGTAGATGTGGAAACGGGAAGTGCTCATTATGTGCAAAACCGTCCTTTCAGAGGTCAAAGACGGTGGAAACAAAGACAACCAAGCAGAAGCAGGCCAGCTTTGTCCCAACAAAATAGGAAGTGTCGTGCATGCCAAAGTACAGAACATTTTGTTCGAGAATGCCCAACCCGTTTTTGTCAAGCCTGCGGAAATCGTGGACACGACTCATGGGACAAGAACTGTCCAAAATACCAATGACTATATGGACCTGATAACGTTTTCAATGATTTTTCTGCAGTTGTCAAAGTTGGTTGCGAAAGTAAAACGATTAATGCTTTATTAGACTCTGGTGCGAGTTGTTCTGTTATAGATATGGGAACCCTCGAAATACTTGGGCTCCAGGGTTCGATAGATAATTCTCAGCATATCATAATCGATGCATCGGGGAAGAAAATGAATATTAGCGGCTCAATCAACTTAAACTTGTCAATAAAAGGCTCAAATGTGAAGCAAAATTTTAAAGTTCTTGACTCCAAAAGTTACAATAATGTAATATTAGGAAGAGACTTTATGTCCAAGTTTCCATCCGTTGAATTCGATTTCACTAGTGGTAAAGTCAAGCTAGGAGCAGTTTGGCATCAGTGCGTAAATGCTCGGAAAGAGGAAATAGCCCGTGTAAAGGACAAAATCACAATCGAAAGCCGGTCAGAATCCGTCGTAAACGTCAAATGTAACCAATCGCTTTCCTTATTGACAATGGATTTCGAGCCATCCAAAATATTCGGAATGCCAGGAGTCTATGCTACTCGTTGTAGGGTAATCCCTAATCTTCAAGGGGTGTTTCAGATAACAATGTTAAACACCACTGCTAACCCCATTGTCATAAATAACCGAAAATGCATCGGAAAACTTTACCCTGTTCAAGAGACACAACAGCAACAAACTGTTCTTGGAAATGAAAGTTCTTCACCTTTTGCAAAGGATATTTCTCTAGGAGCAGATTTGTCACAGGAACAAAGGCAACAATTGGTGTCACTTATAACCAAATATGAAGGGATATTTGCTTCTAATCCGAAAAAGCCATCACTAGTCAAGAATATGAAACACCGCATTATAACTGATGACGCCTTACCGGTCAATAAGAAACCCCATCGCATACCTCATGCATGGAACGATGAAGTCAATAAACAAATAAAGGAAATGCTTGATAATGGGATTATTCGTCCCTCGTCTTCGCCTTGGAATTCCCCAATTATATTGGTAAAGAAGAAGGACAATTCTACGCGATTCGTTTGCGATTTTCGGGGTCTGAACGATGTAACGAAGAAAGACGCTTATCCGTTACCTCATATCCGTGATGTTCTGGATAAGATGCAGGGTTCGCAATACTGGACAACGTTAGATGCCGCATCCGCTTATTGGTCAATGCCGCTAGAAGAGGCAGACAAAGAGAAAACAGCTTTTGCAGTTCCGCGGGGTAAGTTCGAATTTAATGTTACTCCGTATGGCCTCTGCAATGCTGGAGCCTCTTACCAGCGAATGATGGATGTTAGTTTGTCAGGTCTTCCAGCCGAACGCATTTTAGCTTACATGGATGACATTGTGATCTTTAGTAAAACATTCGAAGAGCATTTACAAAGTATCGAAACAGTATTTGAAAGAATGCAAGAATCGAACATTGCATTAAAGCTATCCAAATGCATTTTTGCAAGCCATAAAGTGGATTTTTTGGGTTTCGAACTTTCAAATTCGGGTATTCGACCACAATCTCGTTTAACAGAGGCCATTTCGAAGTTTGAGGAGCCTAAAACGAAAAAAGAGCTGAAGGGGTTTTTAGGTCTTGCAGGCTTCTATCGAGCATTTATTCGCGATTTCGCAAATATCGCTGAGCCTTTGAATAAGCTAACAAGTGATAAGATACCTTTCGTTTGGACAGATGAGTGTACAAATGCTTTCAGTGCGCTCAAACGAGACCTTTTGTCGCATCCAGTGTTAAGATTCCCGAACTTACAACAGGAATTTGTAGTAGAAGTTGATGCTAGTAATTATGCTGTTGGCGGAATCCTGTCTCAGAAAGCAGATGATGATGAATTACACCCAGTCGCGTATTTTTCTACAGCGTTGCAACAATCACAACGAAACTGGTCTGCTACCACGAAGGAAGCCTTTGCTCTTATCGTTGCTGTTCGCCATTGGCACGTTTATTTGGCAGGCACCCACTTCACTCTGATGTCAGACCACAATCCACTGACCCATTTGCGTAAACAGAAAGACCCGCGCGGAAAATTTGGCCGATGGATTACCGAGCTAGAAGAGTATGACTATTCCATTCAGTACGTCCCGGGAAAGGAGAATATTAAAGCCGATACCCTATCCAGGCAGTCATCCCCAGAAGAAACACAACCTAATTCTTTGTTTGAAGAAAAGGTGTATCAGTTTGCAGAAACGGCAAATTTCCAAATTCAACTGAAAGAGGAGCAAATGAAAGACCCCACTATTTCACGAGTCATCCAGTGTATTCGCGACGAAAGACCTATCGAAACTGGAAGATTGAAACGTGTGCAACATCAACTTAGAATCGAAAACGGTATGCTTACCAAGTCCGGTAGACCAGTTCTCCCACCACCATTGCGACACATGGTCGTTGCAGAGCACCACAACACAGCACATTTTGGTATCGATAAGATGTATAGTTTGCTCAAAACCAGATTTTACTGGCCTAACATGTATAACTACATTCGACAATTCACCCTAGGCTGCGAAACATGCCAGCAAACAAAATGTGACACACGCCCACCGAAAGCACCACTGATCCCAATGTTTATACCAAGTGCCCCTATGCAATTTATCTCTCTCGATATAGCATATGTTCCTAAAGACATGAATGGGTACCAGTATATCCTGTTGATTGGTGACGTTTTCTCAAAGTATATCCAAGCAGTTCCTCTTAAAGATCAGACAGCTCCCACTATCACCGAAGCCTTTGAGAGACAATGGGTTTACATTCATGGCACACCAAATTATTTGCTAACTGATCAAGGTTCGAACGTTGACGGAGAGGTAATGTCAGAGATTTGTAACTCCATCGGCATCGAAAAGCGTCGTTCTTCTGCCTACCACAGCCAAGGCAACGGCTTTGCAGAGAGGAATATTCGTTCTGTTAAAGATGTATTACGAGCAGTTCTCTTGCATCGAAAACTCCGACAATCGAAATGGCGTTCGCTTTTGCCAAGTTTGGTATTTGCCCTCAATACTAGTGAGAGCAAGGCTACGGGATGTATTCCGTATAATGTCGTATTTGGAAGATCAGCTGTATTACCTCAAGATATTTTATTCCAACAAGGCAACGTCGATACCTATGACCAGGTATCCCCAAAGGAATACGAGAAAGACATCACACCTCTGTTGCGCGACATATTCGACCACGTATTTTCGAAACTAGAAATAAGCAAAGAGAAAATGCAACGCCAGTACAATACCAAATTACGATTTATCGATTACAGCAGAGGCCAAAAAGTCTGGTTGAAGGTTAAATATTATAAAACGGGGGAAAATCGGAAGTTGGCACCAAGAAGAACCGGGCCGTGGAAAGTAATCCAAAAACTTCCAAATGGAGTAAATTTCGAGATCGAGAATTCTAGTGGTGAAAAGAAAGTTGTTCATCATGACAGACTTGTCCCCGTGGTCGAGAACGGATTTAGGAACCAGCCGACCGTGCAAGTGCCAGTCTCGCCGAATGAGGAAAGCGAGGATTCAGACGAAGATTTCTCAGATAGTGACAGTGACGCATCTGTATACGAACCTCAAGAAGCCGAACTCGAAAATCAAGCCGAGCTTGAAGATCAAGAGGGAGAGTTTCATCGTGAAGTACGGCCTAGGCGTCAGAGACAGGCCAGATATCTTCCAGACAGCATCCCATGGGGATCTTTAAGAATTTAACGAAATTGTTGCAGTATTTAGTATATAGACAGTAGTCCGGTAAACGCGTTTTGTTATTTAGGAGGGGGGAAATGTAGGAGAGCTCACCCCCGTCCCTCACCCGTCTTTGTAGTCGTAGGTTATTTAGCGTAGGTTTTCAGGCAGGGGCCTCATTCTGTGGCAGTACCCGTATGATCGAAACCTAAACTCCTACTCGGATACAGTAACATCCTTACAGTAATATAGTTATTTGCTATGATATTCTCATCATAGCAAAGGCACATCGATTTCTGAAATGTAATTGTACAATATATACCGCATACATACATGATTTGGTTCTGTCTCAAAGCTATTTCGGTTTTTTACCGGATCAGTCAAGAAATGTACTTGTTTGGAAAACCATAAAAGAATCATTCACCCATTTCATCGCACTATATGTTCTTTTTATAGAGTCAAGACTAACTTAGATGTCAAATATATTCTCCAAAAAGTGCTTATTTCGTTCTGGAGTTATCAGCAATTTTGTTACGGAATGAAATGAACGTGCACCCAAATACATGTGAAATTCGTACACAAGATGTTCCAGAAAGCCAACGGTCGTGCACTACGTTTAGCTGATACCGATCTAAAATTGCTAAGTTTTAAAAACTAGCCCTGGTCAAAAGTCATTCTCGTATCGAGGGGTCAGACTATGGAACAGCTTGAGTAGGGAAGCTAAAGTGGCATCCTCCCTCAGTGCCTTCAAACGGCTATTAAAAGACGATGTAAACACACTGAGCCAGAGCTAATGTTTTCTTTTGTCTCGTTTTCTTTTCTCTGTTTTAAGATTGTATTAGGGATTCTCTAATACACGTATTTTTAACTAAGAATTTTGAGCCAGTACTGAAAGTGTCTAAAAATTATCAGATTTTGAATAATGACAGTTTTTTTACAAGTTGTTTTAAGGTTCCGTATTAACAATGTTCAAGTTCACTGCCTGCCCCTTCGATCGAGAAAATTTCAAAAACACTGTTTTGAAGCTTGTCCAATGTTTAAACATCACTCAAGTACCTTACAAGTACTATGATACCAGAAACAAGAGGAAATAAGTAAAAGTATGTCAAGGATTTATTTTATAAAAAGAACTAGCCCTTTAAGTTACATTTTCCCAATACTGGAGTTTCTTAAAATTTGGCGATCTGAGAGTTGAGTTTCTCACGAGCAGTTTCTTATAAAAAATACGTGTGTATCTATTAACTTTTTTTAACACGTCGGTTTGGAAAACAGTATCTATAGCTTATACTGAAACTTTTACGTGTCTAGATTTTATGAAATGAAAAATGAAATGAAAAAAGTATAGTGTTATAGTTTTGGGATTCGTTTATCAAGCCAGTTCATTTGCAAAAAAAAAAAGAAAATATTTAGAGCGATAGCTTTTCATCATTTCACCTCACCCTTGCCGTCAGTCTTGCTTGATATGCAAATCTTAAGGCTTTCCGACCTTTCCTATTCGAGCCACTTTGTTTTTATGTACGAATGTATAAACATGACTCCCCTTCTTATTTCCGTTTAAGACAAAATAAAGATTACAAATAAGAATCCCCTACTGAAGTAGGCCTATGCGTGCATCTTCGCGACATATGCTTCGCCATTGCAAATGAGGTCTAGCAATTCTAGCAAAAGTTGTGGTTTTGGTTCAGTTTGGGCTGTTTATAATGGCGAATCCAAATCATCAACGACGTTTGTCGGCTCTAATAAGAATAGTATGCTTATACGATGAAGTAAGTGTAAAATGAAGTGAAAATCAGGAACATCTCAAAACGACAGAACGACAGCCAACATGGTACGATTAATAATGAATATATGAATTATGAAAGGCCTGTGGTGTGGTAATTTATGTTACTACAATTCCTGTTTATTGTTGGAATTGTCAAACAAAATTGAGGAACCACTTTTGCATGTTTTGAATAACATGGAACATGGAATTTTAAATAAAAAAGATACAAATAAAATGCAACAAACGCATCAATTGCGAGTAAAAATGTGCAGAGTTCCATCATCAAAAAAATCAGAATCGACTCTTTACGGCCAAAAGGGGCATCTGTATCTCTACATCTAACAAAATACTGAGCAGAAAGGCATAGCAATATATATGCTCTGGTGAAAAGTAAAGAAAAATAAAAATTGATAGACAAACGATGGCGAGAAAATAAAGAAAAGTCAATCTGTAACTTCGAGCGTTTAGCTCGCTTCGTCTCTCGCTTTTCTCGAAACTTGTCCGTCCAAGTCACTTCCCTCACTGTTCGGCCCTTGAATATCAAAGCCGATCAAATCAATCACACAGAAAGCTGTCTGGTTTTATTGCAGATATGTTCAATTTGGTGCAGTAATTTACCCGGCTTTAATCGGCCGCTTCTTCCCATGGATATCATCAGGTGCAGAAAGACCCATCCAGAAACCTGCAAAACGAGCGAACTCTTGAGGTCAAAGGCAAGAGGATAGCACGTGGTAAAGTGTGCAGGAATCATTCCTGTCAGGCCCGCAGAAATGTTAGGAAAATTTGATCGTGGTTTAGGCTCACTTTCAAGGTTTAAAAGAGTAATAATCGCTCCTGTACACACGGGGGAGGGGGTTCTGGGCTAAATTTCGGGTAGAGGTGTGCCGCCCACAGTTTCAAAATGGCACCATTGGCTAGACCAATTTTCGCGAAAATGATACCCTTGGCTAGACTAATTTCTACATCAAAAGTGCCATGAAGTGGCATTTTCTAAACAAAACTTGCCAAATTTTTGCATTATCTGGACCAAAAATTTGGGCCAAAAAGCATACACTTGCCCAAACTAAAATGAACTAAATTGGCAAAAGGTATACCCTTGCCCAGACTAAATGGACTAAATTGGCAAAAGGTATACCCTTGGCTAGACTAGAAGATTTGAAAAAGTATACCCTTGCGGGCGGCACATCCCCAGGTACCTTTACTATGGAAGAACCCCCCCCCCCTTGCCTGTACAGCGAGCAAAGGCATTTGCGAGAGAGAAGAGAATATCTTTGGGCCAAAACATGTTGGATCTGTTCAAGAAATATGCCAATCTAAAGTAAATTGCCATATTCGATAAAAAAATCACAAGTCACAAGTGAATTCTCGTTCAAAAGCATCGTTGCCCCATGATTGTGGTTGAAAAAATGGTTTGAAAAGATTTCAATGTAATTTGAAGGAAGCAACGAGTTTATTTAATGAGAAATTAACACAAAACAAAAAATAACACGTTGAGATTTCCAAGAAACGTCGGAAAAGGGGTTCCATTGAAAATTTAAAGTGTAATTTTTTTACCAGGTACTTATAGATGATATTTGAAAATTTATTCCAAGAACAGAATCTTTTCTGAGAATACTAGAAGGAGGTTAAGTGTTGCAGTTTTTGAACTAACTAAATATTACAGCAGTCATTGATCTGCTTTCTTCAACTTGCCCGTGGTAAATTATTACCAAGCAAGTAGTGAGTAATGCCTGGTAACTGCCCCCTTGCTGCTCCCTTGCTAGCCGCCTTTCACTAAAAGAACTCAGTGTCATCATTTTTGCAATGTTGATCATGACTGTGAACATCAGACAATCGAGAGAAGATCTTACGTAGATTGTCGGGAGCAAGTCCATTTAGGGATTGATATACCATGGTAGATGTTTCCCTATGGACAAGCCTATCAACTGAGAGCCATCCTAATCTTTGCAACAATGGAGCAGCCGATGAATCAAAAGGGCTGCCCGTGACAATTCTTGCAGATCTGTTCGGCAATTTTTGCAAGGTATTCAGGATAATCGCTACAGCAGCCCCATATTGAGCAACAATAGTTGAGACGGGGCTCGACGATACTTAAATACATGTTCCTTAACATCTCTTCTTGTACCAATTGTTTGGCATATTTCAAAAGCCCAAGGGCTCATGAGATTTTCCTCTGAAGGAACTTTGCCTGGCTTCCCCATTTCAAATTTTCGTCAATCATAACACCAAGATATTTAGTTTCATGCACAAGTTCGATATCGTTCCCGTTAACTTGGAAGCAAGGGGTGATCTCTGATGTTTTGTTTATCTGCCCTAGCTTTTGGGCAGAAGAAATTATCATGGCTTGTGTTTTGACAATATTCAAGGAAAGCTTATTGCCCTGCAACCATTTCTCGAGGCAGGCAAGTTTCTGCATTGACAACTGCGTCAATTTCTTCGATTTTATCCGAAGAGTAGGAGATCGCTGTATCGTCGGCGTACATAGTAGCGTGTGCCTTTCTTAAAACGAAAGGAAGATCATTTATATAAAGCAAAAATAAAAGAGGTCCAAGGCAAGATCCCTGTGGTTCCCCAATATTAATTTCTGCTGTATCGAATGTGACACCGTTGCCTTTGCAGCACTGCCTGCGATTATGAAGATAAGAGCTGGACCATTGGTGTTTGAGACCATCAATCCCGTAGTGGTGCATTTTATCAAAGAGAATTTTATTGTCTACTGTGTCAAATGCTTTCTTTAAATCGATGAAAATCATTCTCAACTTAGTCTGTACGAGTTAACAGCACTTTCTATCTATAAAGAATATGTTTTTAAAAAGTGTGTTAATAATTTCATCCACGAGAAAAATTCAAGATTCTTACTGCACGAAGCAGGCCACGAACTCGATTCATCTAGTCCAATGATCAACTAACTCGACTAATGAAAGTGCAATGAAATGATTGAAAGATCAGTAGTCAACGGATACCAAAGTCAATCAACTGCCAGATAACTATGTTTTTAAGTTTTTAACAGTGTAAAGGAGGGGTAAAGGAAGGTGTTTCAGTCTGGGGGCAGCATTTTACAAAAGGATAGGAAGACGTGATCTAAGAGAAAGAGGGCGTAGTCCACAAGATTTTCCGACTCACTGACGGCTTTGCCTGGGGAACGAGACTAAACGTCACAGGAGACATGACTTTCCCAGCCACCCAACACATTAGAAAATGTTTCAATTGGCATACAGAAATCAAAGGTGAACCTACGGGCTACGGTTGACTCATATACAAAAGTCACTCTCATGAAAGCAGTGGCATGGAAACCTTGTTGCAGGGCCGATACCAGCCATGACTGCGTAGGGTAGGGGGGGGGGGGCGAAAAATCAAAATTTTCCGACGAACAACCATCAACAATTACAGCAACAACAACAGCTGTAGGAACATACGTTAACTTTATGCATAATATGATCGATCTAACTCCTCAGTAACTAAAATTTGGCCACATTTCGCAATCCAACCTTGAAATCAACACAATTAGTCAATATCAATCAAAAATGTGCCATAAATTCAATAATTTCTGTTGGAATTTTATGTTTCAACACTAATAAATTCATGTTTTCATGCATTATTTCTCCTTAAAATCCTCCAAAACAAGCCATTCAAATTACAAAAATTCCGACAAGAGAGCAAAATTTTTCGACAAATGGTCTCCTGGGGGGCGCTCCACCCCCAGCCCCCCATGGGCTTCGGCCCTGCCTTGTTGCGATGCAAACGCTGGGACCGGGATTGCGAAGTGGGTTCCCTTGGTGTGTACGAAATCCAGCCGTATTATTCCTGATGACGAAGTACGACGTCACACTCTGCAAAGTCACACTCAGAGGTAACTGACCTTCAAGACTGTCTGCAAAAAGCAGCCTAATAATATCAACTACCAAATCTCCGTTTCGGAACAGTTACAAAGTTTTAGCTAACTAGTAACACTGGTAAAACAAAACAACAAAAACTAAAGCAAATTAAACTAACAACAAGTACTAAACAACCAGTGGCGTAACGGAGCATTTTGGGGCCCTTTGTAACTTAGCTATGCAGGGCCCCCCTGAGGCGGCAAAAAGACCAACAAAACTTTTGCTAAATTTCCAACATCAAAGCAGTGCTTTCATTGGCAAAATCAAGATTTCGGATGGGTGACCTCTGAGGACTGACCTCGCAACTCACCTCGTCGTCCTTCGGAAGGGACGTTAAACTAGGGGTCCCATGCCTGGATGCGGCATGCACAGTGGGCCTAAATTAGCTTTCAGTAGCTAGAAATCCTGACAAGCTCACTCAAAACAAATGAAAACAAACAAACAGGGTGTCCTTTTACGGTAAAGATTATGCGATAGGGTATTGCAATTGATGAGAAAATTATGCGACAGGGTATCATGTGGAAGGATGCCTTTCAGAGTTCCCTTGAAACAATGGATTTTGGCAAAATTTTTATGCGACAGAATATTCTTTTGGGCCATAGCTTGTGCGACAGGGTACAGGATGTGGAGAGATTTGCCACACATCCCCATCACTTCCCTAGTCAAGTACCCTTCCGGGCCCCGGGGTCACGTCATCCTTTAAAACTTTTATATTGGTTAGAAGGTAGCAAAGCATTTTTGAAAAGTTTGCATCACTTATACTAAACTAAACTTGCATTTAGTTCAATTCACAACGGTGTTCAATGCACTAGAGGTCTTTGGGTCTCTGTAGAGGGGCCCTAAAGCATACAGTGCAAATCAACACACACACACACTGTTTCTCCAAAGCCACATCACTACATTACTGAAAAAAATAGTACGGGGCCTTTAGGAGTTGAAGGGCCCCAACCACCGTGCGTTACGCCACTGTAAACAACTGAACCTAACATATCTCAACACTATTTACAAAATATTTTTACCTCCCTCATTATTCCCTTAAGAGCTTTTGGATCATTTGAAAAGACCTTATCTTTGCTAGAATTTTTCATGTCAAATTTCTTACCCTTCTTACATTCCCATAGATGTTCTACATTTTCTTTCAGCCTGATTCAAAGGAAATGTTAGTTTTATTTGTTCCTTTTCCAAAACATTTGAAACGTGGAAAAAATAAGGGTTCATGATGCCATTTGTAGGCCTAAAAAATGCTATAATTTAATCTTCTTCTCTTGCTTTGAATCGTAAACCCCTCGTGAACGTTTCGCGGAAATTCTCAAAAGCTTCTCCAGAGGCCTCCATATCCTTGTTGACATGACAGTCATGCAACGAGAAGCAAGCATTCATTTCGGTTATGAACATTTCACAAAGATATTATTCTCTCAGGGAAGCATTGAATATCAAACATTCTTTTCTGAGTGAATGTGAACAAAAGTGAACTGCATTGTGCGACTCAAGGCAGTAACAAAGACGCATTGCATTGTGGTCGAAAGCCTGACAAAGACGCATTGCATTGTGATCAAAAGCGGAAATTGAAACGGAAGCGATATTATTATGTGAGCCAAGAACCGCACCTTGTGAACCTGAAACCCCTGTGAACCCCTAGGATCTTGCAGTACTGGTTTTTGAAAGGACCCTAAACATAGAAGGGCCATGCATCTGCAAGACTTAAGACAAAAAGGAACATTTCTTACAGGGGCAGATATTTCAGCAACTGCCAGTTTAAACAGGTCCATGTTTCCCTCAGTTCAATTAGCTATCATTCAGTATTATTGCTGCTGCCATCATCTGTTCATTTTCTATTCATGGGTAGGGAAGAGTTTTGCAGATATTTTTTGTTTTTCCTTGTCCTAACGTATAATGGACAGTTTTAAGAGGCTTATGCACAACCGAAGGCCTATTCTTAGCCTTTCGTTTTACGAAAGATCCTTTCGACGACCCCCAAACATAAAAGATCCCTCGACGAGCCCCAATGGATTGTAATTGACTCTGCTTCCACTGCCAGAGAATCAATACCCCTTGTTCAGCATCAGGAATATGTTAATTTGCTGTTTGTACTTCTGTCATGTGTGTTCAAATGCATTCACCCCCTAGTATTTTGAAAACACTGCTTTTATAGAGAGGGTGTCACCTCTCTAAGTTCTGGGACCTTTAAAGAGTCAGTACTATCATAAGGAGTCTCAGAGTCATCCGGTCTGGTTTTTCCTGCATGGCGTTCCGCTTTGTCTGGGACTCAAAAGTAAAGTGCATTGAGAAATTACCAGATAATACCCCAATTTCCGTTGCATGCACCAAAATAAGACCATTTTTGCTTGGAATGATGAGATGAGTGCAAAGGTCAATTTCGAAAAGCCTGAAAGATAAGTCACGATCAAAACACCGGTTGGTAATTTCAAATAAACAGAATATTTAACCCCATCTCACATGGGGGTGGATTTCACCCTCCCCCCAACCTCGTCCCCAGGGCCTTTTGTCATTATGACCCCCAAAACTGTATTTTTGGCTACGTCTTGTTCAGTATGTGCAGGATGATCCTTAGCCTGAGACTTTGATCCTTTATCCAATTGCATTCAAAATGAAAAAAATTTCCCTCTAATTTTAGAACTGTATCCATGGTAACCGATGTTTTGCTATGTTCTCTGTGAGATGCAACTTTGTTTTTATCCTATGCTTTCGTCATTGCTCTGATTGAGCCAAAATTTGCAGTGAATATATATTTTGATAACTCCTTTTAATATTTGCGAAAAAAATTTTATTATATTTACTTTTAATATGCTTTCATACATATGACGTCATATAATTAGTTGTTGCTTGTGACGCTTTAGCAACAACAACATCGATAATTAGATTTTGATGATTCAGTTTCATTGTTTACATGATAATTAACATTTCTACCAATTTTTGGCCTCATATCTCTAAGAACGGCTGAGAAAAACAGGGTACCCCCCCCCCCCCATGTATTGACCGCTGCATAAGCGAGGTAAAAAACTTTGAGATGTTGGATATGTCGGATCAAAGATTCTCCGAAGTTTCTCAACTCCGACTTTCTGCCAGGCCCAATATGGTCTACTAAAAAAGTTGGAGATAAGGGTCGTACAATGGTTCTGGGGAACAGGGGAACATGCCTAAAAACGATTGGCGGAACAAGGATCAAATAAAAAAATCTGTAGAGGGAACAAGGTAACAATCAGTTTGCTTTCAGGGATCAGGGAACAACAATAAAACAAAGGTTGTAACGGAGCAACTATTTTGAGCTTTCACATACACTTCTGGGTCAACAATTTTTATTAAGCAAATATGAACAGGCTTGAACGGGGCAGTAACTTTTTATAGGCTGAAGATAGAATAAACTTTTAAATACTAGAAAAATAAAAGTGAGAGAGTGCTGCGAGCTGGTCTTACTCAAAGCACTCGTTATCAATTAATCAATTTAATTTTTGACAGGGCCTATCCTTAAATTTGATTTTGATACGGCTCTTGGACAGACCTATCCACATACTGAGGTCAAATTCATTTTTCTTACAGCCAACCAGATAGGTGATATATTCCCGTTTAAGGATAGGGTTCCAACCCCCCCCCCGAGGGGCTACGCATATTCTGTACGGGGACGTGCCGCTGAACAGGGTATCATTTTCAGGATTCCGACTCCGGGACAGGGTCTGATTTTTGTAAAAATCGGCTCCATGACAGGGTCCATATTTGTCATTTTTGACTCCGAAGGTCGTTTAAGGCCATTTGCACTCTGCGAATGTGATTCAAATCGCTTGCTACTACTAAGACGTCACACGCAGTTGATACTGCACAACGCGTCTCACAATGCCACGCCAGTTCTTTCTATCATGTGTCAGATCAGAAAGTCTTTTCAATGTTTGTGCTTCTTTTGATAGGTCTAGTTTAATTCCAATGCTTGTCAGATCTTGCCTGACTGTCTGCATCCAGGTCGTCTTTGGTCTTCCTTGTGGCCGTTTCACTTTCCTGAGATATTCTTTAAGGGCCTTCCTTGCTGGTGTTTCTGGATGCAAGCGCATGAGATGTCCTAGCCATGTTAGTCTTCTTTCTCTTATTATTTCACTCCATGGTTCACATTTCGTTCTGGCATAGAGCTCGTTGTTGCTAATATTTCTTTGCCAGTTGATTCCTAGAATCTTTCTTAGATGTCTGCGTTGGAAGGTGTCGATGGTGTTTTCTAACTTCTTCGTCAGAGTCCAAAGTTCGCTATTGTACAAAAACACACTTGCTACATAGGCATTGAAGGTTCTCAGTTTGATCTTGATGGAGTTTTTCTTGCTGCTGAAAATGCTGTTAAACGTTTTATAGGCATCAATTGCTAATATCTTTCTTCTGTTGATGTCTTTTTCTGTACTGAGTAGACTACCCAGAACTTTGCATTCTTTCCATGCTTCATTTCCCTTTTGCTCGATGTTATATTCTTCCGTTTTTGATTCATTTATTCGTAGGTTTCTTTCTGCAAGTTTACCAGGAATGGTTTCTTTAATATGATCTATTCGATGTTTCGCAGTAGATGCCCATGTGATGTCATCAGCGTACTGAGAGCTAATTTCAAAGTAGCTGTTTTCTCTGGATAGGTCTGTTGCTGCGTTTGTATCCATGGATCTGGCAAGGTAGAAGATGAAAAGTACTGCGCTGAGACAGTCACCCTGTGCAATCCCTATTTCTGTTTTGATGTTTTCACCTTTCTCTTTTCCGACTTTGACTCGCAAATTTACATCCTTTATTAGAAGAGACATCATGTGTAGCTCATCAGGTTCCAGTATTTCTTGCAGGTCTTTCAGTAATTTTCCGCGGCTAACAGTGTCGAAGGCCTTACTCATATCTAGCAGTAAAAGGTAGATGTTGTAGTTGCTGGATGTTATAGCTTTCTCTACTAGCATCTTGATTGCAAAAACCTGTTCGGTCGTGCTTCGCCCAGCTTGGTAAGCAGCTTGTTCAATTGGAATTTTAGTGCTGAGGCGGTTCCAACATCTTCTTATCATACAGATGGCAAGCAATTTCCTTAGTACAGATAACAGTATGATTGGTCGTAGATTTGAGGGCGGTCCTGGCTTTTTTTCCTGGTTTTCGGAGGGGTTTTAGGATAAAAGTTCAAATCGCTTGGATGGCAATATTTCCACTTTTTTCGATAGATTTCGTACAAATTTCCTTGCAGAGCACAATTGTGTCTGATGAAACTAAAGGATAAGGTATTGTTTAAGAAAATTTTACTCCCGGACAGGGTATCATTTTCAGGAATTTGACTCCGGGACAGGGTAGCTTTTTACGAGGATCGAGATAACCTCATGCCATGATAGGCCATGGCCCCCTCAAAATTTTTCAGTAGTTGCTGCAGTAAATCTTTACTCTTTGATCATTTTAGTGTTCCAGAATATTAGATAGGTACTTCATTTCTTTATGCATATCTCGTTCAATTTCTTCCTTTCATTAATCTGGGAAGCCCTGTGGGGACATTTTAGCCGTAAATATCATATTTACAGCTAACAAACTTGTTTCACGCTAGAAGCGTGATGCTATTAACTCTACATAAGCTTTTTGGCAAAGGCAAATTAAGCATTCTTGATTTATGGGAATGTGTACATCCCAAAGTAGATTTACCCGTAACGTCAATCTGTATTGAGGAACAAAAATTGGCATTGTTTTTAGCCGAGTTGAAGAGCGTGGTCTCACATTTTCCAGTGGAGTACTCCCAGACTCCTTCTAGGTTTTGGCTCGCTTCACTCGTCACCCAGTTTGCCCGTGGCCCCCTCAAGCAAAAAGTTGTATCTCGGTCCTTGGCTTTTTAGATGGCCAAGTACCTCTCCCCCGGGGGTTCCTACCCTCTGTTGCTCGTCGGTTATTTACAAATTTCAGTGCGCTAGCTGCAGTGCTAGCTACTTTGGAAAACATTCCGACACCTTGCTGTCCGTAGCCGCCAGCATAGAGTTTGACCAGGGTTTTGTAGTGGCGTAGGAAACCAGCTGGAGCAGCGAATTCATTCTGGAGACGAGATTGTATGGTCTGGCAGTTCTCAGCCTCCTTCCCACCTTTTCACTTCCTTCCTCCGCACAAGCTTTGCTCTCTTCCCCTTTCTCCCTCCTCCCCAGTTTCATTTTCTCATTTTATACATGCATGCGTCAAAATTTTTACAATGATCTGGCTTGTCTCCAGTCAAGGCACTTTTTAAACTTGATAAAGTCCGTTTTTGCCTTGTCTGGTTTTCATTCGGCGCACAAAGGATGGTTATCAGCTGGTCTTTAATGAACATAAATTTTGTTCGCCAATTTTGTTAAATCACAATTCAAAAGATTCGGCAAGGGATCAGGGATAAAAACCAGTCGCACTTGCAACAATGTCTGCACCACAGTGTGGTCTGCACGAAGGCTGCTTTGCAGAGGCGTACGCAGCACTTGAAAAGTGAGGGGGTCTGGGGTCTGCCCCAGAAAATTTAAACGACCACGCCCTCCAAACGCTCAGAAAATTAGGGAAACGCCCTTTTTCGCTATACTTTGCATTTCATGCACGTTATGGTACAAACTCTTCAAATCGTTTTAATGAGATTGTTTCAACAGTGGCAGCAAACAGGAATCCCTAAAGCCAGCGCCATGTTCAAGCTGAGATAACAAGAGACATTGAAATGATTGGGTCTGGGGGCAAGACCTCAGGAAAATGTTTGAAGATATGCATTCACCTTTGGCTTAGAATGCCTCTTCCAGCAGTGTTCAAACATTTCTTAGAGACCAAAACCTTGCTACCAACCATTGAAGAACCAATCTTTGGTTGCTTTTCAAGAATCTCAGAGACCACTTCTTTACAGATCTGCCTGACCCCCCCCCCCATCAATTTTTTATTACATTTTTGTGCGAATCTCGAGGACCAACTTTTTGAAAAGTGGGGGGGGGGTCCGGACCCCCCATTCCCCCCCTTGGGTACGCCACTGCTGCTATGTCTTAGATGTCTCTGCTTCGTCGGTAGTTAACATTCAAACTGTGGTACTTTTGGTGAAACTAGGTATTATGATGGTTTTTGATGACATATAACAAGGGAAATGCAAGTGTACTGGTATAACTATCCGATGATTTGCGCTCTGGTCAAGTTTAGATATGAATTTGAATTGCTGCACATAAATCGCCATACAAAGAAACAAAAATTAGCAAACCCCCAATGATTCGCAAAGAGACATTGTATCAAGCTACAATAGTCAATGAGATGCGTGACAGTCTGGCTTCACTCGCAAACGGGTTGCAAAATCTTTTTTAGACTTTCGTTCCGTATTTCCGATGTTCATTTATTCAATCGAAGTGAGTGACAAATCAGTATATTGGCTTTTTGGCGCATAAAAACTTGTTCTTTAGAACCGAGGTCACATTATTAGTGTTACCTAGCCGACTGTAAACCAATAAACGTGTAGCAGCATGAGCGATAGGACACCCAGTGTGTAGCAGTTTAAATTTATATCAGTAGCGAGCCACCTTGACTTATTGTTTTTTACGTGTCTTGAACTTGTTTTACTTCGTTTCGTACACAACGCAAGGAAAGTTTATAACGCAAGAACAATTAAAAAGTGAGCTGCTTAAATACCGGGTGAGCCAGAAAAAAGTTCCCACTTTTGAAAATTCATCACAGCAACAGTATTTCACAGATTTGAATGATTCCAATTCTAGTTAAAAGCCAAAAGGTTGAAGTATTTTTGTGATTTTTCTCGTTGTCTCTCGAGCACTACAAATTTAGGTAAATTCAACTTTACAAAAATTTTATGGTTGCAAAATGACTGAAAAATGGCCTAAAACATCGATCAAAGAATAAATGACTCCTTGCACAGAATAATGAAGGAAATGCAACTTCCCATGGGTGAGAGTACCCTGGGTACCAGAGCCTCAAAATTCAGATGAAAGGAAATTGGTAAGAGAAGGAAGAAAGGAACTTTCTTTCCTTCCTTGTTTTTTCTTTTCATTATTTTTTGGCTCAGAGGGAGGTGAAACGCCTATTGCCTATTGTTCGGTGTGAATAGAGTCCTTACGATTTGATCAATGTTTTAGGCCCTTTTTCCGTCATTTTGCAACCATGAAATTTTTAAAAAGTTGAATTTACAAATACTTCTAGCACTGGTAGGACAGCGAGAAAAATCACGAAAATACTTGAATCTTTCGGCTTTTAACTAGAATTTGAATGATTCAAAACTGTGAAGTAGTCTTGGTGGTATGAATTTTCAAAAGTGGGAACTTTTTTCTGGCTCACCCGGTATATGCAGAAGAAAGAGTTCGTAGGTCAAATCAAATCCCTTGGTTTGATCGGTAAAAAGATTGCAGGAACAAACAATATAAAAGCCTTAAATGCAAAGTAAAATGTGGACTATCCTCTATTCGCAAACTTAAAGATATTTTACCCCAATCTAAGTTAGAGCAAGTCTACAGAGCCCTGTTTGAAAGCCACCTGCGATACGGTAATGAACTATGGGGCAGTTTGCCTGATACCAAATTAAATCACTTCGTCTCCAAGACAGAGCTCGCACATTGATTGAAAGCTCTATATGAAACGGGGTGTCCAAGTCAGACCGAAGGCACTTTTCAAGTTGGGTCTACCATAAATTTTTGGGTCTATGGTAAATTATTTTGGGTCTGTTACTATTTAGGTTCATTCATTTTGGGTCTACAGACGGACCAAATTTTGGTCTTCTTGAAAACTACATAGGAGTTTTATTGAGTTTTAACGAATCTGAGATTACAAATCGATAAATAAAACACTTCTGTCATTCTTGAAAATGCCTGAAATGTAGCTGTAAATGCCTGACTTTAGGAATACAGTTAAGCCAAAGAATCTACATAGGGTCGTCGGAAACAAAATTCATAGAGAGGAGTTGAAACTCGGTGATAGCACAGGAAGGAAAACTGGGGGTCCGGGGGCTTGCCCCCGGGAAAATTTTCCAAGACCTCGCCCTTCAGATCGTCGGAAAACGCCCAATTTTTGGAGAATTTGCCATGAAAGAAGCAACAGATCACGACTGGTGGTGTCCTTTTCCACAAAAGTTTAAAAATGGGACTTTAATGTAACTACAAATAGCTTATTTTGAACTGCATAATATCAAAAGTGATAGCTTGATAAATTCTGGTAGCTTCCCGACATATGGATACATTCATAAGCTTGGAAGTTCGTCTCCTAAACAAAGAAAAGGGCAACTTGGACCATCACAAAATCAAGTATGCCCTATGAAGGTAACCACTGTAACAGGCTGTTTTTACCTAAAACATATCTAACTAAGAAAATACTACGTTTGTCTAGGTATTTTGACATTTTGGGTCTACAAATATTATGTAAAATGTTGCGTCTGTCACAAAACTGCTTTAAATATTCTGGGTCTACGTCAAACTCAAGAATTTTGGTCTGGGTCTACGCAAAGCTCTTTTGGGTCTATGTATTTTGGGTCTGACTTGGACACCCCGTTATAAAGGACGGATGTCTCTAACCTTATCAAATATGACAAGGCTGTTATGGCATATGAGATAATAAATAATTTATGTCCAAACAGTCTTCAGGGAAAATTCACCACGAGATCTCAAATATCAGCATACGCAACGTAGACTAGCTCCAAGTCTCGTTCGTTATCTTATTCGGGCCGTCCCGGTTGGCGGTGAACTGCGAAAGTGGAGACAGCGAAGCGAGCGAAACGGGCAGCTCCTCAAATTCCACTTTGGCGCGACTGAATAGGCCCGAATAAGATGACGGACGAGACTTGGGGCAAACGAGAAATTGCCAAGATATTGATATCCCAAAACGAAACCTAGAATTTAAAAAAAAGAGTTTTCTTTACTCTGGTGCTAAACTGTGGAATGATATACCTCTCGATATAAGGAATAGCCCCACAGTTCTCACATTTAAAAAGAAACTGAAGCACTACTTGCTACACTAGCATTTAACCCAAAGCACGGTCCCTAGGAAGAGCTGCACTAATGGTTACATTTCCTGTTATTCTTTGTAGATATAATATAGAACATTGTTCTTTTTTTTCTTCTTACTATTATCACTTTTCAAACTATCAGCTGATAGGGATTTGTGGATAAAGATGATTAAATGAAATAAATGAATGAATTGCTGATCTTTCAAAACTGCACAACCTGAATTGTAAGAAATATCAGTGTTTATGAGCGGACTCGAGGGGTGAGCAATTGGAAATTGTCTTGACTGTGATCAGCAAACGATCAAATGATAAAACTAAACACTACTAGGCATGGGGATCGGTGATAACATAAAATTACCTACGCACAAAACAAAGCAATAACTAATACTATAATAACCAGATTTATACTTTCTTTGTCTTTGCATATCAACCAAAGTTTTTTTTCAGACTAGATGTCAGTTAGACGAAATTTAATATCTAGTATACTTGACTGTTGTTTTTTGAATGCATGCACGTATAAATAAACAAGTGAATAATAGATAAATGAA
This sequence comes from Aurelia sp. 3 sensu Dawson et al. (2005), assembly GCA_964020215.1. Taxonomy (NCBI): domain Eukaryota; kingdom Metazoa; phylum Cnidaria; class Scyphozoa; order Semaeostomeae; family Ulmaridae; genus Aurelia; species Aurelia sp. 3 sensu Dawson et al. (2005). Next base: position 19,735,097 of record OZ026586.1, read on the forward strand.
TGAATAAATGAATTAAAGAAATGACAAATGAAGGAACGGATAAATAAAGCCGTTGCGAAGGGTAACGTTACATTGTAAACTGAAAGCTTTCTTGAAGCCCAGTCCCGTAAAGTGGCGGAAATTATAGGGGGTTGGGGGCAACTGCCCCCCTCCTGCTATTCGAAAAGACTCGGAAAATTTTCCGTGGAATTCGGGAATTTCGAAGGTGGGATCGAAACTGCAATGAAGAAGTGAGTTGCCGCGCCGTTGAGAAGGAAAGAGTTTCTATTTTGAATGAGCAAACAAAATCTATCTTTATGCATTAACATTCCTTTCAAAAGCGAGAAGAGAGTAGTTGGGTATAGGTTGGGTATAGTATTGATATTTCCGAGAGGTGTTGGAGCGTGATTGGGAGAGCTGTTCTAACGCCAATGTAAAGGCTGAAACGAGCTGAAATTTTCAAAAGTTTCCTTGGGAAGCTAACTACAAGACAAACGATCCGAGGATTGTCAATTGATCCATGTCTATGTTTGGGGCAGGCAATAATTGGATGGCGAGAAGTATTCTAAGACCGAGTAGAAGTTCTTTTCGCAAGATTTGTTTGAGAAGTACAATATGGATTGAAGGTACTGATAAGGAAGACATATCAACCAAACTAGAACAAGAAATCAAAGTCATAAACCAATGGTTTCAAGACAATGCTATGCAACTAAATGGAGATAAATGCAAACTTATGATGATCTCCTCCAAGCCAAACAATATTGAAAAATGTAGCATTAATGTAAACCGACAGATAATTAAAGAAGAAGATAAAGTGAAATTATTAGGTATAACAATAGATAACCAATTGAAATTTGACAGCCACATTAAGAATATGTGTAAAGAAGCAGGAAAAAAGATAAATGCGCTTGCAAGAATTGCACCTTACTTAAATGAAAATAAACGGAAACTTTTAATGAAAACTTTTGTTTTGACATTCTTCAACTACTGTCCCCAAGTATTATTATTATTATGATTGATTTATTTAAAGTAGGCAACATACAAAATAGCTATAAAAACAAGAGCTAACTCAGGCCTACTATCTAAAAAAGTAAAAGTTGTAAAAAAAAAAGGCAAAAAAGAAATCAAATAAAGAATAGTTATCTATAAATACATTTTTACAATGTTTTCTATATTTACAATGTTCTTTTCGACGGTATTTACAAAGTAGTAAAATAGATCAGTTCAGGAACCCAACCTGAGCCACGAAAGGTCTACAAAGTCTACAATTGCATTCTACTCCTCTCCAGACTTTGATTCTCCGTTTAAAGCTGGAGAGGGTTTCTGACTGCTTTATGTCATTGGGAAGTGCCTGCCATAATCTACACCCGCGAAAAGATATTGTCTCCAAGCCATTGCACGTAGTGCGCACTTGAGGCAATAGTAGATCATGGCAGCCTCTTAACCCATAAGAACTGCGTTTTTCAACGAAGATCTCCTTCATGAAACTAGGATTAAGCTCCCATTTTGTTTTATAGACCTCAGTCATCAGCAACTGTAAATTTCTTATGTGGATTCGGACTGCATTGTCTCTGAGTAACATTGTATCATAATCTGATGTCATATCTTTGTAGGCTATCCGTAATGCCCGCTCGTGAATACGGTTAATTTTATTGTTCAGTGTTCTATCACAGAACATCCAAACAAGAGGACAGTAGTTGAATTGGGACAAGATAAATGTCTTCATTATTCGTTTTAGTTGATCGGTATCAAGAAAGTAAGAAATTCTTGAGAGTGCATGTAGCTTTTGACCAGCCTTTTTGCACATGGACTTTATTTGCTGTTTAAAGCATAATTTTTTGTCAAGAATCACTCCAAGCAACTTTTCTTCTGTACTTTCTTTTATTGTTATCCTTCCGATATTTACTGACACATCATTACTTTTGTCTCCAAATACCATTAGGTGGCATTTGTCCTCATTCAACTTCATACAATTGTTTGGAAACCATTCTGCAATTTTGAGGGCATCGCTCTCTAATGTTGCGATAACACCTTCAATATTGCTATCGCAAGCGTAGATCGTTGTGTCATCTGCATAGTTACATATTTGAGCATCTTTCACAAACATGAAGAGATCATTGAGGTATATATTAAACAAAAGGGGCCCCAAGACTGAACCTTGTGGTACACCGATCATTGTTTCTCTCCAAGTACTGAAAGACCCATTTATCTTTACCCTCTGCTTTCTCTCACTGAGATAGCTATGAACCAACCGCAATGCATTTGGACTGAAGCCATAAGCACTTAATTTTGCAATCAAAAGCTCGTGATTTAAACAATCAAAAGCCTTTGAAAGATCCATGAGTAGTGCTCCAGCAAAACCCCCTTTATCTAAGGCTTTTTTACAGGTTTCTATGAGTCGCAACAGTGCATGTTGGGTTCCATAGCCCTCTCTAAATCCACACAGAAGGGGAGAAAGAAAGCTAAGGGCATGCGATTTTATTTGATTCTCTAAGACCCTGTGAACTGGTTTGAATACGATTTAGTGCACAAGATTTCGGCCAAGAGCGGTCTTCAAATAAACTACAACAATTTGAGCGTTCTTCGTAACTTTGATGATAATTCCTCCATTGATCGAAGCCAAGACTAGTCTACTCTGGTGGAGCTCAATAAATCCACCCAAAATACAATAATATATACGTAGGAACTAAATGATACAGCCTTTCGCAAGCACTGCACATAAAGCCTAAAACAATAAAGTGCCATATCCTGAGGCATCCGAATGATTGAGCTTTCAGGACGACAAGAGCTTTCGCAAGCCTCTTGCGCCTGCATCCTTGACTAAGTCTTACGAAGCCATAACTGTTCTCTCTCTAAGTAACTAAGTTGCTCTTTATATCTACTTTGATGTAAGAAAATAACAACATGACGTAACACAAAAGACAACTAAAATATTACACGTGATGACAATGAATGACGTACATAATTGTATAGTCGGCACGTCCTAAAGGATCATTAAACCTATGATAGAAACATAATGGGGGTCATAAAATCCTACGATGAGTACTGCCCAGGATGTGACTAGGTATTGCAATGAATGCCGATAAAGCAATATTCTGTACTCACACAGCCACTTAATACTTAGCATACCTTTGATGTCATGCAAAGATAACTTAAAAACAACCAAAAGTAAAAACATGAATGAATAAATAAAATGACTAGTACCGTTATAATGCACCTAGAATATATGAAAAATAAGCAGTATTACACACCTCCCCATCTAAAAAAAATAGAATCGCCCTCGATTCTCTGTAGTTATAGTCTACATGAAAATAATATAATAATAAACGACAGTCCGATGAAGTATGAGAAAGTGTCTAAAAGTGTTCAATCTTACTCCTCTCGTTTTGCTTTTTTCATCCTTTCCTTTTTTGACAAGTCCGATATATTTTCCAAGTGTTCGATTCGTGCTCCTGTGTTCTTATGCTCTGATCTCAACAATTCACTAACCACATCTTCTGCTGAAGTATCAATCCTCTTTATAGTCCAGTGTGTGACTGAATCGATGTTTTACGAGTGTCCATTTTCAGTATTCATAATCGACAAAGTTCAGAACGTACAAATAACACACGAATATGTTTGCTGGGTCCGTGGTCTTTTCCAAGCACCAAAAAGATCCCGCGACATAGTCACCAAATGTGAACTGGTTTGAATACGATTTAGTGCACAAGATTTCGGCCAAGAGCGGTCTTCAAATAAACTACAACAATTTGAGCGTTCTTCGTAACTTTGATGATAATTCCTCCATTGATCGAAGCCAAGACTAGTCTACTCTGGTGGAGCTCAATAAATCCACCCAAAATACAATAATATATACGTAGGAACTAAATGATACAGCCTTTCGCAAGCACTGCACATAAAGCCTAAAACAATAAAGTGCCATATCCTGAGGCATCCGAATGATTGAGCTTTCAGGACGACAAGAGCTTTCGCAAGCCTCTTGCGCCTGCATCCTTGACTAAGTCTTACGAAGCCATAACTGTTCTCTCTCTAAGTAACTAAGTTGCTCTTTATATCTACTTTGATGTAAGAAAATAACAACATGACGTAACACAAAAGACAACTAAAATATTACACGTGATGACAATGAATGACGTACATAATTGTATAGTCGGCACGTCCTAAAGGATCATTAAACCTATGATAGAAACATAATGGGGGTCATAAAATCCTACGATGAGTACTGCCCAGGATGTGACTAGGTATTGCAATGAATGCCGATAAAGCAATATTCTGTACTCACACAGCCACTTAATACTTAGCATACCTTTGATGTCATGCAAAGATAACTTAAAAACAACCAAAAGTAAAAACATGAATGAATAAATAAAATGACTAGTACCGTTATAATGCACCTAGAATATATGAAAAATAAGCAGTATTACAACCCTTTCGTAAATTTTGGACACAGACGATAAAACCGTTATAGGTCTATAGTTCTTTTTGATAAAAGCAAGTATGGATGTATTGCAGTAGAAAAAACAATAAACTTATTAATACCATTCATGAAAGAGCATTGCGAATAGCTTATAATGACTTTTCATCTAATTTTGAACAACTACTGCTTAAAGACAAATGACGGATATATAGCGTCTAGTTTAAAAATAGAACAAAAGATGGGCGCCTGCCATCATTTGTCCAATTGTTTTGATAATCTCTCGAGATCATCAAATATAATGGAATACAATAGGCTATATTTAGATTGCCCAGTTCCCTGATTTAAGTCACCGTATATCTCCGTCATTTGTCTTTAAAGACAACACAGTTACCAATCATACAAGAAATAAACAACTTGCAACAGAAATGTACAAATCTATTCATCACGAAAACCCAAGTTTCATGGAAGAAATTTTTAGAATAAATGAATCACCCTATAATCTTAGAGGGGTCACTTTCACTAGAAATAAGCCAAACACAGTACCATATGGACTAGACACCATATCCTACAGATGTCAAGAAGTATGGAACTCAATTCCCACAGAAATTACCTCAAGTCCAAACATAAACATTTTTAAAGCAAGTATTAAAAATCTATCTGCAATCTCTTGCTCATGCCGAATATGCAAACCATTTATAAGACAGATAGGCTATATAGAATAACAGGAAAACAAATATGGATTGATGTACTTAGCTATTTGTTTATCATTAGTTGCTATTATTGTATTTGGTTTCTTAGATAGTTGGTTTTAATTAGCTTTTGACATAGCTATAACACATTATATTTACCAACTTAAAATAAAGTGAAGAAAAAAAAAGTAGCTACTAATATTCGTCAAATACTCAAGTTTGTCAGTGGCAGATAAGGGATTACCCTGGGTACCAGAGCCTCAAAATTTAAATGAAAGGAAATTCTCAAAATTTAAATGAAAGGAAATTGGTAAGAGGAAAAGAGAGAAGGAAGAAAGGATCTTTCTTTCCTTCCTTATTTTTTTCTTTTTATTATTTTTTGGCTCTGGTACCCAGGGTAATAAGGGATCTAAGAGGTCTTCTTAGCGAAAATAAATTGTGCTTGCTCACGCTCAAAGAATTTCATGCAGCTGCTACTCTGCGAAAAAATTGTTAAAAATTGTCAAAATCCAAATTCAAATACCGGTGGGTAAACATTGGATCATGAGATGCATTCTAGGCAAAGGTAAAGGGCATGTTCTCAAAAATTTTCATGCACGCTTCGCCCCCAGATTCCTGAAGGTTATCTGACTTAACCTTATGGTATGTTTTTTTGTCTTTTTCTACCAACTTTCGCTGAATACAGATAGTTGTGAAATCTCATATACCTATTTTGTTAGCACATTTCAGGACCCTATTTATGTCTCAGGTCTTCCAACATCAAACAAAAGCATTTCTCCCGACTCGGAAAATTGATGGCCCTTGCCCCCCCCCCCCAATCGAAAAGCTGAATTTCCGCCACTAGTCCCATAACTCTTTGGGAAATATTATTAATGAATGAAAAGTTATTGACAATACTCCTCTTTGAAACGTCAACAAGATTCTTCAAATATTTTTGGTAAAAAAACTCGTACCAACATCCTCCTTGTTCATGGATGAAAATAAATTATGCCCCCCCCCCCTCCGGGCCCCCTCCTCCTTGGCGATAGTCTGAAACAAAGGGCCAGTATCGGTTTCATGCAGCTTTCCTGAATAGGATTTGAGAAAAAGGTTTGAAAATTGATCTGCTATTTGTGGAAACAACTGACTGGACTATTTGATCAAAGAGAAAAGGAGAAGGGCCTTTTTGCACCAATTTCGATGCACAATAATGACTAAAATACAATGACGTCATAATTTGGTTACGACTCAGTCGGCAGTCTTTGATGTTTATCAATGTTTTCATACAAGTGAGGGTTGAAAGAGCTCGAAATATCGAGATTTTGAATTGCTTGGACTGGAATAGCAACCTGCAACAAGGGTATAGTGATATTTTAACTTCATTATTATATCATATTCAAATCAAACAGCGAGCCGAAATCTATACAATAATGATTCAAAGAGCAATGACGTCAGAAAGGGGTGAAAAATTGAAAAACATGGAATGAATGAATGCATGTATGAATGAATGAATGAATGAATGAATGAATGTTTGAATGTATGAATGAGCGTATGAGCCATGATCAAAGTAAAGAAGCCATTCTACCCATCAAATAACCTTAACTAACTCTAAAACCTTGTTTCTACCTTCAAATTGCAGGAATTTGATTTACCATTGCAGATGTCTGATTCTTATTTGCACTTATTTTCCTTTTGCTGAACCCTAGTCTTACTACAGTTCGTCATGATACAGCTTTGCATTCAAATACATTTGAGCTAGAAATTCACTTCGATATTTTCGTAACTGTGAGAGAAAACTAGGACGAATGTAATGAATCTGATGCAGTGCAAACATTTCGACACAAGACCAAATTTGGTTTAAAACTTTAGATCAACTTATTCTGAAAATAGAAATGCTCATTTGTTGTAATACGAAGTTGCTATTGCAGATATAATTACCTTGCTTATGCAAGGATCGGATGAATCTATCTATCTATCTTTCTGTCATGTCCACCAACGTTGACGATCATGGCAGCCCAAATATCTCTGTCCTTTGTACTTTGTATCATTTCATTCTCTGTCCAAGATTGTTCCATTCTTCTTTTCATGCTAACAACATAACCTTGTCTTTGCCTGCCCCGTGCTCTTTTCCCTTCAAACTTCCCTGTGCTGACCAAATATTCTAGTTTCTCTTTTCTGCATACATGACCAAAAAATGACATTTGTCGCTTTGTAATTGTTGTAACCAAAGTTTTGTGTGTTTCTGCCCTTTCTAATGTTGTTTGATTACTTAGTTTACCCATCCATGATACTCTTAGCATTCGCCTGTAAAACCATATTTCCACATATGTCAATCTTTCTTCCATGCTTTTACTTATATTCCATGCTTTGCACCCGTATAATAGAACTGACCACACATAAGACTTTAGTATCCTTTTCCTGGTATCGAAACTGATCTTTCTGTTTGCTAAAATATTGCTCAGGTCTTTAAATGATTTCTTCGCAATTCCTATTCTTCGTTTGATTTCTGTCTCACATCTGCCATCGCTTGTCAACATACTACCTAGATAATTAAATTGTTCTACTTGCTTGATGACCACACCAGCTGATTTCAAATGACACTTGGGAGTTTCTTTCTTCTTTGATATAACCATGCAGTCAAGGCCGTACGCAGGAAATTTTTAGCAGGGGGGCAATGGATGCTGGAACACTCATAGTGAAGTAAGTCGAAGAGAGAAGAAAATGGGGTCCGGGGCTTGCCCTAAGAAAAAATTGAGATCGCACCCTTTGAATCACTGGAAACTACCCTTCGAAACTTGCTTAAGAACAAATATATCATTATTAATCCATTTCTTATGTGTTTTAGAAACGCAGTGGCGTAGCCGATGGTGGTTACTTTTAAGACATCAACTTATAAGGGGCTCCACAAAATAGGACCTGCAACTGCACGAACTGGATTGAGCAGATGGGCATGTTTGTTACTCTTGGGATGGAATGAAACATGGGATAATTCATCCAAAACTAAGTTGCAGTGGATCATTGCAAATACTTCTTTAATACTCATTTATGGGGCTCGTAGGGGCTGACAGTTTACTGTTTTTAGCCTTTTCTGAAACGGTTTTACGGTTCTTGGTCTTAAAATTGACAGTTGTACGTTTCTTGTTTTTCTGAACAGTTTGCAGATTTTTTCGATAAATATGGTTCGAGAAGTCAAATTAGCAAAAATTTGGAGATAAAGCTACGATTACTTTTCCAGTACGATATGATTTCTACAACTTTTCCCCCATTTCCACCGATTTAAAAGGTATTAAAACTACCTTTCTCTTTTTTGGGTCACAAAAATGACAAAAAGGCAGTCATCTGTAGCATAGAACTGAGGTTATAAATGCATAAAGTGGAAGTGTGTTATGGCGGATTTAGCTGAATTTAGAGGCGGTTTTACTGTCTTTGTGAAATATTTTAGGGGTATTTTGGTGGTTTTATGGTCTTGGTACCCTTACGACCGCCATTCATTTGTCTTTACGTTATAGTGAAATATTCATCAAAATAGTAAGTTTATAAAGAACTTTCATTTCCACCTTTAAAAAGCTGTTGTGGGTAGTATTCAAAGGTACCGTTCATAGTGCATTCCTTGTGCAAGGAGACAAATTTTTCTTCGGGTTTACTTGAAAAATTCATAGATTTTAATGTTCGTTACATTATCAAGGAGACAAATTTTTCTTCGCGTTTACTTGAAAAATTCATAGATTTTAATGTTCGTTACATTATCAAGGAGACAAATTTTTCTTCGCGTTTACTTGAAAAATTCATAGATTTTAATGTTCGTTACATTATCTTAGAATCTGGATGTTGTAACTGCAGTTATGTTGGAAAAAGTTTTGCGATAGGGACCTGCGAGCGTTGTTATTCATTAGACGAACCTCTTTAAACTGCTGTTAAACACGCACTGGGTTTGCAATGTCAGATAATGGATTTAAAGGGCATCAAGAGACTTCTTGATTCATTAAGTGCAGCTACCACTCATATCCGGTAAGCCACTGAAAAAGTCTATAGCGAATCTTTAAGCAACACAACCGTTACTGTATTTTAGAAATAATGAAGGCATCTCAAATCTTTGACTGAACTGCTTCATACCAGTCAGCAATGTAACAAATCACAGAATTCAGCTACATAGAGCTTGTATTTTGCAGAGCAAATCTTCCGAAACCGATCCTTCTAATGGTTACATCCCATTTATTAGTGTAGTTTATCTGATTAAATGATACTGTTCCGCATATGTAAGTTGCTTGTAAGATTAAATATCTCCATAACTTCAGAGAAGTCGAATGTGATATACATTGTACAATAAAAAAACTTAACTTTAAAAATTTCTAGGGGGGCAACTGCCCCCCTTGCCCCCCCCGCTATGTACGGCCTTGCATGCAGTACGTTTTCTTCACATTTAATGATAATCCTAGTTTTTGGCTTTCTGTAACAACTTCTATCAAAATTGTAATCATGTAAATACATGACTCAAATTGACGCCATAGATGTAAAAGCATGCTGTATTCGGTTCACAGCTTCATAGCTCAATAAGAGGGGGCTTTCGGGGGGTACTAGAACCCTCAAACCCGGACCAAAATTAGCAAAAACCCGAATTCCCACAAGCAAAAGAGCAAAAATCCGAGATTGCACTTCTGAATAAAAATCTTCAATTTTCGTCAGTAATCTTCGAGCTTTCCAGCAGCATTTTCGTTTTCACCGACTCCCTGCACCTTGTCTTATGTATTCGATAGCTGGTTTTTCAATTTCAGTTAACTACCATGAACTCGTTTAGCAAATTACGTGACAAAATTGCCATCCTGGCGAATGCATAAGCGCAATTTTTAAGAATTTCTTGGGGAAGCGGGAAGCCCATTGTCAATTGTCGATCACAATCCTTTGCTCCACGCGACGGCGAATATTCTACGAAAGATGCGTTTTCGGACAATCTAAAGAGCGTGGTTCGAAATATGATCCCGAGGAGACACCCCAGAACCCTAAATTTGGCTCGCTTCGCTCACAGTCAATGTTAGTCATCCTTCCCATTGTGTTTCTTGTACCAATGTGCTTTCATTCATAGTCATAGATGAACCTTATTAAACCCAGTTAAAGGAGGTTTTGATGTGCTGAAAACATATACCGCTTTGATTTTGGAACTTCAGTGAACTTTATTTGTGAATCTGCCTCGATCTACTGCCTCAGGGGCCCAAACACATCTAAAATCACAAAGGGTCCCGAACTCTTACGTTACGCCATGGTGCTTGGCTCTGTATTCCTAAATAATTTACAGGTTTCTTGTCAAATGTTGTTCGCACGACTTTCTTAAGTTTTCCAGGTGTGAGAGTTGAGTTTCTATTTCAAGACTTAGGTCGAGATTTGAATTCAAAATGAGTAGTTCCCCATTATGCCCATTCACGGAACCCCCTCCTACCTACTTCGTTACAACCTATCGCCAAATTATTTGTAGCCAAAATAGAGTTTCCTCGGTCATCGTTTGCTCTTTCAATTATTAAGTTTGTTTTCATATCATTGATTTTGTTAGTGAAAAGATGTAAAATTGTTATTAATTCATCTACATTTCCGGACGAAGTAAGATATTAGAAATTCCGAACAAAGTGAACGCGATTAAAGGAGAGGAAATATTAATTATAGGGACCTCACATGCACCACAGCAAGTGTCTGTACTTTGAAAACAACGTTTGGTAAAGCGATATTTAATGAAATGAAACAACCAACACAAAAAACTGCGCAGTTGAAATAAGAGAACGGTTGACCGCAAACACTCAACAGGAAGCCTCACAATTACTTCCCCTCAAATCTCTTATGACGTCATTGGGTTTTCTTCAATTTCCAAGTACGCAATAGTCTTTTGGCGCCCTTTTCTTCAATCGAATCGATTGTTAGCAATAAGCCAATCATAATCCAGTTCAAAGGTCAATCTGTAAGATGATTGGCCAATGATAACAATAAGTGTATACAGGGTATTGTTTGATGGAAAAATATTCGATGGTAAACAAAATGATTCACGAGTCATCTGACATGCTCAAACGTGAACACAACCAAAATGGGCCTACATAATCACGATGTACGCGTCAAGTATGGAGCCCGATGACAACACGGTAAAGATACCTTCATATTTCATGTCATATAGCATAAAGAATTAATTCAAATACTTTTATTTTCCTTACAATATATTATTAAATATTTCTTACTGCAGGACGACTACCATCCTTTCATCGAAGCTTGCTTGCCATTCGTCAAGGCTTTTGCCTACACGTGGTTCAATTTACAAGCAAGGAAGAGGAAATATTTCAAGAAACATGAAATTCGCATGAGCCCACAACAAGAAAGAGAGTGCAAAGAAGAGTTAGAACATCAGCCAGACGATCTCAAGCAAAAATGGGCATCTCGGCTTCTTGCCAAGCTTAGAAAAGATATCAGACCAGAATGCAGGGACGATTTCGTGGCCGCGGTAACTGGTAAAGGCTGCAACCGTTGCGTCATTTCAAATCCTGATCCAAAAGGAAAAATGCGAAGAATTGATTGTTTGAGGCAAGCTGATAAAGTATGGAGATTGGATCTTGTTATGGTTATTTTATTCCAAGCATTTCCTTTGGAAAGTACAGACGGAGAAAGGCTGGGGAAAACGACGTTTTGCAGACACCATTTGTGTGTACAGCCTCATCATCTATGCCTTGTAGTAAAAGAACTTGATTTGTTTCTTACGAATTATTTGGCCAGGGATAGCACAGGTAAGAGCCTCCTTTATTTCACATTTGGGTAGCTTTGTGATTTTGTTATTCTTCGTCAGCTGGATATAAATTTTATAGTGAGGTATGAATCTAAATAAAATTTTATTTTGTTTTTAAAATGGCGTGATACGATCTCCGTGACTAGCCATCTATGTCATTATCTCATACAACGAAAGTTTATCCAGGAAACGAATGCTTATGTAACTTTATATCATTTTTGTACCATAAAATCAATTGGATTTGGAAAAATATAAACCTGACATTTCGATTTTATGCAAAATAGAATCACCCTCAAAGCAAAATCTAAGCTCTGAAAGGAGAAAACAAATGATTGGTCTGTAAGGGTGATAAATACAGTAATGTTACATTGTGATTGTTAAAGATTCATTGAGATATTTGGTTGGTCATTTGAGACAAGCTTTTTAGGTCAATTATTTAACCTGATGTTTTGAAAAACAAGTAAATTTGATATTAAATGAGATTTCAGTCTGACATGTTTAAATGGATGAAATTCTGGTTTGACGTAAATGGTGAATAAGGAATTGAGGTGAAGTTGACTCACTTCCCAGATCTATTCCTTTCTTACTAATAAATTCTCTTCGGTTTGATTATAGACTGCGTCATGAGGTCGACTATGACGAACAAAAAACTCAAGAAACACGAGGCCGAATCCTTACTTTACCGCAATCAATGAATTGGTTTCCAAACACACAGAAACTGAGAAGAAAAGTTCCATGAAATAATGAAATCGTCTAGATGACGATCGAAATTTAACAAATAAATAAATTAGTAATACAACCTTCAAAATTTTTGTTTCACATAACATGAACTAAGATGATAAATGTTGAAAAATCCAAAATTTAACCAGCTAATTATGATGAAGGTTAGTGGAAATGAATCTTCAGCACCAAACTTTAAGGATATTTTACAGAGAAAGACTTAAAAACAGACCCGCATTATTTCGAACTTGAATTTTTTCGACCCCTTCGGTGCTGCAGAGTAAACAGGCAAGTTCATTCACGCCCCTTTGCCACAGTCTTGGGTTCACATCAAGAAACATAAATGCCCTTGCCATGCTTACAAGTGCATTTCTATCTTTTTGGCTTTTCTGCCATCCTTTACAATAAAATCAATTAAATCGGTGTAGTCAGAATCAGATGGTGTATCTGTTTTTGCAACATTTACGTTTTACAAACTCAGATTTACGTAAGTTTATGCCGACACACGAAACAATTTCGTAACTTCCCCGTGCTTTCCAACAATTCTAATCCAGTTACGTTTCGCTCAGCACCATTTTCTGTGGAGCTGATTTTTCCTGTATTTTTTTACAAGAAACTAAGAATTCACCCAGCCAGGGGGGGGGGCACTCTATAAAATTTAAGATAGGGATGCTCATTTGGACAGATTTTTAATCTAATTGCAAAGAAATAATCATTCAACAACCTATAGCACTTCCACTTATTGACCGAGATTATGATTTTCTAAATACAAAGTTCAGTAACCCAAAAAATGACGCAAATTTTCAATGAACACAGAAAAATGGCGGCAATTTTTTTCAACCCCAAAAAAATGACGCCAGCTAGCGAAACCCAAAAGAATGACATTTTCGTAAATTTGAAACCCAAAAAAATGACACGAGCATCCCTATCAAAATTTTCACAAGTGCCCCCCCCCCTGGGAGAATTCAATCTAATACTAAAAGTTTCTTAAAATTGTCAAATCTTAGTAACGAGTGCATCTTAAAGGTTCCATAACAATCTCTCGTTTATATGCAACCTGTGCCCGTGAGAACATTTCCAACCAAAGATTTTTAGCTTCTTCCCGATTCCAATGCACTGTTTCATTGGAAAATAACAAGTGGGGAAGAAGTTTCCTCAACTCAACCAACCAGCATGGATCACGCAAGTTCTGTGCTATCCATGTTCTAAAAATAAACTACAAAAAGTTATTTTTCTGATATAAAAATGGCGAAGAAAGTGCCCTTCAAGTTGCAGGGATTACGTCGTTTTGAGTTGTGTACCACTGCCCCCTTGTCCCTCATCTAGTCACAAGCAACAACCTAAGGTTTTGAAGATAACCCCTTCGAAATTGCAAAATGGCAAATAATGAGCTAAAGAAGCTTCCCATTCAAACCAGCTTCCTCTTCTTGCACTAACCAGCTTCCTCTTCTTGCTCAATGTGCAGATCTCCTTTTTGAAAAATAATTCATCAAAAGAGTATTGTAGTCGATCGGAAGAGCTTCGGCTCTGCACCATATGTGACACCACATGCATAAAGGGGCGTGGAGACATTAACATCAGTTGGGCCTTTGTTAATATTTAGACTATTAATAAGACTTTCTTAAAATTAGCTTATTTTATATTCAAAGTGTTTCCTGAAATAACAATTGCTCTATTTAGACTGACTAAGTTTCCGGGATGCAACCAAACAGTCTTCTCTTGTCAACATGTGTTTCAGACGAACGATTTGATTTGCATGAAGGAATAATTGTCTTTGTTTCAAACAGTGCTTATTGTTATTAGTTGTTATTTTCTTTTACTTTTCATTATTTTCTTATGAAACTAAATTGCTCAGTTGTCTAAGCGCTAGATCATTGACACGAGGGTCAACACACAGTTTGGGCTTAAAATGAATACAACCATTTCATATTGATAAACAATGGTTATTTGAAGACAAACAACATTTTCATTGATCTCACTCACTCTTTGCAACTAAGACTTTTCTAATAGACTTTATTTTTTGATCAATTCATAGAGCGAGTTACTATATCCTTCCGTAGTTTTACAATTTAACTTTTCACTCTTTTCAGTCAACTGAATGCATAAAACGCAATCTTATGGCATTACGACTGCGGACTTTACAGTGAATAAATCTTATTTATATGGAGGGGAAGTATTCGTAAATGCAAAAAAACCATCTTTCATTCAACAGAATCACAAAATTTTCCATAGAGAACTCAAGGAAGCAAAACTTTGAAGAACTCCGTTTTTATTTTCAAATGGGGAAATGACCAGAACTATCCCAGTTTTTCGAATGGTTGCAGAAATTTTAAACTGTTTTAAATCGAAAACTGTTTCAAACTGTCGTAATCGAAAGCTGTCAAAAAATTATAACTCGATGACTCGAGACAAGAAAGCCACACTTTTGGGCCTGGCACGGTAAAAGCATTATGTGTCATTTTGTCTTCGACTTTTGATTTAAAGAACTTTACTGTGTTTACTATTCTTCAATTTCTAACAAATGCAATCATGGTTTCTTCTCTCTTGTTTCCTCCTTTGACAGTGGAAAATATTAAGTTTGATTTTCAGCAATTTTAATCCAAAGTAAAATGAATAGCTAGTAGCCACATTATCGGAAACCAATAAAGATGCATCAAGATTTTACTTTTACAAAATGCTAAACATGGAAGATGCGTGAATGAATTTCCTTTAATTCTGTTTATTTTCTCGCTGTACTACACGTTTCTTCCTTCCTTACTTTACTGCATTTTATTTGCACTCCCTTCCAAATGTTGTTTGAAGAAGTCGTCGTTCTGTTTTTATGATAATGATGACTTCATAAAGGTTTTAATTCACATTATTCTCGCTTTCGTCTTTACCAATGTTTGAATTACTGATGATTATGATGATTTATGATGATTGGTCCTCTTATTCCTGATAGATCAACCATACGACCAAGCCCATGAACCAGGCGATCCAAACATTGCAACAACTGGTGTCTTCAGCAGCCGTGAATTATTCAAATACTCAAAAGGTAATCGTCACTATAGTACCTTTTTGTTTTTGTTTCTTTACTGTGCCTCCAACCTTTTGATTGCTTCGCCCTGAAGTAATATAGAATCGACAACTTTTCTTACTGTATGTAGCAAATTTTGGCACAGCAAGGATTTGAACCAACAACTTTCAGATAAAGTGGCAATGGTGATGTCACAGAGTATACACTGAGCAACAGATCTCGTACAGAAAAATAGGAAAATAACAATGTTTGTTTGACTCTAAATAATTAAATGCCAAAGGAAGATTGTTTGAATCATAGCCAATTCCTCTAGATATAGAAATATATAAAGCTAACAAGATATATAAAGCTAAATATACTTTGATATTTGCAGAGTTTTCAATTCGAGGTACATTTTTCGAGTCCAGCATGTTGATTGCATCTTTGTCTTGTTTCTTGACTAGCAACTGTCGTAACGGGTCCTGCAAAGGCCAGTTTCTCGGATGGTGAAAGTGTCATTTCAACAACGTTACCGAATTACTATGAAGCAACTGTGCATCGCTCGAACAGTCGAATGCATCCATATCTGACTTCATTACAGAAGCATAGGCATCATGCATCTTGGTCATCAATGGAAGATGATGAGAACGGTGATGAAGAATGCCTCAGTCATACCACAGGATGCACAAGTGATGGTGATTCAGGTATCGCTCATTTGTCATTATTCATTCGTCATCATTCATTTGTCATACCTCTACGCAATGCCTCTTTCGCAACTAATACTGCATTCACACTGACACAGGTAAACCAGGTTTATCTAAACCAGTTTTAATTTCAACCAATCAAATGACTGGATTTTTGGATTGACCAATCAGAAGGCCTTATTCGAAAACCTGGCTTAGTTTAAGCTGATTTAACTTGCAGTGTGAATGGGGCATAACAAATCGCAATGCCTCTTTTGGAACTCATGAATTACAATACCTATCTTCTAGACTGCAGAGTGCGGCAAGTTCACACAGGACACTATCCCTGAAATCTCACTGCACACCTGAAAACGGGTATGGCACACTAATATTTGGGTGTGACACACCACACTGAAGATTGAAGAACTTCAGACCAAAACCACGACAAATGGATTGAAATTTCCGATGTATTTTGTAGACCTCCACTTTTGATGTATTTGTCACTGTTAGCAGTCTGGTTTTAATAATTGAGATCTGGGACTCATTGTAGTAAGTCTATGATTCTCCGTTGCAAAGAATAAAATTTCGGAGATTTTAAGGCCACCTCCACTGCAGTCGCTGACCCGCTGTTGGCTGACCGAAACTACTGCTGGTGGAGGTCGGCCTTTAGGCCCAAACCGTAATATGGGACAGAAAACATTACAAATGCAAGCTCAGACGTCATGTGCACACTAAGACACTCGATACTTTGCCCAAGATCTCGCGATCTCGTTGGAAACTGCCATACTCTGCAGTCTGGCCGGCCTCTTTTGATACTAGCGTATTGCAATACCTCTTTTCGAAATAGCAAATGTCTATACCTCTTCCAATTTGCAATAAAATGGCAATCAGGAATCAATCGTTTTGAACTTGCATGATCTTTTAGTGCTAGATTATGCGTCATTTTGAAAACGAAATAAATACACCTCATTAACTTGCACATAATTTGTTCGTCAAAGAAAATAAATGATAGTTGTTTCAAATTGAGGTACATCTTTTTTAATTAGCTGCAAGAAGCAAACCTTTAGTTCTTCTACATGAGCGTGGGATCGAGCGATATTTCAATACAAAAGGTAAAAAACCGGTCAAACTTCCTTGAGCTGACTGGATCAATGTCAGTCGAGATTTTATCACAGAAAATCTAAGAGGTCTACTTGAGAACAATTGCCGTAAAAGGTCTGTTAAGCCCCCCTCTCTATTAGGCCCCCCTCTAATGAGCGTTCCCCTATGAACCAAAATTTTAAATAAGCCCCCTCTCTGCTAACCCCCCCCCCCCACTTACATCAAACTCCAAAAATTACCAACGATTTTCCATATATTTCGCTAGACAAGCTTGCATGTTAGTGTTGATAGTGTTTGGGATGGAGAATGTGTTGAATTTATGAATTTGACTCGTAAAATTGTAACTGAATCCACAAAATATGAGGCAAAAGAACTGAAAAGTTATCATATGTATCCTTACCTTATGATTTTGTGAATAAGTCTTCTCTCTAATAAGCCCCAACTAGAGTGTAAATAAGGCCCCCGGGGGGGGGGGGGGGCGAGGCTTAATGGAGCTGTTACGGTATTCGGGAAACATGGAAGCTCACCTAAAATGGCTGCCACTTCCAGAGTGGGTTTTGGTTCAGTAATATGGCTGCGAAAAGCCGTGTTTGGAAATGGCAAATCAAGAAGTCGTGTTGTTGTTGTTTCCATTTGAAGAATCGGTTACCTTTGAAGCATAAATAGAAACCACAAAAGATCAATTTCGATGATATTTTTAGAAAATATAAGCCAAGTCATGAGGATGTTTGCGGTTTTTCTATCTTCACTTGATTATATAATTCATGTGCTTAAACAAATACGCAGAAAGAGAAGAAGACCTATATAATTAGGAATCATTTCAATGTTAGCAATATCTAATAAATGAGATTCTTACCGCCGAAAGCCTCGGGATATAGGAAGAGTGTGCTGTTTTGGAATTGGATTGTTTTTAATGGGCCATTTTTACTGAATTCGATGATGAAAAATAAGTTGAGTGTTAATAGATAGGAATGCAGATTGAAAACAAGTTATGAATTAGGGCGGTGCCACGGGGTGGAATGGTGTGGACATGTCCACCCCACTTTCCTCAGGTCGGCATTCACTCCCAAGCAAAAATGATGTAAAAGCCGTTAGGTACACCTTCTGGCCATCAATTCTATCTTTTTTCCATCCCACTTTTCAGGGCAGGCGCCGTCCCTTGGCAAGCTAATATCTTAAACCAATGTTACATTGTCACCCACACATGCTTATCCCTTCCACCCCATGGCCTAAATACACAGGCAAGATCACTAAACATGCGCTGATGAAGAAAGTGATAGAAAAGGTGCATGAAGCCGCGAAGCACCTTCTCAGGAAATTTGTTTCTCTACCGGGTGTCCCAAAAAAAAGTATACAGATTTGGTCGACCCTAGCGACTAGAATATAGCGTGAATCAATCCGGAGTGATTTTCAAAACATACCTCGATAACTAACTTGAACATAGATACCTCGTTTGTTGATATCGGTGCGTTGAGAGTGAAGATATTGATCTTCAAAGGACAAATTTGCCTCCACCTCCAAACCAGAGCTTTGGCGTTTGGGCCTAAGCAAATTCTTGATGCGCAGTGAATATTATCAACAAAATTTGAAGACGGCACAACAGATGTGTTTTCCAAAATACAGTTTATGTCAGACCTATCGTCAGGGGAGCTTCGAAATCAGCTTCATTCATCTCAATATCGACAATTGATTTTACTCTTACTATTCATCGGTGAAAGTACTCCCTTGAGCATCAACGCATTCGCGCAACTGTCGAATCATTCCTTGAAAAGAATTTGTTATCAGATCTCTTGGGAGTCAAGAAAGGAAGGTCTATAGATCTTTTGGGGGCCAAAAGATGTCTCATATCTTGTTGATGACCAACCTGGGAAAGCACCTTCGAAGATACGTCATGATCACCCAATCTCAAGGGATCTGATAACAAATTCTTTTCAAGGAATGGTTCGACGTTGTCAAAAGCGCGTTGAGCTCAAGGGAGTACTTTCACAGATGAATAGCATGTGTGATTTCGGACCTCCTTTGACGATAGGTCTCACATAAACTGTATTTTGTAAAACACATCTGTTGTGCCGTCTTCAAATTTTGTTGAATTTATTCAATCTGCGTCAAGAATTTGCTTAGGCCCAAACGTCAAATCTCTGGTTTCGAGGTGGAAGCAAATTTGTCATTTGAAGATTAATATCTTCACTCTCAACGCACTGATATCAACAAACAAGGTATCTATGTTCAAGTTAGCTATCGAGGTATGTTTTGAAAATTATTTCGGATTGATTCACGCTATATTCTTATTGCTAGGGTCGACGAAATCCGTATACTTTTTTTTGGGACACCCGGTAGAAGGACGATCAGGGGAGGCGATGCAGTGCAGACTTTACTTCTGCGGAGGAGCACGGAAAGGGGAAATCTTTTCCTCTTCTGTGCTCCTTCGCAGAAGTTAAGTCTGCACGTAGGCCAGGAACATAAGGAATGAAGAGAAAACTACAAAGGGTGTGGGTGGGTGGACAGAGATTTTTTCTTGTTATTTGCCATTCATTCAACAAATTGTTTACAAAAGGAAGAATATTAGAATGAGGTTGCTTCGCAGGAAGGCAGATATCTTTTCCAACACTGACTGCAGAACAGCGAGAGTTCTTCCTAAATTTTGGCTCCAAACTCCTCCACTGGAATAGGTGCAAAGGTACATTGATAACCAATATTTCAGAGTCTCGATCAAGGCATTCACCATGGTGAAGGGTTGCATAGAAGAATCTATGTTCTACGGTCCCGACCTTTGCATTTTCCCTGACCATGAGAAAAGTGCAACCTTTGCAGAAAAATGGAAATGCACAAATCCTCCTTCAACTCCTTTCCTTTGCATCAGACCTTAGGTAGTGGGTGGGTAGGAAGGTGGATAGGTGGGCCTTGCAAAGCGCAATGTCGAAAATCTAACAGGAAGCACAGCCAGGAGTGTGCTTTGGTGTTTTATTTATTTACGTGTTGACAATGGTTGTTGACCAGTCAGGAGGCATTCTATAATGACGTCATTACCACCGGGACGCTTGAAAATGAATGCACAACTAATGACGTAAGCAGATTAATAATTTCTATTCAAAGCAACCAGGCTGCATTCAATGCTATAAATATCCCGTCCGTTGCAATACAAGCTGTAGGGTTGTTTCGGTGCTTACTTTGTTTAATTGCGCTCATGGAAAACAAAGTTGCCGTGGTGAAAAGGCACCGTTATAGATAGATAGCAGATCAACAATTATGGCAATTGTAATTTGAAAATTGAGGTAACATTGGAATGTTATTGGCCGTTAGGTAAACAGGATACTGGTTCTTTGGCCTTCGCCGCTTTTGAATGGAAGAAAACAGAAACAAATGTTACCACGCGAGAAAATATTTGGCAAAGTTTCATCCAAACAGCTGTTGCGATGAAAAACGTTGCCTTGTGTCATGACTATGATTGTGTCATGAGTGCTTGTTGTTTTTGCCTTTTCAGATTTAAACCTGTTGCGAATAACAATATGTGGAGGCTGACTGCGAGTAAACAGCCCAGTTTGTACCGCTTGCTCGTGTTTAATATGACACGCTACCACTGTATGATGAAAAATGTTTGGGTGAAGAGAAGGGGGTTTGTTTAAATTCATCTTGTATCGTTGGATACAAACAACAGCCCCAAGCCAAATGCAATATTTTTCATGCTGTCTTTAGAATTTGCTAACAGATTTGACCACATATCCACAGCGACTGGTCAGAATAGAACAATAACTTTGGCGAAAACGTAACAATTCTGTTACATTGAAATCCCGTGATTTTGAGGTTATGACTTGGAATCTTTTCCAAGCCTCTTGCCTCTTCTCGCAAACATGACAATTTCATCATATATGGCAAAGCGAACTACAGACATGTAACCAAATTTAGTTGTGTTTGTGACAAGAATGTGCCCGCAGGTGTGCCCGCAGGTCACGTTTCACATCATGCGCCATCAAATTTGGTAAACACTTGTACCACAACAAATTTTTGGTCCATCCATGCAAAACAGTTGTTAGTGAAACAAAGTTAAAATTTTCAACATGGTGCATTGACAGAAAACATAAAACTCGCTTTCCTTGTACAAAAGTAATCTTTTCTCGATTCAAATGAAAAATGACGATTCTGGATAGTGATTTCATAAGAAAATCGAATCTCCCTCGTACATGAATCATTAAACAGAAGAAGTAAGAGATGTAGTCTAAAAAGTCCAACTGCGATTTAGTATGGAAAACTGTAACTGTACGTTACACCAACCAGGCAGTAGAATTTTCTGGGAATTTTCTGTTGACTATACATGTAATGCATAATACATGCAACCGTTTAAAAAATGAGTTTGAAATGAAATAAAAGTCAGGGTGAAAACTGTTTTGCACAAACACTGAAAATCATAGTGCTTTTTGAAAACGGCAAATCTTTATACTTAAATTTCATCTCATTTCATTTTAATTCATTTAGCAAGGGTTGCCCTTCAGCGACAGTTTATTTTTAAGGGGCCCCCTAATTAAAGTTCTAATTACAATGTATAATAAATTAAACTTACACAATAGAAACTATGAAGCTAAACCTATTTACTATTAAATGTTACAGTATTTACAATAAAAGGAAACTGCAACCTTAAATGGAATTTTTAAATCTATTATCCCTGTCTCTATCATACTTAAGGACGTGATCAAGAAAAATTTTCCTGGGGGCTTCGCCGCCATTTACATCAGTCACTCAAATTTCTACATCCAGCACAAGGCCAGGTCAAGGTGTCAAAGAATACGAGCACGAAGATCAGGAAAATTGCAAGGCTGCTAACTCAATTTCGTCACACACTTGACAACGGTGTTTGATTTGAAGGGGAGCCATTTCACTGCCGCCCCCTCCCCTGACGAAAAAAGCCAGGCCGCCACTGCTAGCTACCTTCCATGAGTCTGGAAACTGGCTTGTTTCAATAGATGTGTTAACCCTATCAAGCCTAGGGGCGCTGAATCAGCCCCAGCCTCCCTAGCGGTTTTTGTCTGTAGATTTTTACCAAATGCAGTTACAAAGCCGAAACTTTCTGACTTTTAGTTTCTATCCTTGTCACGATCAAAAATTATTTTTTTGGAAAATCAATTTCATTCCAGGGGGTAAACACGATCAGTACTGAACCCTATTGACTTTGAAGATTGAACAATCTGAAGTCATGGGAAGGTCACGTGACATATCTAAAAATAGATTTCATTTTTGGGTTCACCATATGATGTTCTATACACATGCAAAGTTTCAAGGCTCTAGGTTGTCCAGAACAGAAATAAATTAGGGGGCTGAATCAACCCCCCCCCCTAGGCTTCTTGGAGCATCAAATACCCTAGGCCTGATAGGGTTAAACGAAAGAGCCAGTTAGTTTTCAATAAAGGGCAAAGCAAGCTTCATCAAGTGGCTAGATATGTTGTCTATCCCGAAGCTCTTTGCTGTTTTAATTTTGACAAATGCATTCCTGATCCCTGTCAGTTCAATAGTTTTAAAGTTGCTTTTGTTGACTTCATAATCACCTGATAAAAGGGGATTAGGGGCAGGATCAAGTTTGCTTGCAAGTTCCTTAAAGGGTCTGTTTCATCCAGCATGCCTTGCACGTGTCGTCTCTTGGTTTGCCATTGTTGTCGCCATTTTCATGGGCCATGAAAATGGCGACAAACAAAGGCCAACCAAGAGACGACACGTGCAAGGAATGCTGGATGAAACAGACCCTCCAACTATAGAATAAAAGAAATCATTCATAACATTGGAAAAGTATTGTTTATGAACAGATTCAGTAGCAGACTCCTTGAGACAACCAATGTTATTAGACTTGGATCTCTTATGGTGCAGTTCATTGATCAGCTGCCAAGATTCTTTCATGTTGCCTTTACATACAGAGATTCTATTGGTATAATGCTGCTGCTTCAACTGAATGTCTAGGGTAGTGACCTTATTACGGATTTGTTTGTAAGAGTCCATAAGGATCGGGGATTTACTTTTGATTGCTGCTTTTAGTTTGCCTCTCGAACATATCAAATCCCTGAAATCCTTGTCAATCCAGGGACAATATTTTTCAGCATACCGCATTTCAACCATTGGAGCATGCTTCTCTATGATTATAGAGAACAAATTAGACCAACAGTTGACGAGTGCATTGATATCATCGGTTCCAATAACCATTGACTTCCAGCATATGCCAGAAACATCAATAAGGAATGCTTCCTCGTTGAACTTCTCATTTTCTGGGTTTTGATCATTTTATGGCACTTTTCTACCACTCCATTCAACTTGCGAATGCAGTAAACCATGTAATGATTACTTACAGAAACTTCATGCACACCGGATTTTAAGATATTTCTGGCACATGTAGTAATCACATGATAAATAATGAAAGAAGTTGCTAAAGTGACCCTTGCTGGTTCCTCAACAGGCTGGATGAAACTGAAAAGATCAAGCATGTGCTTTGATTAGGTACTTTAACATGTTGTCATTTCCTCGGTCATTTCCCTAGGCGTAGAGAGTACAGCATGAAAAATTGTTTTACTTCAAGATGTTTGTCTTTTTCCAAGGTGTAGGGACTCCTACAAGACTGAAAATCGAGCATATTACATCATGTGGACATAGCCCCCCGGCTGCTACAGTAAATGTGCCTCACATGGCAGCATCAGCATTGATATACGGCGTACAGCAACAATCACAACCTAATGTAGTTGGAACATATCAGACTCCAGGGGGTCAGTTCATTGCTAACCCTTCATTTCAACATGCAGATTTTCAACGTGCAGCTTTGTTTGGTATGTTGTAGCTTACATTTCTGATTTATTTAACCAAGAAGCAGAATTGTTAACATCGGTTTGAAAGGATACGTTATGACCTAAACATACAAATGAATTGAAAAACAACGTTTTAACCCGAGGGATGCTTGCTTATAATTTGAGCTGTTAAATAATGTTGTAGCGACTCCTACAAGACTGAAAATTGAGCGAACATAACACATCATGTAGACGTAGCCCTTAAACTTAAGATGAAATAGAAAATTCTCCTTCCTCGAAAAGCAGTTTTCCTTCCACTGTTGCGACAGTTGTTACAGTACAAGGTAAACTACCGGCCCACAAAGTTGAATGGCTAATTAAAGCTAATTGAAGATGCCCCTTTATTTTATTGATTTCAAAAACTAAGAATGACGTTTCGTTTTGCTAAAATTCTCTTTTGGTAACTACCGTAAAAGCTCTATTAAGCCCCCGGGGGGCTTATTTAATTTCGGACCTTCCAGAGGGGGGGCTTAATAGAGAGGGGGGCTTATTAGAGAGGGGGGGCTTTTTCACAAAATCAAGTGACAAGGATATATTTGGTAGCTTTTCAGTTCTTTTATCCCATAGTTTGCGGAATCAAGGTACAATTTTACGGCTGAAATACGTAAATTCGACACAGTTTTTATTCCAAAACGTGCCAAAATTAACATGGAAGGTAGTGTAGCTAAATGAATGGAAAATATTTGGTAAATTCTAGAATTTTGTATAAGGTGGGGGCTTAAAAGAGAGGGGGGCTTATTTCAAATTTTGACTCACAGGGGAGGGGATTATTAGAGAGGGGGGCTTATTAGAGAGGGGGGCTTAATAGAGCTTTTACGGTAACACCATAACTCTATAATTTGAACGTAATTCCAAGTTCAGTAATTTAAGAAACCAATCGTTTGCAGTAATAATCATAATAAAGTATATGATCTCAACGTTTAAAAAGTCCATATTCATTTTAATAGCTCGATGTTGAACCTTCTAAAAGTTGCTTCGATGTTGCACCCTCTAAACATTGTGTGAAAATTCTTTAAGCTATTCACTTGGTATGAAAATCGATTTGCCTTCATTTCCAAACAGCTTCTCGAAAACCAGACCTAAGGCAAGCTGTAAATACAACAACATTTCAACAAGTCACTGATAGCTACAGAAGGTTACAGGGCATGCGCAGTCCAAGCACGGGGGACATGCCAACAACACACAATTACCATGAAGTGGTAACAAGGAAAAGCAGATCAATTACATTACCTGTAACATTGGAAAGGTCGATTGGGTTAGGACATGGCTCACCTATGGATGTGACGTCAAATATGCAAGAGGAGCATAAGCCAGTGAGTAAATTGTGTATCACTCATTACGCCACGTGCCTCAGACACTTTAAGAGGAAGAAAATTAGCAGAGAGAAGAAGCTCCATTGGATTACTGGAATGTTTAAGGGGCTGAATTTGGGAGCTGAACTAAGGGAGCTGTTCCAAGAGCAAAATATTTCTAAAACAAGAGGAACTTACGATAATAGGTCTTAAATGATACGTGCTTCAAAATTACCTTTTTACAGATAAAAAGAGAATGATTTGGGCGCTGATATGTTGCCAAAGATTCTATCTTCTTTCTGGAATATTGAGTCTCTGAAAAAATTTGTTTTCGACAAAGAGAAGCCGCTTATTAGAATGTAATAGAAGACTTCTTGCAGACGATCAGAGAAGGCAATTTACTTCAACCGAGACTTTCTTCCCAGATACCAAACTTTTTGATTCCATATAAATGCACAAGGACATCTTGGAGGGCCCCTTGAAAAACGGCTTTTGCCGAAGGGCAACCCTCCTTAAATAAATGAAATGAAATCTTCAAAGGTGCTGAAAAGTCTATGAACGTATTCTTTTATAAGAAACTGCTTATAAGAAACTCCACTTTTAGAACCCTTAGAAATAAAAAAACTCCTGTATTGGGAAAATATTAACTTAAGAAACTATATATTCTGATGAACGAAATCATAAGCATAGTTTTACGGTATTTTCACTTGCTTCCTGTGTCACACTACTAAAGGGCTACTTGATTGAAATGTAAACATTGGAAATGCTGCAAAGAGCCTTGTTTTGAAATGTTCACGAAGACACAGGTAATGAACGTGAAAATTGTTTTGAGACTTTAAGAAACTTGTAAGAAACTCTGAGTGCTGAATATCTGATAATTTTAAGAAACGATCAGTACTCAGCCAAACTCTTAGTTTCTTATAAATAAATATGTGTTGCGTTGAAAATTATTTTTATGCTTTTCTGTTACATTTCTGATGCATTTCTTTTCCATTTTTACTCTAATATTAAAATCAAGCTTAAAGAGGCATTATAATCCAGGCTCCTTTGCACTGCAATAGTTACACTGATTGAAAATTTTTACTTTAGTTGATCTGTTGTGTCAGTTCAGCTAGAGGGGTATCGCCCTGATTGAGGGTATTTTACATTGGTCGAATATTCCTGCTGAACGAAAAAATTTTCAGAACGAAATTTACCATGAACACCTTCGTAAACTCTTCACTGTTGATGATATATGATATATTTGTCATTGGTGATGTTGTCTTTAAGAGCGTGCCACTCAAGAACAGAGCGGTCGAGAGGGCCTAAATTTCCAACGTCGCCCTGATTGAGGGTACCCAAACTTTTACATGGTTTCAGGTAAATTTAAGATAACTCGATGCGAAAATTAGCAGCATATCAACGATTAAAGAGTTTTTGTTGTTATCAAATGTTTTTTATTGCGTTTGCTGTGTTTCGTTATCCTAAGCACTGACCTTTGTTGCCGCTTTCGTTGAAAGACTTTTCAAGCACGCTGACATCAGTTTTCCTCCTTCGGTGAACTGAACGATGCTTAAATCAATTCATGATTTTAAAAGAAATTTTTGTAACGTCCACTGATAGAACAAACCTACTTTTGCACCGTGATATATGCTTTTACAGCAAATAGTAGTCACCTGCCATGCGTTGACAGTGCAGATTTCGTTCAAGAACCGGAAGATACCACAGTACCCTCAACCAGGGCGACTTCAGGCCAATCAGACGGCGTGCGAAAAGAAGCCCGTCGTGGCGGAAGCGGATGTCATATCTCTGAAGTTACGTCAATTACTTATTCTGGACAAGCGAAGCTTGGTGAGAGGTCATGCGTTTGTTGTATGACCTTCTCTGTGCACTTCTCCCTGTTTGTGGACGGAATTTTAAGAAACACAAACCAGAAAAAAATTAGCAAATGGCGTCACCAAACTTTTTTTGCGAACTTTTTTGTTTTAACTAAACCCAAACGCCTGGTATTCAGCAACAAACGCAAGAGAGTTAACATCGGTCAAAACGCGTTTACCCTCAACCAGGGCGATACCCCTCTACTTCATTATGAATCTACTGTCTCCCTTTCGGTCAGTCGAGTTTCATATAATTTAATCTATTGTTCCCCCCTTTTAGGCCAAATTCGATTTTCAGATTGTCTGACACTGTGGAATCCCCAAAGGGACTTTAAGGGACAACTGCTTTTTTAATTATAAAACAAATGTAATTGTGATTAAAACTCTTTTTCAGATCATATCACCCCACCCTACACTTCATCAGCAAAGTTTCATGTCCATGGAAACACAACAACAACAACCAGCATACATGCAGTTCCAAGGTACCGTGACAACACAGTATCCCACAACAACTGCTGTTGCCAATGGACACTCGCAGGAAATGACCGTGTCCCCCATAACTACTTCACAGAGTGCAATCCCTAACACGCAAGCAATTGTGCCTCAAAGTAGAATAACGGGGGCTGTGTCAATGGGAATGGGAACATCAGCCATGTATGGAGAAGAGAATGGATTCACTGATTTATTTAATGCAGCAGCAGTAGCTGCGACTAGTGATGATACCCTCCTTATGGGTAAGTCAGCACCTGTCCTTTCACCAATATTAAGCGAGCGCCCATCCTTTCTACAATATTACGAGAGTAACATTTTCTGGAAAATTTCCATAATCCATAATTAGTGAGTGAAATATTTTGAACCTAAATGGTACATTTTCTAGAATACTGTGAGCCTTATGTTCGTATTTTTTGCATTGGCTACAAAAATAACATAAAAAGGTATTTTATGACTTGATAAAATACAAGCAGCCTTGTTGGTGCATGAAAAGCTGTGCTATAATCTGTGCTTGAATGGGTGACAATCAGACGTTCCGCGCAATCATTCACTTTCTCTAATTATTTCCAAATCGTGCCTGGGCTTCCATCGACACCTGTTTTCCTAACGTTCCCGAAAATAACCTTTTTTTGGTCACTTAATTTGCAAACTAATGAAATTCAAGTGGCACTTAACACAATCGAAATTTGTCACAATTTTAATGAATTTTCATTTTTTCCAGATAAATTGTTCCAAATGTCAGGAAGTGACCAAACATCACAAAGTGGTACCCAGACTCGATAGTGGAATGGCAACTCAATTTGGAAAACCCTCAGATCGTTGATGGTAACATGGTATTGCCTTGAGATAAAGATTGCATGGAAGTGAGGAATGCATGGAAAAGAGGATTTGAGAGTATACACCTTAAGCCCCAGTGCAGTCCCACATGCACTTTGGTACGCTGCTTTTTTGGTATACTGCTTTTCAGTATAGAGCGTAAGCATGGTAAAAATCCTGCCAAATAGTGGGAAGAGCAAAGGGACATGGTCATGATCATTATTATAGAACTGAATAGTCATCAAATTAGGAGATCAAATTGAAAGTCATGGCCTAGTTTTGTCCCAGTTTTGTCCTAGATTTGCTCCAGTTTTGTCCCAATCTATAAATTGACTGCTTGTTGTGTTATGTTTTCTTGGAGTAAATAGTGTGTGAATTATTTTCAAGACAAAAAGCTTTGTGTAAGTACTAGTGAAAAGTAACATGCACTATTGCTAAAAATCAGAATTTTGCAGAATTAATACCAAACTTCTCTAAACCACAGAAGGAAATCTTCTACAAACATTCTCAAAAATTTTATCCTGGCTTTGTTTAAGATCATCGTCTTAACTTATGTAAGATACATGGCGAATAGGTTCCAATATATCGATAGTATTCTTTGTCTTTATTAAAAAGTTTATTTACAGATAGTGACCCCTCCCTATCAGTTGTCGCTACACTGATCGATATTGCGACCAGACTCCACTTTGCCCACATCAGACACACGCAGACTTTGAGTCATGAGTAGGAAAAAAGGCCTAAATATATTCAAGGTTTTGAAGCTCAAAAAAGCAACAGTGCAAATTAAAGATCCAAGGACGTCCTAATATGACAAAAATTACACTTGATTTTGAAAGAACAAATCATTACATTGAGTTCCCTTCAAATGGCTTTAATACTTTTCATTTAATGTTATCATACTACCTTTCTTTTGACAAGGTCTCGACTTGTGTCAGAATTAAAGACACAGCAAATCTTTTTTTACAACGAATCATCTTAAGTTTAACCTGAAAGTGTTTTAATACCTTAAAATCATTAAAATATGATGTGACGATTTTCTGCTCCCTTTATCCCAGTAAAATCAAACATTTTGTGCAGAGTGTCCGTGTAAAGTGGACACCAAATAGTGAAGGCCAACAACCTCTGTATAACGGACAGTCCAATCCAGAAGTGAGACGCGAATCGTGGTGTGTGAAGGAGCTGTATTACGTAGTAATATTATCACCGCTATCCAATTTTTACCCAGTCAAGTACGGTTTTGTGCGTTTGTTTGCTTCAAAAGGCCTATATGTAAAACATGGGTATTTTGTAATTGATGTAATATAATATGGAAGGAAGATAGTTGAAAATTTTATTTAATACATAAATTATTTTGGTAGAATTGTTTCATTTTGTAGTTCTTATCTGTAGAATGCTAGACTAGAATATAGTAGAGAAGATATAAAAACTTGTAAGTAAGAAAAGCAACTGTAGGCAACTTACTGTTCACATAGAGCATGATAAAAAAATACGCAAATAAATCACTGTTTTCTTTAATTTGTCAATCTTGATCAGTTCAATAATACATCTAATTCTTTTTGGAAAACCTCCAAAATGTTGGTCAAAACGACTAAGGCAAGTCTTTCAATGGTCTGTTAAAACCAGCATGCTTGGTGAAAGCCATTGCTTCTTTAGCCCTTGTTGTAAACATTTTGATGACTCACGAAAACAGCGACAACAAAAAGATGATACTTGCAATGCATGATGTTTGACAGATCTGTGGAAACGAAATTCATTTGGAGGGGGGGGGGGGGAGGGAACAAAGTGCGAGCGAAGCGAGAAAAACTGAACATTTTTACATGACCACGCCCTTTACATCGTTGGAAAACACCCCATCTTTGGAAAATTTGCCATTGAGAGACGCAAAGGATCACGACTGATGGAGGTATTTCCAGGATCATTTTTTATAATTTTGAGTTGCAGTACATCAAGAGTTGTTGCATTCTTAATAGGTTCTGGTTTCGGTCTATCGTAAGAGTAAAAAGGACGTTGTTCTACAAGGTCTTGGAAATCGAAAATTGTTTGCAAATTATTCTTCAAAACTTTTTGCTGATTTCAGAAATGTGTATTTATCTCCAAACTACTCGAAAATTTTTTGGTTTTCTTTCGCTATATCTTTACCTACAATTTTTTGGTTTTCTTTCGCTATATCTTTACCTACTTTGTTGATCTATAACTTTACCAGGTCTGATTGAAAAAGTTAGGCTAGATTTCTCGCAATAGAATTTTATATTTCGTTTTATTTTTCGAAGGTCAACTGATTAGGACATAAGAAAGAGTTAAACCCTTTTGTAAAAAAGTCTAGTTTCATATCTCTGATAGTTGTGGACTCTGGGAGAAATTGATATTTTGTAAATGCTCAAGAAATTCTCAATGGACACGAAACGGAAGGCTGTGAAATTTCCGCACTGTGACCCAAAGCATCGAATTTAACCAAAATTTGAAATTTTAAGTTCCTGCTTGATTTTGCCTTTGAGATAAGTACCATAACCTAGGGGCTCATGTGCTGCAAAAAATTTCTAGATCAAGTTATGCATTTTTGAAGTTTGGCCCAAATGAGATGTTTGTTTACATTACCAGTAGAGGCATGGCACTGGTTTGAAAGCAAATTACAGTTCCTCATATCTACAATCCTGGACAAAATTGTTGAGAAAAACTGACGTTGTCATGGAGTTCAAACGCCTTGTGACAGCACTTAGAAATGATGCCCTACTATTGCCCCCCCCTCCCCCCATTCAATGTTGGGTAATTTCTGGAGCACGGCAGCAACTGTCAGCTGAACATAACAAACATTGAACGGGGGAAAGGGGGCGCAGATTTTCTCAACATATTATGTCCATGATTCAGGAATAAAACAGAGCAAAATCAGGTTATCTACAAGTAGTTTGGCTATTCCATCTTGACTATTCCATTCCATCAGATTTGGAACTTTGTTTTTTGGCATCTATTTGATAAAAAGGGCCTAATGGATCACTGTGTGCCGGTGACATTCAAGAAATGATACTTTCACAAGAGCTCCAAGGATGTCTATAGAGACTTGGATATAGCATTCCAAACAGATCACGTTCATTCTTTTGCCAATGGAAGCATTTCAGAAAGTTATTCTAAGGCTGAGTGTTTAAGCGTGTGCTGACAAATCTAGCCTAGCTTTTTCAATCAGACTTAGTAAATTTGTAGACATGCTCCAAGTCTATTTCTTTTCTTCATTATTTCTTTTCGTCATCAATATCTTCAGAAGCAATAATTTTACCAAAGGAAATGCCAAGGAGGACAAATTGAAAACGAGGCGCCTTTGGTAAAATTATTTCCTCTGAAGCTACTGATGAAGAAAAGAAATAATGAAGAAAAGAAATAATGAAGAAAAGAAATAATGAAGAAAAGAAATAATGAAGAAAAGAAATCGACTTGGAGCAAATCTAGTAAATTTGTAGATCAACAA
The DNA here is from genome assembly GCA_964020215.1 of Aurelia sp. 3 sensu Dawson et al. (2005). Lineage (NCBI taxonomy): Eukaryota > Metazoa > Cnidaria > Scyphozoa > Semaeostomeae > Ulmaridae > Aurelia > Aurelia sp. 3 sensu Dawson et al. (2005). Next base: position 19,767,136 of record OZ026586.1, read on the forward strand.
CCTAGCTAAAGATATAGCGAAAGAAAACCAAACATTTTCGGAGCAGTTTTGGAGATAAATACTCTTTTCTGAAATCAGCAATAAGTTTGAAAAAAAATTGCGAAGCCAGCCTTAACAGAAAAATTGTAATTTGTACGTATATCTTTTGATTGCAAAGACTACATAGAACATTGTCCTTTTTAACCGCGTTTGGATAGATTGAATATTATTGGAAAAATTAACTGTTTTCTGAGGAGAGTGGTTTTGCAAACCGGCAACTCGCTGCTCATTGGAGCGGAAAGCAGAGTTACCTTTTGTTTCAAAAGAAGACTGAAATCTCAAATCAGATACGACTATTGTCATCTCGAATCCTTTGATCCATTGAGAAAGCGGCTGGGACATGTGAAAACGGGGGTGAAGCTGTCTTCGGTGATCAAAAGGAAGGCAAGATCTTAAGCCCATTGCAAGGTTTTCCCTAACGAGGCAGCAACAACACGTTAACATGCCCTAAGCATAAAAGTTCAAAGTGAATATCAGGCACGTGGCTAGAATTGAAATGAAAACAGGACAAAAGATAAGAAGGAAAACACCATGGTGGGCATCCAATGTCAACGGAAATACCATGTTACCGACTCGACTTGTAAAGATAATAACATTATATGCATGTGACCCAACGAGCAGCTAATAAGAACAACAACAACAACGCGTATCGATTCATTAAAGCCATTTCACCATATCCTGAATAAATTGGCCACATCCTGAATACATTAACAAGAATGGCACATCGTTTCCTTGACGTCATCTCGCTTCCTAAACTTCTTGAGGAATTAGATACTGTTATAATCAATGGCTACTCAATGGAATTTGCACCCTGATCAAATTAGAAAATATCTTTCACCGATTTTTATGAATGAAAACAAAGAATTGAATAAAGAATGAAAGTAAAAAGATAGTGTTAAAAGGCCGACAGAACCCTTCATTTTACAAAATCATGGATGATGTTACCGGAGAGAGCTTCATAAAGACGGCAGAGCAGCTTCTTAAAATATTTCATAAACCAATCAATCAATCAATCAATCAATCAATCAATCAACCAATCAATATCACTGCATGCCCCTATTAAATTTTACATTTGGTGCTACCACTCATAATTTGTATTTCAGAAATCAGTTTGAATTGACTCGCACATTTCAACGGATTTCACTCCAAACTTCACGAATTTTTGAATCCTTGGAAACTTACACACTCTTGAATCACATGGGGTAGGTTTTTCAAAAACTCTTGAATGAATGTATGAATGAATGTATGAATGAATGTATGAATGAATGTATGAATGAATGTATGAATGAATGGAGACATGGATTGACACTGATGGATAGAGGTATTTATGAAATGAACCAAAATGAGCTAAAGTAGAAACCAATCTTCAAAAAGAAGTTGCTTCAAGATAACGCATTCATGACAAAATGTGCAATAACATATAAACACAAACAAATATTTAAAAAATTGATGGAAGTGATTTCAAATGTTTGATGATCAAGATTATTCCAAACATTTGTGAAATGCAAATCACGACTTGATCTATGGTAGCTGCAAACATCAAGAATTTAAAGAAGAGATATGGATTAACTTTTATTGAACCTTATATACTTAACCTTGTCAGTTTTTAATGTGTTTTGCAATAAATGAATTGATAGTATTTCATTTTTGAGTTAACAAGTTAACACTGTGTCATGGATGAAATTGAACATCAAGTCAAAAGACAGAAAACCTGATTGATTTTCAGTATGCAAGTGGCTAAATTCTGTGCTTATTAAGGGGCATTCATTTCAAAATATAAAGCGGGGCTCAACAAATATAGAATTAAGTATTTCCTGTAAACATTAAATATGAAATTGATGCTATGAAGGAACTCCAACAAACGACTTAACTTTGACTTAAGGACCGCTAATAAATATTAGCCAGAGAGAGCATTTTTTATTACTGAATGTTGGAGAGAGAAGGAAGCGCCTTTCTCTCATCTCTTCTTACTGTATGACGTCAATAGTTTGACCCCGATCACCCACTGTCACTTGCTTCTATTATTCTATCATTCATCTTATCTAATCTGTGCGGCTTCTCTTTTCTCAAATATGCGATTATCATTCACTTAACAATTTAACAGAGCATCCAGTCATATCCTGTTGTAGCCCAATGCTTAGGACTGTCATCACTCTTTATGTCTATCACAGATGAAGAAATCGCTTGTAGTATGACCATAAAACCTCCAATTCAGGCCTCAACGTCTTTTCTTACCGCTAAGATAGAATCAAACTACAATGCAAGAAAAAGGATAAGTATGGATAAAAAAAATTGTGACGTAAAACAAAAAATAAGCCAGAGTTTCCTTTGAAAGAAATGAGTGAAAGAAAGGATTAGAATTGAGTTACATGATAATAATTCAGGTTTGTTAAACTAATATTCAACTAAACTCAATTCTAATTCGCGGTTTTGGTCGATTTACTTTTTATCATACTTAGATTTCCTATCAATTGACAAATTGATTAAAAAAGAAGTAAAAAATATCGAGAGAAGGAAGAACTATTTTTGATGAAATCATATTAAAAAAGATTTAATCTTGCACAAAAGTATGAAATAAAGATTAAACGCATCCGACCAACGGAGCCTTAAAATCCTTATAAAGAAAAGATATGTAAAAGGAATGATTTTAATAAAAAAATATTTCAACTTTCATTCATTACCTTTTCTAAAAGTTCTACCTCAGATGGGGAGAAAATCCTACCATGAAACACAAGATATTAGCTGGACATGTACTGCTGACAAAAACTGTATCTTTTCATGAACGTTAGTATCTGAATAAACTATACAAACAAATCTATTGAAAAACACGTGATGTTATCATTAATTATCAAGAAATATCAACTAATGCAAAAAAAGATGCATAACAATCAAACAACTTTATCAAGCTCCATGGCTTTCTCAATTTGAAGATATTGTGAGCATCGATGCGAATTCTGCATAAAATATTTGCAGGAATTTCTGCTTGCTACCAGAAAGCAAAATAACTTTGGCTACGAGTGGACAACACTTTGCAGATCGAAAATGTAAATATCGAAAGCATAGTCTTTGGCATATGACGTCATGTTAAAAACCAAATGACTAATAATAATAATGATAATGATGAAAGAATCACTCAACATAACCTTTTGGTCTACGACTACTTAAACGTACCAGTTTTGTGACGTCATGGGCGACCTGACTCAAAGAACTAGAAGTTGACATCACTGAGCAAGCCGAAGAGCACCTGACGTCACTTGTGTCATAATAATCGTCATTTTTGTCATCACTTGTCATTTTGTCATTGTCAGTATCTGCATTTCTTGCAACAATTGTTTGATTCGTGGTCAGTTGGGAATCCTCCTTCATATACTTTGGGGTAGTTTTGCCATCCAGAATATTTTGTTGTGAAAAAATATTATCTTCCATTGTTATGCTGTTATTGTTCTTGACAGATCTTTGCGATGATTTGTCATCAGGACGAGGCTTGGTATCATTTAAAAAGCTTTCCTTATGATAATGCTCTCCTCGTTGTGCTTTGATTGTTGCCATTAAATTTTCCTTACTTTTGATATCTGAATCATTCTTAGATATCTTTATCTCAGACATAGTCGAATGATGCTTCTTCCTTTCTGCATCAGTTTCACTTTCTCGTGAGTTTTTCATTCTTGATTTTAGTTCTTCAATTGATTTTTGCATTTGATCTACTTGTTTACGTAAAATCTGCCGTTTGGTTTTATGTTCATGCTCCTCTTTATCAGAAGATGACAAACCAATAGGTAGTCCTTGGAACTCTTTTCTTTTTACGAAATATCTCTCAATTTCAACCAATGTTTTGTCCCCTATAACACTCTTTCGTGAGTTATCCAACGATTCTTCTGCACTTTCTGGGGTCCGAGAACTATGTAACTGCCTTTCTCTTCTATTGGGAGTTGCCCTGTACCCAGCAAGGCGTCTTTGCATTCCTTTTATACCATTATTTAATTCGCGATCTGATTGGCTAATTAATGACAAATTAGAAAGAAGGTCAAGCCGCATCGTATCTTCATAAGAATAAACTGACGTACAAGGATGATTTTGCAAATCAATAACTTTGTCCTTCAAAATATCAGTTTGCTTCAAATGAATTTCTCTCAAAAGATTCACGTACTTACGCACAGGTTTGCGATGTTTCCTAGATCTAAAATCTTCTGGGTTCAATTTCGATTTAATTCCTAATTCATGAAATCCAAAGTTAAATGCCAGTTTGATTCTTTCAGAAGATGAAGCATTTGCAATTACCTGAAAAGAAAGATGGAGCGTTGAATAATTTTTCGGAGAACTTCACAAGAATACTTTTGTTAGTAAATGATAAATGATATGCTATGAGCAAGGATATGAAAGTTTGAAGAAAAGTAACGTCGAAATTCTATTACAAAATACATATTCCAGGTTTGGTTGTCGTATGGATTAAGACCAGTTGAAGTTGGCTATTTCCGTGACTTAGTACCTGTGTGCTACTTAACACGACTGATATTTGATTTTATATTAGCCATTCACTTGTTCTATATCAACCTTTCAGTTATGCAGATTGACAGCTGTTCCCTATCAGTTTCGTTGAAAATAATTTTGTTGACTGGAATAAGTTTTATTCAAAAAAGCATATAAGCAATGGCACTTCTTCTCACACTTACAGAATAGACCTTTTAGCTATTCTGCAAAAGAGCCTGGATCGAGCGTTATTTTCATACATTTTTATACACGAGATTCGATCAAGTGGTGTTATAGTTTCCATAACTATTGTGCACATTCGAAAAAACTACAAAATGTAGCAAAGTATCGTTCCATTGAGATTCTCTTTCAGAATAGCTATAAGGTCTATTGTTTCTTTCATTATGCATTGTTCATGGTGCGTGGCCAATTTTCATTTCAGCGAGATTTTCTATTCTTTTGATTCCTAGCACTGAAAGGTTAGACTGACGACGTGATTCCTTGTATGTGTTCAACATTTATAATCTGATGTTTTAATTTCACCCATACAAAGGACTCACGACCAAACGGATTCTAAACAGGGGCTAAAATCTTACGAAAAGTCAGAAACTTAGAACATCTTCCATCCTACGAACGTCGAAAGAAAATTCGAACTTCTCTTCGAAGGTCACTTCGAGCGTCGCTTCGCTTCGAGCAGTCGAACTTTGAACTAATAACCAATCAAACGCTACAAATAGGTACGTGGGTTGACCGTATTAAGAAAGTAGCGATCTGATTGGTCGCGCCGTGAACGCGGCGGACTTGGCCTAATTAGTCCCCGTGTTGAAGCGTAAGGACATAAGTCCCTCAACTGAAGCGATAACAACAACAACAATGAGCGTAAGTTAGAGGGACTTATGTAATGTAGTCTACTAAAAGGTTTTACCTTTGCACAAACCTTTTAAAGAGAATCGATGGAGTTAAAGCAGCTAAGCTAAGGGAACTGGGTTAGTCTAGATACAGCCTATTGTAATTAATGTCCTTTATCAAGGGAAACAATAAAAACATGAGTGCGTGCCATTTTCTTGTGCAAAACTTGAACTAGATTGGTATAACTAGATTGGTATAACTAGATTGGTATAACTAGATCGGTATAACTAGATTGGTATAACTCCGTTGATTTATCTTGAAGAGCCATTGCATTTTCACCCATGAAATTCATATTGCCTGAAAATCGAATTAGGCCTAAGCAGAAACCATGGATACACAGTGCATTAATTGAACTGATAAAAATGTTCTATTCCAGTTGGACTGTTCTGTCAGTTCAAGTAAAGTTCGGCCAAAAACTGTGTATAGTAAAAAATTTTTTGCCTAATAGTAAAAGCTAACGTCTCTTTCGAAAAGGAAAGAGAAGCGCAATATCTTTGACAAACATTTTCGAAATTCAAACCTGCAAATAGAGGTTGAAATCAAGTCCCAAAAAAGGGAAATCTTGGCCTAAACCGCCGTTGAAAAATATATGGTTGAAGAGCTCTACTCTAGCTGAATCCAAACCTGTGCTCCGTTTATTTTTGCCCCTATGCGGAGAAATGGCTAGGGTCGGCTAGAGTTAGCAGATATTGGAAAATCTGGTTTTCTAAATAACGGGGGAAGCAACAAGATTATCTCAAGGCAGTTTGATCCGAAAGTTACTTTTTTGTACTAAATTTTGTTGATTTCTTTAAAAAGAATATCTTGCCTGAATTTAGACCATTTAATTTGGTACGTTTAAAATCTTTTAGAGAACCTTGGCTCATGGTAAAATTTGATGAATAAACAAGTATTACCTTGGCCGGAATGGTTCGTAATGATACAACGTTCACAAGTTGACACAAAATAGTCCCATCATTGAATCTATGAGAAAAGATAAAACTTGATCATATGTAGAATCATACATGAAAAGATAAAACTTTCGATCATATGTAGAATCATACATGAAAAGATAAAACTTTCGATCATATGTAGAATCATACATGAAAAGATAAAACTTTCGATCATATGTAGAATCATACATCAAAATATTATCAGATTAAAAAGGCAGTTATCTTAATTAAGGGGCAATGTTCTCCAGTAAGGTCTTTTGTTCTTACATCAGTTTCAAATGTCTTCAAAAGAAGCATAAAATTAGGATCTGTCCTAACGGCAGCCTAAATCCTTGACAGCACTTTCAAACCCATCTGATTTTGAAAACAGCAATCATAATTCCTTTTATCGCACCATGGTTTCAGGCAAACAGATGGTACCCAGTTTTTGACTGGCAAACTGAAAAGTTACCCTAAAGACTAATAGTAATATGTTTTTTGGATGAAAAGGGCAGACTATGGCTAAGTGAATCGTGATCAGTTTCTTTGTCACATGCGAAAACAGAGATGTCTTGGTACAGCAGGGGCATCTTGGTGCAAACAGTGGTCTATGATGCTTGATGGCTTTAAAATTCACATTTAAAGCTGTTTAGATTAAATCTTTAGCAGTGACTGATAGATGGACAAGGAGATCCAATGATGACATTTAGTTTCTGTTTCATCCATTAGATGTTCCATTTATGGTTGATGAAACATGGTTAACCAGCAGAACTTTGAAATTTTTCAGCGTACAATAGCCCCCGGTCTGTACGTATGCATTCAATGTAAAATTCGCAACTTTTTGGTCAATGAAGCACAAATTTGAGATGAATGAAAGATTTCGACTATCTGTGTAGACTTACCAACACGTTAAAATCACTAAAATCTTCCAAGTAGAGGCATTTAGAGCATATATTTGAATTTCAGAAGCCAATGGTGCACTTGAAACCTAATTACTTCAAAGGAATTTAAACACTCTCCACAGATGCTAACACTATTAAGTATTCAGGTGAGTAAATGAAGAAATTCACCATGAAGTAACTGAACAGAATGCTACCACTGAATTGGGTCTCTCTCAACTATCTTTTACTGAACTAATTTCCCATAGGGGCCAGTGGCGGCGCCAGCTCTGAAAACTCTGAGAGAAATGGGGGGGGGGGATTTTGACGTAATTTTTCAATCTAAAGGTATACCCAACTAATTTTATGCCATTTTTCATTGACAATTTTTGCCGACTTTCGAGAATTGGGGGGGGGACAAATCCCCCCAGTCCTCCCCGTGGCGCCGCCACTGATAGGGGCGCTACACCAAAATCAGCCTAATCATGTAACATGGCGAGATACCAGCACTAGCACACCGAAAAACGCCTCGGAGAACGTCCCAACAACCAACTGAAACTGGATAGCGTGTGATGACGTGTCAGGAAAGTTCGAAACATATGTTGTCGATATTCCATATACCATAGGTAATAATAAAATAAGAATAACAAAGAAAGAGCTGACTTCAAAACAACAAATAATTTAATAAGGAGAAGTTGGAATTTGAAAATTATGTCTAGTGCTTGTTTGTTGATTTGAGTTGTAAACATGCAATATATGAAAGGAACAAAATATATCTAACAAATAAGAGGAATTTAATCAGATGAAAATATTGATCTCCATGATACAACGATAGCATCATCTTGAGAAAGATTAAACTTTCTGGTTAAAAGCCAAGACACGAAAACCTGCAATGGAGCAAATCACGAAAGACTAATGGCAGACATTTATTCAGTTCTGTGACTTCAGTGCAGCGGACGGTGATGGAGATCAGCGCGGTAAGGAAAACAAAGGGATTTGATGACCGTCTCTCGTTGCGTTGAAGGACAACTGATAAGTGAGGCTAGGATTTGTATTTATAGCGACATAAAAGCTTTGAATTTGACTGAAAATCATGAAGAGTGGTGGTTATATTATTTGTCGTTTTAGCGTAGTGTAGAAAAGTTTGGTAGGGGGGAAGGCAGGGGGTCGAAAAACACGCTAAATCAACAATATATGGTTGACAACAACGCCGTTTTGTATGAGCGGTCTTTGACTTTGCCATTTCATCAACTGACATTACCTTTCATATGATGTCAAAATGGTCTCATTTGTTTTTGTCATAAATACAATGGTGTACCGTCTATGACTTGACTATTTCATGCAACTGTGTACAACATTATTTTTGTCGAGGTAGATTCATCTATAGTCGCACTCACATGGCCTACTTCTGATTTCACGATTAAAAAGTTCCCTTCCTTTCTCTAATCGAACCCTTTTGAAAATCAAACTCTTTTTTAGATAAGAACAACAACGCATAATTTTGCTTACTCCATCCATTTTGTTGTCAAATTTCTGCAATCTGAGCCCAAGTTTGCTCTTAATTATTTCTCTTTTTTGTATATCATATTTTTTTGTATATCATATTTTCATTATGAATGGATTCTTTCATAGATTTATTCAAAGTATATCATATTTTCATTATGAATGGATTCTTTGATAGATTTATTCAAAGTATATCATATTTTCACTATGAATGGATTCTTTCATAGATTTATTTATTCAATTAAATTGTTTTAAGTATCATCAGCAACAATGAGAAGAAACAACTCTCAGATCGCCACAAAATTAAGGAACTCCAAAACTTGGGAAAATATAACTTGAGAAACTATTTTTGAACAAACGAAATACTTAGCATAGCTTACTTTTTTTCGCTTGTTTCCTCTATAATGTTATTTAGAAGGTACCTGAGTAAAGGCTGATTTCCATTTTGTAGAATTTTCCAATTGGACAGGAAATCCTTTGTTAATGTGTGAAAACGTTGCTGTGAATGTGAATAAAAGGTTACGCGTGACTAAGACTTTACTGTCTAAAATTCAGTCGGCGCGGAAAATTCTGCTGAGGGAAATCACCCATAAGATCTAAACATTGGAAAGGCTTCAAAAACATTTTGAGACGTTCATGAGGGAACAAGAAGTGAAGAAACTGCTATGGAACCCTTAAGAAACTCGTATGAAAGTCCGAGTAGTGAATTTCTGACAATTTTGAGAAACTTTCAATATTGGCCCAAATTCTTAGTTTCTTATAAAAAATACGTGTGATGGTGCTAAGGATTTCAGCTTGAAGAATTTACTTATGAGCAATACGCAAATCTTCATTTCTTTATTCTAATCTTCATTCCTAATCAATTCTAATCTAGAATGATGGTCACTAGTCAATCTTCTCCAAAACTGAAGCAAATTGCGCAGCATTGTAGGAGAGTGACGGTAACCATGGAGCCTTCAGCTCCTCCTGGGTGGCAGAAGAGCACATGCGGGGCAGGAAAGGACTTCCAAAGGCTTTGATGGAAAAAAATTTTTAATGGAGAACTGATGAAAAAAAAAAGGTGGGCTGAATAATAGTTGGATGTTGATCTTACCATAAAGGTTATCTAGCCAGGTGTTCATTCTCGCCATTATACAAACAAAAACAATGAAATCATCTAATTGCCTCCCTATTTATCAGTTTTTTTGCCAAATCTTTGACTAAATTCTTTTAACACCAAATATTTTGATGCCTCACGATAGCTTTAGTTGCGTCATTGAAACCACTATTGACGTCACCAAATTTTCAAAAACATGTGTTTGCCGCCGCTTCACAAGGAAAACCGGTAACAGAGAGGAAAGCTTTTTACACTCAATAATAAAATCTTGGCACTTATATCAAAATGGCTACTATTCACTTTGCACGCAGAGACAGGCTTCGTCTGACGGCTGTTACTGTTCTATTGTTGCTGTTAGAAATAGGGGCATCTTTATGCCGAGACGCGCCTGTTCATTTGGAATAAGGTGGATCTTGACTGAATATTGTTAACTGTTTAAACATATAACTCCACCCCAACTGTCACTCGATTATTTGACTTTTTATGAATAAGGCGATACAATACCCGCAGGAAGCTAAAATTAGAAACTAAGAATGCAACAAAAATATACATCATCATCATCATAATCATAATCATCATACATGTTGCTTGAACACTTTCCAAAATTCAAATACCAATCATTAATTAGATTATTCCACCTACCTGTACCACTAATATCTCACCTCAACGAAACAATCTCTCTCTCTCTCTCTTCAAGCCGTTGCATATCTGACATTCATTGGGACACGTTATACATAGAATACATAGATCGATATCATATCTATCTATGTGCAATGTGTCCACTGATCTGAACGTGTCCTAATGAATTTCCAGTCTATAGGAAGCGGTCACTCTTAAACCTGGGTACCAGGGCGAAGGATAACTTCGTACAATTAGGTTAAATTTCATACTCAATCTTGAACAAAGAAAAAGTTTTGTACCCCACCATCTTTCAGCAAAATAGTTCAGTACCCTATCCAAAGAAGTATCTGTGCATAAAAATAAAACAGATTCATGGAAAGATACCAAGTTATCCCGAGCTATTTTCATACCGGGTGAGGCAGAAAAACTTCCCACTTTTGAAAATTCAAAACAGCAAGAGTATTTCACAGATTCGAATGATTCCAATTCTAGTTAAAAGCCAAAAAGTTGAAGTATTTTTGCGAGCAATACAAATATGGGTAAATTCAACTGTACAAAAATTTCATGGTTGCAAAATAACTGAAAAATGGTCTAAAACATCGATCAAAGCATAGTACAGAATAATGAACGAAATGCAACTTCTCATGGGTGCGAGATATCCTCTGGACATTAATTGCCATGAGTTTGAAAATTTCCATATTGGCTTGAAAATCGATGTCTTATAACTCAGGAGGAAGGTGAAACGCCCATTGCTTTCGGTGTGAATAGAGTCTTTACAATTTGATCAATGTTTTAGGTTCCTTTTCCGTCATTTTGCAACTATGAAAATTTCATAAAGTTCAATTTACCAATACTTCTAGTGCTGGTAGATCTTTCGACTTTTAACTAGAATCTGAACAATTCAAATCTGTAAAGAGTCTTTGAGCTATAAAATTTTCAAAAGTGGGAAATTTTTTCTGGCTCACCCGGTAGAGTTCAAGTGATTCATGATTTCCAGGTATCTGCTAATTTTTCTTCCAATCTTTGATCAATGACTTCATCCAAAATTTTTTAAGCTAAATTGTTTTGCACCCCATAATAATTGCTCTTAATATTTTCGCACTCCCACAAAATAGTTGAAAAAACTTTCATGCCCTTGCCAAAAATCCTCCTCCGCGGTACCCAGGATTTAAAATGACCGCTCCCTTAATTTGGCTCAGTTTTACGTACGGAAAGAGATATTAACTTGCAAATTTTATTTTCAAATTAGCAGAATCCCAATGTACTTTGATATTGACACCTTGATATTTACGGTCGCCTGTAAACTACTTGAGTTAAAAACGTCAAAAGCTAATATGATAAAACCTTGCGGAAATTGCAGATGTATGCCAAAATTGTTGCTACTATGAGTTTTTTCAGTTCATGGAGTACTCTATCTTAAGTGGCCTGGAATGATTTCAAGCTACACGTATTTTGTCATAAGAAACTAAGAATTCGGGCTAGTAGTGAAAGTTTCTTAAAATTATCAGATTTTGAGTGCTCAAAGTTTCTTAAGAGTTTCTTAAAGATTTCATAACAATCTTCATGCTCACTACGTGTGCCCTCCTGAACATTTCAAAGAAATGTTTATTGAAGCCTTTCCAACGTCGAGACATCACTCAGGTACCTTCTGAGAAACGTGATACAGGAAATTAGTGAAGATAGAATAGAAACATATCAAGGATATCCTTTATCAAAACACATAGTTTTTTTCAGTCATATTTTCCCAGGGAGTTTTCTATTTTTTTGGCGATATGCGAGTTGAGTTTCTTATAAGGAGTTTCTTATAAAAAGAAATATGTGTATTCGACATAATCTAAGCCCACTATGCAGGCCGCATCCACGCATGAGACTCCTTCCGAAGGCAGTCAAGTGAATTGCTTGGTCACGCCTCCGAGAGGTCACCGACCCAAAGTTTGACCTCACACGACTGAGCTTACTTCAGTTATCTGACGGAAACTGCATACGCCGCTCGACCACTCACCCCACAGATCGTGCATAAAAGAAATCTAAACAGAGAAAAGATATCAAAATTGTTATTGAGATCCCTTCGCATTTAAAGTCGACTTGAATAAGGAAAATTCTATTGCAATAGACGATAATAATAGCGGTAAAGAACTTTTTTCCACAAAACACCACATTCTTCAATCGAATTGCTCTAAACTATGCTCTAAAGTCGTAAAAGATTCTGAATTAGAACGCAATCTACCATGGTTTCCATGGTACAAAGATTCTCGCCGCCATCTTTAGGGTAATCGTCTAATATAAAGCATCGTCATTGAAAAATCCGTGTTTTGCGCACTTGCCGAGTTGAGGTCCACTTTCTAGATATTTCTAGTCGAGAATTCTGCGAATCCTTTATCTTAGACTGACGACGTGATTCCTTGTATTCGTTCAACATTTACAATCTGATGTTTTAATTTCACTCATACAAAGGACTCACGACCAAACGGATTCTAAACAGGGACTAAAATCTTACGAAAAATCAGAAGAACCTTAGAACATCTTCCATCCTTCGAACGTCGAAAGAAAAGTCGAACGTCCCTTCGAACGTCATTTCGAGCGTCGCTTCGCTTCGAGAAGTCGAATTTTGAACTAACGAGCCAATCAAACGCTAACAATAGGCACGTGGGTTGACCATATTAAGAAAGTAGCGATCTGATTGGTCGCGCCGTGAACGCGGCGGACTTGGCCTAATTAGTCCCTATTCTGAAGCGTAAGGACATAAGTCCCTCAACTGAAGCGATGACAACAACAACAACGAGCGTAAGTTAGAGGGACTTATGTAATGTAGTCTACCTTTATCTATCGGAAAGAAGCAGAGCGAGCACAAGGTATATCTGCCAGTCCTTAGAGTTGTAGAAGGAGAAGAGAAAACTGCATTTGCATTGCTGCCAATGAAAAATTGAATTGGCCACTCAAAGAAATTATCTGTCACCAAGATATATTGCTTGATATATATACATCTTTCCAGTAGGCCTATTCAGAATTCAAATTTTGCAGCAGAAAGAACCAAATGAACTTTCACTTTGTGGTTTCGTAATTTTTCTGCCTTTCTCCATGTCATAACATTTATTAGGGAAATGAAATGGCTTAGCAAGCAGTAATAAACATTGTATGAACTTAAATGCATCATGCAGTAGAATGCATCAGCCAAAAGAGTGACACTAACTATGACGTGGAGAGTTAAGCTCTGTAAGAAAAATTGCTGAGGACAATTACACGGAACCAAACAACAGTGGAATGGAACATTCAGAGTAAATAGCTACAATTAAAATAACATATCAGCTTTGGATGAAATATCAAATATTCTATGCCTGCCATTAGCCAAGTGCATGTGCTGTCAAAGTGTGTACTTTCTTACACATCTCGTATGCTCTGCAAAGAACTGGTCTCTACCATTTGTCTTGATACAAACAAGAGTTTGAAATCCCAATAGAGGCCTCTGACTAAGTATACTGGAATAAAGAACTTGCGTGAGCCAAGACCTTGTGGACCAACAGAAGATGCGATGAGTCTGCCTGTCAAAGCTTCTTCCGAAAGGAGGCAGTCTGCAAAGGGCAGCAAATGTAACTATAGCCAGACCTGTACTTGCTCAATGAGAAAGTTTCAGTTTTGTTATCAAATTACGGTTGCAATGTGTTAGAATAAAAAGACTGGCATTCCCCAGACTGCACACTTTTCGGTAATTGTTGCAGTATATCATGCAGTAGATGATTTGCTAGTGGCATGGTATCATCAATTCATCAGTGTGGTATAGCATATCACAATTAATACATTGACCGCTTCATTACAAATCTCACTGTCTTTACTTCTCTACAAATTATGCGGGAAGGATAGTAAAAGAAAAGTAAAGATGAAACAAATATCGTTACTTACTCATCGTAATCAAGAATTTCTCTGCCAATCTGAGATGAAACCCAATCAAACATTAACATGTCTTCTTTATCAAATGGCGTAAAATCTAACTCTTTAACTGCCAAATTTGCAAAACGCTCTCGTTTTAAGATTGGCGATTGATCAAACTGGCCTGAGGGAAAGGAAATCACATTTAATAATACAAGAATTCAAGAATTAACTTGCCAACTCTACTAAGTATGACTTTGGTAAAAGTCCAAATTACATAAATTATGAAACAATAACATTAACAAATAATATTTGGCAAATGCAACATGCCAACTTTCAAAATTAAGGTGATGTAACATCAGCCATTGCCTGCTTTCGATGAATGCGGAATTTATCCAGTTGTGTTGCACCTATCATCAGGGCTAACATGGAACAAAACATCTTAAGCAAATTTGAAAAGAATCCACAATAAGCTTTCAGTTCGCTTACATCTGTTATGCCAATAGAAATGCGTAACAGTTGCAGCAATATAATAGTGGCTGAACCAGAAAAAAGTTCCCACTTTTGAAAATTCATAGCATCAAGAGTTTTTCACGGATTTGAATGATTCAAATTCTAGTTAAAAGCCAAAATATCGAAGTACTTTTGTGATTTTTGTCGCCTTCTTTCGACTGGAAATGTAGGTAAATTCAACTTTACAAATATCTTACGGTTGCAAAATGACTGAAAAAGGGCCTAAAACATTGATCAAATTTATAATGACCTCCTCACGAAGAACAATAAAGAAAATGCCATCTCTCATGGGTGAGAGATATGCACTGCACATTTATTGCCATGGGACTGAAAATCTTGCGTATTTGTTTGAAAATTGATGTCTTATAACGTTGGAGAGATGTGAAATGACCATTGTTCTGTGTAAAGAGAATCCTTACAATTTGATCAATGTTTTAGCCTCTTTTTCAGTTATTTTGCAACTATGAATTATTTACGACCAGTTAAGTTTACCGATAAATGTAGTGCGGGTATGACATCAAGAAAAATCACAAAAAATACTTCAGTCCTTCAGCTTTTAACTCGAATTTAAATCATTTAAATCTGTGAGGCAATCTTGGTGCTATGAATTTTCAAAAGTGGCAACTCTTTTCTGGCTCACCCGGTATGTTGAATTTGGTACAAGAACCAGCACTACAAAGATGATGAGCATGTCCAATTCTGTTGAAACAACTCAAATGAATATCTGCATAAATCTTTGAAGACCTTCCATGTACCTTTACGTATTACGTAGTCCTTAGTTCACTTAAATTTAAGTATGTAATAATGAGAACTGATACTTGTCTCCTACGCAACTGCTTGGTTTTCACAGGTATTGGTAATTGGTTTCGAAGTAAATGATTTCTGCATAGGATAGCCCTAGGTTTCATTATAATTATTGTACGTCTTTGATTAAGCTATTCAGAAGGATTAAATGATTCACAAGGTTACTTTGATCGAACAACCATCTTGTCTGCTACGATTTCACAACTTTGATGTTTTGGTAATTTTTTTGTCTGGAATATGGGAAATGAATTCTTCTTTATTGAAATCAAATTCAAGCAAAATTCACACAATTCATAGTTAAATCTGAAATTTGATGTGACCTTTATCATGAATGCTTCATTTCGCAGACAAAATATTTTCCATTATTGTCCCGTATATCTTCATATGTTAATAAATGTTCCAACGTGAATGTGATCTTCTCGCGTGCGTACATTACAGCTTTGATACCCAAAGCAGACCGATCATTCCTAACATAATTTCGTTATCTCTCTTGCAGGATTTAACAGTTTTCTCTCTAGTTACAAGTTACTGTGATTGTTATTCTGTGAAAGGAATTTACAGTTTGCTGTCTACAGATTATAATGTCTAATGTCACTTTACTAGGCTTTTATTACGATGAGTCTGCTACCCATAAATATTTCTTGCTAAAATTAATGCGATAAAATTAAATTGAACAAAAATTAAAATCTTAAGTTAACTTCGATCGTTCAAGAATCACCAATAAAGGAGAGCAAGTTTCTTTTGCTACGATTTGGTTTGTTTGTTCGTTCGTTTCAGTTTTAGAGTCGTTGATTTGAAAAAAACCACCACAAAAGTCGTTAGACTGATCCCTAAAGAGCTGGATTAGGAATGCTAGCATAGAAACATGCCTTAAGGGATGTCTGTCTGTCATAGGAAACAAGGGATTAATTCAGATGTCTACTGTCTCATTTTCTATCTCATCTAAATCATGCCTTTAAACACCGCAAAAGGAATGGCCTTGGGCTTTCTTCAAAGGTGGCTTTTCCACATATATATGCATCATACAACAACTTAACTGAATCTAATTGAACATGTGATTAGCGGTAAACTTTAAAACAGAATTATGGGCCCATTGTTTCAAGAAAACTTAATTACCACTTAACATAAATGATGAAACGAAAAACGAAAGGTTGTAACAGGTTCAGCATCATAATAATCGCATCATAACGTTATGTCAATAGCCTTTAAAGGGAATGATAAAAGAAAAAAAAACGAATATCAATTCTTTAAAGTGTCGAGAAATTGAACATTTTCAGTACGACTACTTTTGAATTCATTTCTCAATTTACAATCACTTATTAAGCATAGCTTTCACTGCTAAGGATATCCATAAAATAAGTTGTAAATAGAATGGATTTCATTTTGTTTAATGAACTAAAGATACAATATTCATATAGCAACTCATATTTGCAAATAATTGTTAGATTTGGAAAATACAAGATGGTTATTCAATGAGAATTGCAAAGACTGATGATCATATTTTGAAGTCGATTGGATGTTTCGGAAAAATAACTCACGTTTGGAAAATCAACGTTTGAAAAATTTTCTGTATTCAATTATAATACCCAACATAAAATATCTCTAAAATGTGATCATCATAGCAGTGGTAATTTAAAGTTCTCGAAAACGAGCGATGTAGCTAGGAAAACAATCTGGCCTTCGAGCTACTTGTACAAGACGAAATCTTTGAAGGTATATGTTCCGATAGAAATTCGAAGATTTCTATAACTTGCGAAATTTTCGCAGGTGTTTGATTACAAGGATTGAGCAATGCTGATAATAATGAAATAATAATTGCAAAAAGGATAATGTAAGGATAATGGTTGTAACATACCATCAATATCATCTCGAGACTCTCGCACTTCTTTGTTAGAATGTGAGACAGCCTCATTTTGAAATAAAAATCCACCTTGGAGCTTTGCTGAATATTCACCGAGAGTACTCGATATTGCTGAAACAAGAGAGGTCATGGTTATCCAAAGGACCCTGGCATCTAAAACAGCTTCAAATTACGCTATAAAATATCAATGATATAAACATCTTGATACATTACTGCATACTTCTTTGCACCCTTCTAATTAGTCTTCAAAATGAGAGAAGACACCATTAAGAAAGCGATGGTATGGGTTCTTCTTCCTGTCTGTTTGAACAAGCATTTTCTTATTTGGGTTTCTTACTTCAAGCTCGTTAAGGAAAATTGTAAAAAATACGCATCCTTCTTGAATTACAAATATCAATTCTAGATATTCTGCGAAATGCTTCATCGCAAAGGTTTATTGTCTTTCCTTGCAGTGGTCTATATTCTTAACAAAAACAAAGGGATTCAAAATTAAAACCTTACATTCTCGATTTGTTTCAGCTACAACCTTCTCTAAGATGCTTTTCACCACGTGGTTGCTAATTCTCCAAGTTGAAACTAACACATAGCAAAGAACCTTAGCAGTGATAATTAGAAAATAGGCAGAAGTCGTACTTACCCTGCAAAGGTTTCTCCCTTGAGTAATGTTGTTTTAATAAATAGCAAAATGTAATAATAACATCCAAATCACAATCTGCGACATCTAATAAAAAAGAATTCGAATCTTTATTGCAAAATATCAAAACAAAGCGTCATTCAATCTTAATGGCAGAGTTACATCGCAAAATTCATAACGTTTTGAAAGCTCTGAAATGAGAAATTAGCAGGCAAATTGTTTGCAGTTGTTCGTTTTTTACGAATCAAAAAACAAAAACTGCAAAAAATGTGCCCATAAAAACAAACAACTGCAAACAATTTGCCCATAAAAACAAACTATTGCAAATAATTTGCCCATAAAAAACAAACAACTGCAAAAAATTTGCCCATAAAAACAAACTATTGCAAATAATTTGCCCATAAAAAACAAACAACTGCAAAAAATTTGCCCATAAAAACAAACTATTGCAAATAATTTGCCCATAAAAACAAACTATTGCAAATAATTTGCCCATAAAAACAAACAACTGCAAAAAATTTGCCCATAAAAACAAACTATTGCAAATAATTTGCCCATAAAAACAAACTATTGCAAATAATTTGCCCATAAAAACAAACAACTGCAAAAAATTTGCCCATAAAAACAAACTATTGCAAATAATTTGCCCATAAAAACAAACTATTGCAAATAATTTGCCCATAAAAACAAACTATTGCAAATAATTTGCCCATAAAAAACAAACAACTGCAAACAATTTGCCCATAAAAAACAAACAACTGCAAAAAATTTGCCCATAAAAACAAACTATTGCAAATAATTTGCCCATAAAAACAAACTATTGCAAATAATTTGCCCATAAAAAACAAACAACTGCAAACAATTTGCCCATAAAAAACAAACAACTGCAAAAAATTTGCCCATAAAAACAAACTATTGCAAATAATTTGCCCATAAAAACAAACTATTGCAAATAATTTGCCCATAAAAAACAAACAACTGCAAACAATTTGCCCATAAAAAACAAACAACTGCAAAAAATTTGCCCATAAAAACAAACTATTGCAAATAATTTGCCCATAAAAACAAACAACTGCAAAAAATTTGCCCATAAAAACAAACTATTGCAAATAATTTGCCCATAAAAACAAACTATTGCAAATAATTTGCCCATAAAAAACAAACAACTGCAAACAATTTGCCCATAAAAAACAAACAACTGCAAAAAATTTGCCCATAAAAACAAAATATTGCAAATAATTTGCCCATAAAAACAAACAACTGCAAAAAATTTGCCCATAAAAACAAACTATTGCAAATAATTTGCCCATAAAAACAAACTATTGCAAATAATTTGCCCATAAAAACAAACTATTGCAAATAATTTGCCCATAAAAAACAAACAACTGCAAAAAATTTGCCCATAAAAACAAACTATTGCAAATAATTTGCCCATAAAAAACAAACAACTGCAAAAAATTTGCCCATAAAAACAAACTATTGCAAATAATTTGCCCATAAAAAACAAACAACTGCAAACAATTTGCCCATAAAAACAAACTATTGCAAATAATTTGCCCATAAAAAACAAACAACTGCAAACAATTTGCCCATAAAAACAAACTATTGCAAATAATTTGCCCATAAAAAACAAACAACTGCAAACAATTTGCCCATAAAAACAAACTATTGCAAATAATTTGCCCATAAAAAACAAACAACTGCAAAAAATTTGCCCATAAAAACAAACTATTGCAAATAATTTGCCCATAAAAAACAAACAACTGCAAAAAATTTGCCCATAAAAACAAAAAACTGGAAAAAATTTGCTTGCGAATTTCTCATTTCAGAGCTTTTGAAACGTTATGAATTTTGTGACGTATGAATACTATTCATGAACTATTCAGATGACAGAGAACTAAAGATCATTGTCTGAATTTAAATGTTATCAAATGCAGTAAATAATTGGTAGTCTCATTATGATTTGCAACATAATCTGTTTCACTTCCAGATAAAAAGGACATTTTCAAATTCTTTGTGGTGAAAAAACTTATCAAGCTTTGCATTTGCAAGATCCCAAAACTGTAGAACTTACAGCAGGAGGCAGAGTTCATCTGAGATGCAACAACTCAACAGAAACGCAAACACATTTTTTGGACTCAACTACAGAAAGGTTGTAAAAATAGTCATGTTAGATGAATCCGAAACTGTCTTTTCAATGGAAATGTCTATATTTACCATTAGCTAATATGCCAGGGCAGCTCATTCCGTCATCTTTCAAAATTTCTAATGCCATTTCAATGTTTCCGACTCTTTCATGGTGCATTGTTGGTACTCTGTACAAAACTGGCACAGACTGGCAAGCTTAAACATAACAAAAGACTCGGATTAAAACAAATATTTTTATGTTCCCATGGCAATATCATTGTGCAACAATGACGACAATGTCCACATGCTTTTATATTCAATCTAAAATTTTAAAATACAACTTACTATTTCACACTACGTACGATAGCAAGGACAATGCCATGGAGATGCCATGAAGCGCTAAGGTCAGCTCCCCAGCCATAATAAAGAAAACTATATGTCTATCTCAAGTTAGACATCTTTGAATCCTTGGAGTGATCATTTGTGGGAAATTTGCACTGCCATTATTTCGCATGACCTGGCTATGTGGCTGTTTTTGTTTTTCTTTAGATTAGAAATCTTTGAGCAGTTGCTAACAATTCAAAACACAACTATGAGGTTTATGATTGAGTACAAAAGTTAAATCCTTCTGATTAAATTTGCTATAAACCATCACTGTTAATTGTTTGTAGACAGCTACATTAATTTCCAAAATTTTCCGACGTTTAATTTTCGGACATTTAATTTTCGGACAAAAATTTTCGGACCAAATTATTATCGATTTCAGACAATTTCGGACAAAATTTCGGACATTTTCAAACAGGTGAATAAAATTTCGGACATATACGATTTGATAATGAGTAGGCAAATCATACACCAGATGTAGGAAAATTTCTTCACTCTATGTCTCAAAACGGAAACCAGCATATGGTAATCAAGTGTAAGATACAAGCATTATAAGGATAATCATGAATTAAAGTTGGGGCAAAAAGACTTGTCCCTCATGTAACAACAATAACATCAACAATATTGAGAGAAACAAAACAACAATAATAGAGGTCAAATATACAACTATTATAAGGAACTTAGAATTTGAGCCAGTGCTGAGAGTTTCCTACATGATCAGAATTTCAGTGCTCCAGGATTTCAAATCAGTTTCATAAGGTCCGTCACAATCTTCAAGTTCACTAAAAATTATCATGTTTTTCTTTCACTGAGACATTGCCTTGGTCCTTAATTGAGATTTCCAAGGTTCCTCCATTAGAACAATAGTAATCTTAAAACAGAATTTCATTTCTTATCCAAAGAAATTTTTTGTCATTGTGACTTGCCAGACAATTAAATTTTCGGACCACTAAAAAATTCAGACACTTAACTTTTTGGACAATTAAATTTTCGGACCACTAAAATATTCGGACACTTAAATTTTCGGACAATTATTTTTTTGGACTACTTATTTGTCCGAAAATTAAAACGTCCGAAAATTTTAGAAATTAATACCATTTTTCTGTGAAATCAATTTTAAAGCCAATTCATATTCTTAATATAGATACCTTGACAAAGTGAGCAGAGATTGGTAAAGTTTGAAAAGAATTACTTAGCGTTTCTGTAAGTTGAAGAAGAACAACACCATTGCTGAAATCATTGATGAGATCATTCAGTTTGTAGGTCTTCCATGATTTCCTGAAGACATTGTTTATCCAGTAGGCAAGTTCCTGTAGCAATGATATCAATCATTCATAATGCCACTAACAAAATGTAATGTGCATCAGCAAATTAAGAATTATACTAATTTTCAAATATTTTTAAGAAAAATCTTCTTCAGCAAGACTAGAATTTCATTTTCAACAACCCCATTTTCCCCCATTTTCAACACGCAAGTCAACAAGTTGGCAAAACCATAAAAAAAGCTGCTTTTGATCATAAGTTGCATCTAGATTTGTGAGAATGATCACTGGTAGTATTTACATAGTTCTCAAATCCTTTCAATGTGGCTTTATCTCATTGTTACCAAACTATTTAAAAAGAAAATTAATGAAACTAATCTCTCATTTGGAATTTCTTGAATTAATAGCGGCTGATTCCACAAGTTTTAGAGTTCTGAAGAATTGATTCATACCTCCCATCATATTGTTTCATAGAAATATTTAGTCATACAAACATGTGGGTAGATTTCTAATGCAATAGCATCAGTTGCTTTGAAATGACACTGAAGTTGAAGGTGATCAGTGATCAAAGACAAAGGAAATTCTCCAAACCAAAAATAAAACAAACAAAGCTGAAAAGTTGCTCTGAAACCCAGGAAGCTAGTACACTCCTTGTTCATTCTAGAATTGGTCTTTAACAGCAAACATGAGCATGCATCTGAAGGAGAAGGCTACCTTGGGCATTTCATTTGATTGGTATAGAAGCAGATTAGGAGGCTAATCAATCCTCTTATTTCTTGGGTGTAACTAAAACACTTATTGCTCAGCTTCTGAACCAAATAAATAAAATGCCTGAGGCAGATGTAGTGTCTAAATATATCTTTTTACTTCAAGCTCCGGTTTGCTCTTAAAACCAATTCTGGAATGCACGGTGAGTGAGCTAGCTACCTGGGTTTCAGATCAACTTTTGCAGCTTTCCTTTGTCTGTGATTGCTAATCACTTTGAATTTTACTGTCAACTGAAAGCAACTAATGCTTGTGTCATGAAATCTACCTTTGTTTGTCATACACAAAGACACAATCTTACAAATAATCATTGGCCTTAATCAAACAATAAAATCTGTCATTTTGTTGAAATTTAGCAATACAGTAGATGCATGGCAAAATTATCAACAAGGTTAAGTTTCAACAGAAGGGAGCAGAGTGTTGTTGTAGCTACCTTTCAAGAAGTGGTGCAGAAGAAAAATCTCTTTGCAGTCTATGCTTTTACAATCGATAGGAATGACTCACCCCAATTTCTTTCTGTTGTAGAAATCCCATTGTAACTCCAAATCACCTGTTCCTAAAAGATATCATGTATGTAGAAAGAAAACATTGGAAGAAATTACCTTTCAAAATTTTTAAAAATTCAAAACACTACAAAAGTTGCATTACAAATAAAGAAAAGCAAGCTTATCATGCTTGGGCCTTAGCAAAACAATAGAAGGTAAAATGGCATTTAGGTGGCAAATACATGGACAGCTAACAGACTCCAGCATGTAAAATATCTTGCATTTACTCAATTATAAACTTTCTAGTCTTGGCATGGGTGGGCTGGAAACAGTGCTGGACCATGTGACAACAGGTCAGAGGCATATTTCGAGATCTGGCATTACAATGAAGGTATTTTCAAACTTCACTGTAAAGTCTTGGTTTCATATATTTCCACTCTTAATTCCTTCAATAAAACATACATTTTAGATTTTTCAGATTGAACAGAGCTTCATATAACAACATTTTATATTGACTTTCTAAATTCAGGCAGACCACTGCACTCAGATATTCTCCTTGTTTTATAGGCAATGAATAACAATTTAAGAAGTTTGGAATAATTTGACAAATTACATGTTCTTAAGATACGATATTACTTTCATACAGGGTGTCCCAATGAAAACTACTCCTGTTCAAAAAATCACCAAAAATCGATTATCAAATCTTTGACAAAATTTTCTTAATACTTGAAATTCATAGATGAGAAAATTTTGTGTTTGATCAAAAAAAGTAGAAAAATTGCAAATTGTAAAACCTTGTTTTGAGCTACCCCTTTAAAATACTCAATTTTGCCTTGGAATAAAAATTTTCAGATTTTCTATCATCACTGAAGTCTCCAATGATAGTGCACATTTCTGTCTGCCTTTTACGACCAAACAAAAAGCTTTACATGCAAAAAGAAGGTGATCTGGCAATCATCAGTGCATCTTGCATGATGTGACCCCCAAAAAAGCTTTATTTGTTCATTTTTAAACCAATTACAAGATTTGCTACATAGGAGAAAATAATTTGGTAATCAATGTAGTTCACAAAAAAAGAAATTTGAAGATGGGCCACGCAATCAAATTTTGGTGATTTTTCCAACATAGAGTAGCAAGGAGGAAAAATCTTTTTGCGTGTTTGTTTACATTTTTGCGTGTTTGTTTACATTTTAGTGGGGCCAATCATAAGGCTCTTATTTTACACGTGACTAGGTGCATTTGTAGCTAATGGCGTCTTATGAGCACAGAAGCTGTGGCGTGGGGCATTTGGAGCAAAACCATACTCCATATTTAGGCCCGAAGGCACATTAATTTCAAGAATTTTCAAAAGCTTTGAATCAGACAAGAAAGACTAGTATCTTTTCTAAAATTTTTGCCAAAACCTAAAATGATTAAATTTGAAAGCTCGAAAATATCGCAATTTGCTTTTTAAGGGTTTTTGCAGCCTTCCACTCTGCCTAACAAGGCCTAACTTGACAGATGATGCTGTGTTTCCTTGATAAAGATTTGTTTCTATGCACAGTTTTCAACGCAACGGAAACTAATATAATAAAAATACTTTTCAATTACTTTTACTTCATTTAACAGCACAAGCACAAGTGTACTGGAAGGCCTAAAGTTTCCTTGCCTGTTAGATTCTAAATCACAGATCGTTGTTGAGATACGTGAGATTGCCTATGTGATTCTTCTTCGTTTTGAGTTAAATTTTGCAGTTTGCTACATTAGAAACAATCAGATGGAAAAGAAACGAAGGGAATAAAAAAGCCTCAAGGCACGAGGGATAACTGTGAAACGTAGAGCTTTCTCTACTCTACTCGCAAGTAACTCTGAAATCAAATACATCCAGAAATTACTGAATTACTTTGCAAGGCGTTTAAAATTCTGCTTGGCCTCTGGTTGACCTCATCCTCTCATCAGATTGGCCTTAGTCAGAAAACCAAAAGCCAAAGCAATTTGAAGAGGTAAATAAGTAATAACTTACCCTGTTTTCATTCACTTAGACCAAGCAATACTGAATAAACAAAGTTCCACTTGTTTAATCCTGAATAGAGCAATTTCTCAGCGATAAAATGAAACTGTTTTCACTTGCCATGTTTGACCAACACAGCCTTGGCTGTTCTCTCACAATAAGTTGACGAATGTGAAATGTACATCGATTCCAAAATCTAGGAAGAAATGGCGCGAAAACAATCTTGTCGCCAGTCTCCTAAAATAGAAGATGTTTCCATAACAAACTTCATTCTATCTTTTTTACCGCAGTCATTTTCAGTTCATAACTAGGAAACTGACGAGTAAATGTATTTGATTGTCGATGTTATGATTAGACATTGCTGAAGTAAATTGGATGCTTTTCTAACTAAAATAGATAAGCTCTTGACATCTCCAAACTTCGCCCATTAAGATATGAGAATTCTAGAATTAGAAACACACATGCAGTTCCAAACTTCAGCACTCTACAAGCATTTTTTTTTCATCAGCTAAGAATTTGGACGAATAGTAGAAGTTTCTTATAACTATCAGATTTTGAATACTCAAGAGCTGCCATGGCAATTTTCATTTTTACTAACTGTGCTCTGGTGAATAGTTCAAACAATGTTTTTTAAGCCTTTTCAACGTCTAGGTATTCACTCAGGTACTGTAATATGATAAAGTAAACAACTGAAAATGAAGCAAAAATATGTCAAGGATTTCCTTTGTCAAAAATAGATACTTCCTTAATTTACATTATGCCTGTACGTGGTTTCTTAATTTTTGGCGATGTGAGAGTTGAGTTTCTAATCATAAGCAATTTCTTATAAAAAGATGTATCCTTACAAGCAACGGAATTGTTTCTGGAAAGGATCTTGTGTCTTCTTGAAAAGGGACTGATTTTTCGAGAATTTAGTCAGCATTGAACCAATTCAATTGTAGAAAACACCCCCCTACGAAAGCTGTTCCTTAGAAAATATTCAAGCATTCAAGTTTCTTATTTTTTGTGTAATCTGAGGGATTGGTTTCTTATAAAGCCAGAACTTTTTATTCTTATCAAATAAATTTGTGTGTTTCATTAAATATAAACATTTTTGGAGACTGGAGACAAGATTGTTTTCGCGCCATTTCTTCATAGATTTTGGAATCGATGTACATTTCACATTCGTCAACTTATTGTGACAGCACAGTCAAGGCTGTGTTGGGCAAATATGCCAAGTGAAAACAGTTTCATTTTATCGCTTGGAATTTACTCTGTTCAGAATCAAACAAGTGGAACTTTGTTTATTCAGTATTGCTTGGTCTAAGTGAATGAAAACAGGGTAAGTTATTACTTATTTACCTCTTCAAATTGCATTGGCTTTCGGTTTTCTGACTAAGGCCAATCTGATGAGAGGATGAGGTCAACCAAAGGTCAAGCAGAATTTTAAACGCCTTGCAAAGTAATTCAGTAATTTCTGGATGTATTTGATTTTAGAGATACTTGCGAGTAGAGTAGAGAAAGCTCTACGTTTCACAGTTATCCCTCGTGCCTTGATGCTTTTTTATTCCCTTCGTTTCTTTTCCATCGGATTGTTTCTAATGTAGCAAACTGCAAAATAAAACTCAAAACGAAGAAGAATCACATAGGCAATCTCACGTATTTCAACAACGATCTGTGATTTAGATTCTAACAGGCAAGGAAACTTTGGGTCTTCCAGTACAATTGTGCTTGTGTTGTTAAATGAAGAAAAAAGTAGTTGAAAAGTATTTCCATAACATTAGTTTCCGTTGCGCTGAAAGCTGTGCTGTAGAAACAAATTCTTATCAAGGAAACATAGCATCATCTGTCAAGTAGGCCTTGTTAGGCAGAATGGAGGGCGGCAAAAATCGTTAAAAAGCTAACTGCGATATTTTCGAGCTTTCAAATTTCATCATTTTAGGCTTTAGCAAAATTTTAGGAAAATATCAGTCTTTCTTGTCTGAGTAAAAGTTTTTGAAAACTCTCGAAAAATTAATGTGCTTCCGGGCCTAAATATGGAGTATGGTTTTGCTCCAAATGCCCCACGCCACAGCTTCTGTGTTCATACGACGCCATTAGCTACAAATCTACCACAAAGTCACGTGAAATGTAGGAGCCTTGTGATTGGCTCCCAAGAAAAACGTAAACAAACACGCACAAAATATAAACAAACACGCATAAGATGTAAACAAACACGCAAAAGCCAAAAGATTTTTCCTCCTTGCTACATAGAGTACTTTTTTTGGAACAACAGATAGTTTTGCATCTTACATCATTAATACCTATTCAGCAATAGACATTTTTCAGCTATTCTGAAAAGTATTCAAATTGAACAATATTTTGCTACATTCTACACATGGGCAAAAATGAAGAGCGGGGGCCTGGCACAGGAAAAATTTTTCATGACCACGCCTTTTAGACTGTTGGAAGATGCCCCATGTAAGGAAAATTTGCCATTGAAAGAAGCAAAGAATCACAACTGATTGGGTGTCTTTCAAGGAAAATTTTGAAACGAGGACTTTCACAAGGATAGATATGTTTGTTTGAATTGCATGCCATCAAAGGTTTGCATCTGTTACATTCTGGTAACTTCTTTGAATATTGATAAGCTTGAAACTTCATTTTCATGACCTGCACTTTCACAGCCTTTTTCACTTACAAAATCAACAAACTTCAGCAAATTATAGAGGGCTGAAGCCCAGCCTCCTGCCTCTGACAGGCCTGTCTTATACAAAAAATATGTGTAAATTTGGGAAATCTCCAGGGGTGTCCGTGGGGAATGGTCAGGGTAGGAACTGCACGAGATATAACTTGAGACTCAAAGACAAACTCTAAGCAGGAATGGCACAAGACATAACTCTATCAAATGAGAATGTTTGTGTTTCTGTAATTCTTAAATCAATTTGAAGAGACTCAGACAATCAAAGCAATTATATACAGGCCTTTTTGTAAAAGGAAATTTCCACCAGGGCGCCTTATCACCCATGTAGATAAGATGGCTAAGATGGCAAGGGCAATTGCCCCCCCCCCCCTATAAAAATTGTTTACATTTTGCTTTACTGATAGGCAATGAAATCTTCTTGCAATGGGGACTGCCTTCCTTTACCAGACTGTTGAGGAGAGAGCCTGAGTCTACTCAAATACTCAAGCAAACTATAAACTTTTTCGATACAAAGCTGTGAAAGATTTTACCCTATATTTGTTTTAAAAGTTTTTGCTCTTTTATTATGCTAAAGTTAGGAAAAGGTCAAATTAGTTAGGCCAACCAATTTCTTGTTGTCCCGTTTGATCGTGTGTGAAGCCCCATTCACAATGAATAAAGATTCCACAAAAGTCATTAAAAGATCAGAGAAGAGGATTAGTAGTGGAAAAAGCCCCTGAAACAGAACAACATCTCTTTTAAAATTTTAATGGTGATACTTTACGCAAATTCGTAGCAGTCCTGTCTTACTCTAAAGACCAGGGGAGGGCTTCAAAGATTAACCTGGAGAAATATTTTGCAACAAACTAAGATGACAGTAGCATTCTTTACCTTATTTTCGCACCCTGATCTTGTTTGCTTCCCGTGGTCGTCCTTCAAAAGGGCTTTTCTTTCATAAAGAATTTGAAGCGCTATTTGGTAACACCGAGTGGGAACAATTTTAAATCAAGAGGGCTTTGTTTCGAGAATTCATTTACGAATTCAATTTTCAAAATTGTTTTGAGTATCAGGCAAAATACACTTCCGTGAGGGCTATTAATAGCCCATTTAAACAATTTTGCGAGGGCGCTGGCAAGGGGTAGGGCAATCACCCACTTGAAACAAAAAGGCCTGGCAATATGATTGGTTTTTTTCTTGAAACGCAATTCAAGGGAAGAAAAAGCAAAGTTACTTGATTATATAGTTCTTTTGTGAGAATACTTCGATCAGTGCAGGTTGCAATAAGGTGTTTCTTCAAAAGTAAGGTGTGATAATCTTTGACAGATCGGGAATTTGGAAATTATGGGACCTCTCCAGCTAACTGTTACAGTAGGTGATTTGCACTAAAATTAATGGTTAGTAACCATCAATTCGGTCTTTTGAGTTTTGTGCAAAGCATGGTCATAGGATTAACATTAAGTTTTCTTTGATGTTGATTATTGTCACTTTGCATAACATGTGGAACAAAAGCAATTTGATAACCACCTCTAATGACGGCAGAAGACAAAGGATAAAGTGTAGTTCCAGTTATACTCTCAAGTGATCTGCAGGAGATGTCCGGCCATTTTTTTAAAAGATTTCATTTCCTTAGTGCTGATATACCACAGAATAGACTTTGAGCAAGTGTACTTTTTCTTGACTTGAAACAAATAGTTTTTTTGCTGGGCCTAACGTGCAGATGCATTTGCCATTTTCAGTGCGTTAAGACAGTACATCAGAGAAGGCAAGCAGGCGAATAGACATGCAGCAATTAAAGTCCAGCCAAAGTTACCCTAAACAGCTGTGCTTAGAAACGGGTTTTGTTTTAACTGATATTGTTTCTGCAGACAAAAGTTTTCCAGATTTCTTCATGCAAGGAATTTCTATTTGTGTAAATTCATACCTCACAAAATATTTGTCAATTACTGTTGACCATAAGACACATCAAGGCTTGCCATTTAATCATGTGATAAACTGTGGATGGAAAATTTTTGATGTGATCCCACTGGATGTAGCAGCAACAACTAAAACGCAGTTATGCAAGGATAGAAGGCCCCACTCCATTGGGCAATAATAGTGATAGGCCCTTGAGATAACATCATTGTTGCTGTTTTTATTTTGTTCTCATTCCCAAAATGACTCCTAGACAATGACAGTATAGCTAATATAAAATATAACACTTCATGAAGAAGCTTGTATAAGTCAGATTTTAAAATTTGTTGAACTGAACATCAAGAGCTCACTGAACATGATAAGATGATAAAACATTATCAAAAAAGTCATAATTGGACCCCCCCCCCCTTGCTATTTCGATTGCAATTTTGGTGTGCACTTTAATTTCAATTTTGGTGTGCAAAATTCTATCAGTCCCTCTTGACATTTGGTGCGCAGCTGACAAACTTTCCAACCTGGGCCACATCTTTGAGCGGAAATGCAAGTAAAAATACTTTCCACATGGAATTAATGGTTGGGAAGGAAGTAAGTCTACATCCATGAAGAAAACACATCATCTCAGTCATATGCAAGAATGTCAAAATTCTATTTGTGCATTTGGGGAGTGACAAGTGCTCTACAAGTTTGCATCTACATTCTAGGTACAGCCCAGCACCTTAGTTTCATTAGTTCAAAGCCCTTCACTTAAAAAGCTTACTAAAATGTTGCATTCCTCAGTGTGCAACTGTTGTACAGTAAATCCCCCCCACATAAGAAACTACTTTTTTGAGAGCCAGGCTGTAGGTTCTTATTTCAAAAGTGACTAATTTCAAGGTATAAAGATTCTTATCTCAAGGGTGTCTCATGCCTGGCCAGTCTGCATTCTTTGTAGTGCGCGGGGAAGATCTTCCCCGCGCCACTTTCGCTAAAACAATAGAGTCTATTGTTGAGCCATTGTTTTCACCCGCGCACTTCCCCGCCCAAGGAACATCGAGTGCAGTCTGGATGCCTGGGTGCATTCCAAGGCCTTTCCGCCGGAGAAATCCGGCGGAGAGCAATCTTTGGATTTCCTCACGCCAAGGTTTTTGGCGTAAAAATCTCTTTCATTGTGCTCTGGCAGCAGTTGGTGGTGCAAGTGACCATAAATTCAGTAAATTCAGTAAATATGATGGAATAGAGGCAGTAGTTTTCTTGGCTCTTCTGTGCATATCATTTGTTTTGTGAGCATCAATATCGACCTAATAACTAATTGGGGAGGAGATTGAACGTTAAAAGCCAAGTGGGACCAAAATGAACTAAATATTACGCGTAATCTTGCTTAATATTGCTGTGTACACAGCAATCAAAAATCAATTTTGCTACACCCCTAAAGAACCCATGGTTTCATCAAACTGAAACAGGTTCTTAATTGCAAGGTGCATAATTTAGGCAGCAACGGCCTCCTCCAGGTTCTTATTTTACAAGGTTCTTATATGCGGGGATTTACTGTATTTATGTTATACTCGGGGATTATGCGGGGATTTGTGTTACTCGGCCAGAAGAAAAGTGGCCTAAGCAACAAGAAGGGCTTTTGGCCCTTTAAGGCCCATTGCCATTTTGACCTTATTTTTTTTTTTTTTTTTTTTTTTTTAAAGTTACATAACTTAATTTCAATAGTAATCCAAAGTATTTTTTTTTTATAATTCGACACAATATCAATAGATACATGGTCTAATCTAACTAGGACTAAGAACAAAAGATAGCCTAATACAGCAAAATTGATCAGTGAATTAACGAAGTAATACAAACGGTACGTTGATAAGTTCTAACAAAGGAGAAGAGTTCATGTTCTATCTAAGCGTATTTTGTAAATTCTATCTAGGTATTCGGCAAATATTTGCAGGTATTGTTCATCGTCATTTGTAAATAGAAAAATCATTTTTTGTTTTCCTGTTGGGATTTTGATAAAGTTTGGGTAAATTGTGTTGATTTGGCCCATGACGATTGCTCTTTCTGTGTTGTATTTGTTACACGAGAGTATGAAATGGGTTTCGTCTTCAATTAAGTTTGGGCAGAATTTACAGAATCTTTCTTCTCTTGTGACTGGAGGTTTGCTATGTCTTCCTTTTTCGATGGCCAAGCAGTGGTCACTAAGCCGTAGTTTTGTCAGTGTTCGTCTATGTGTTCTATTTTTAACCAGGGAGAGGTATTTCTCGCATGCTACGTTCGTTTTATGAGTTTTGTAGGTAATTGCTTTCGAGCATGTACTAATCCTATCATTCCAGATTTTTTCAAATTTTGCTCTAAGGAGTTTGTTTATGGTGTACTTTGAAAGGGAGGCAAAAGTATCGTTTGCAGGGTTTTTTGGAGCGGAGTTGATAATGCTTTGTGTAATATCTGATGTGATGGTTGGACGATTAGTGATATGACTTTCATATTGCTTTGCTTTGGAGACAAGCGAATTTGGTTTACATTCTTTGTCGATGTGTTTGAGAAAGTTACAGAGCCTTGATTCAACGATGATTCTTAATGGAAAACGTCCTAGTTCACCGCGTACAAGGTCGTTAGTTGTCGATCTATTTACACCGGTAATTCTTTTAAGAAACTGGGTATGTACTTTTTCGATATCGGTTTTGTCCCATTGGTTAATGCATGCTTTCTCAAAGGCACCCCAGACTTCTGAGCCATAGAGTAGAATTGGTGCAATTGTACTGTCGAATAACTTGAGGGCAGCTTTAATGGGTAGGTTTTTTAGCTTGAAACGGCTATTTAGTGCAAATAATGCTCTTGTAGCTTTACTACTTAGTACACGGAGAGTTTCTTTGAAGGAGCACGCAGCATCGATCGTAATTCCTAGGTATGTAAATTCAGTAACATTTTCTAATGGGATACCTCTGATGAAGAATTCATTTTTATATTTGTTATTTCTCTTGTAAAAGGTCATACATTTTGATTTTGATGTATTGATAGAAAGCTTCCATTGGTTACAATATTCTGAAAGTGTGTTCAGGCAGTTTTGGAGACCAGAGTGAGAGCAGCTAAGAATTATGATGTCATCAGCATACATCAAGCAGGTGACTGGCTCGCCACCGAGAGTGAGAGGAGAAGTATTTGAATTATTAAGATCATCAATAAGGTCATTCAAGTAAAGATTAAAGGGTGTTGGGCTAAGGGGACAGCCTTGATGAAGACATAGCCCTTATCACTGCCTGCAACAAGAGTGTTTACCATTGCTTACCTATTTCTGTGCTGAGTTTTTCTTCCGTTCGTACGCAGCTTCAACGTCTTTCCAACATGGCGCCGATAATGCTGCTCACAAAAAGAAATGGCTGCTCATTTGTCAACATGTTTGCCGTTTGCTCCATGTAGCTCACACGAAATTGGTGATTTCGGCAAAAGTGCGAAATGAGGCCATTATTGCGAGGAAGCTGGACTTGCCCAAGTCGTCATGCAAGAAGGAAAGTGATCTTTTCATTTCTTCCAGGACGACTTGGGCAAGTCCAGAGGAAAGCAGGCATAAAACAAGAGAATATCTTATTGAGGGAAGTGTCGAGTTTGACTTGTGAAATGTCTCAGCTGCACACATATCAAACCTTTGTAAAAAAGCTGCGACACAACCAAATGTTCTGAAAAGGCGAGGGGGGGGGGTACTTTAGGGGCAGAAACTTTCGCGGGCAGAAACTTTCGCGAGGAGAAAAAGTCGCGAAATTACGGGCATAAACTTTCGCGAATGACGTGTTTTCCGGCAAATTTCGCAACAAAAACTTTCGCGATCGAGAAAAAAATATGCATTTTCGCAGAAGAAAAAACTTTCGCGACTGAAGAAAGGTTAGAGGGAAACACAATTTTCTATTCATTTTCAGTACTACCCATATTCACGGTGACAATTTACAAGGCTTTATAGTCTTTATAGTCTACATAGCAGACCTACAAAGTAAACAGCTAGATATGAACCCAAATGATGCTGATATAAACATAACAAATGATACTAACTCATTGGATAATATAATAAGCAGCTTTAAACATCACCCAAGCATACTTAAGATTAAACAACATATGAAGAATGTGACCAAATTTAACTTTAAGAAAGTATCAGTAAATGAAATCAGGGCTCAAATTAAATCCTTGGATGCCAGCAAGGCTACTGGACCTGACAAAATACCACCAAAAATACTCAAGCTAGCAATTTCAGAAATTGAGCAGCCACTTACGGATATATTCAATGAAAGCTTAGAATCAAAAAGTTTCCCATCCAATCTAAAAGGTGGGGGTCGTAGGAGCTGACGGTTTGCGGTTTCTAGCTGTTTTTGGAACGGTTTAACGGTTTTTGGCCGTAAAAATGACGGTTTTACGGTTCCTCTCTTTCTCAACGGTTTCCAGATTTGTTCACAAAATATGATTCGAGAAGTCAAATTATCACAAAATTAACGATAAAAGCTACGAATAATTGTTCAGCACGATATAATTTTGTGAACATTATAATTATTTTCACATTTTCCAGCGGATTTAAGGCACTAGAGTTAGCTTTCTCCCTTTAGGTCATGACAATGATAACGAGGCAGTCGTCTGCAGCACAAAACCGAGGCGGTACATCCAAATTGTGGAAAAATGTTATGACGGTTTTAGCTGAATTTTGAGGCGGTTTTTCGGTTTTTCTGAAAAATTTTGGTGGTTTTACGGTTTTCGGTGACTCCCTACGACCCCCACTAAAAGAAGCAGATGTTACACCTATATACAAAAAAGACTCACCTACCAACAAGAAAAATTTTAGACCGATCAGTATTCTGCCTGCTGCCTCAAAAATCTTTGAGAGAATTATTTTCAACCAACTATATGCTTCCTTCTATCTGATACTGTCACCATTCCTTTGTGGCTTTCGAAAAGGTTATGGAACACAGCATGCTCTCATGAGATATATTGAGCCTCTTAAAAAATGCTTAGATAGTAGAAAAATTGGAGGCACTGTGCTAATGGATCTCTCCAAAGCTTTTGATTGTCTCTCACATGAACTCTTACTAGCAAAATTAGAAGCATATGGGCTAAGTAGAGATGCATTATTACTAATTCAAGACTACCTGCAAGGGCGATTCCAAAGAGTAAAGATTAATTCTAAGTTTAGTGAATGGAAAACAATAACCAAAGGTGTTCCCCAGGGTTCTGTCCTTGGTCCCCTTCTTTTCAACATTTTCATAAATGACATATTCCTAAGCCTAGATCAAAGTAAACTGTGCAACTATGCTGATGACAATACAATATGGATTGAAGGTACTGATAAGGAAGACATATCAACCAAACTAGAACAAGAAATGAAAGTCATAAACCAATGGTTTCAAGACAATGCTATGCAACTAAATGGAGATAAATGCAAACTTATGATGATCTCCTCCAAGCCAAACAATATTGAAAAATGTAGCATTAATGTAAACCAACAGATAATTAAAGAAGAAGATAAAGTGAAATTATTAGGTATAACAATAGATAACCAATTGAAATTTGACAGCCACATTAAGAATATGTGTAAAGAAGCTGGAAAAAAGATAAATGCGCTTGCAAGAATTGCACCTTACTTAAATGAAAATAAACGGAAGCTTTTAATGAAAACTTTTGTTTTGACATTCTTCAACTACTGTCCCCTAGTATGGATGTATTGCAGTAGAAAAAACAATAA
The DNA here is from genome assembly GCA_964020215.1 of Aurelia sp. 3 sensu Dawson et al. (2005). NCBI lineage: Eukaryota > Metazoa > Cnidaria > Scyphozoa > Semaeostomeae > Ulmaridae > Aurelia > Aurelia sp. 3 sensu Dawson et al. (2005). Next base: position 19,802,487 of record OZ026586.1, read on the forward strand.
ACTTATTAATACCATTCATGAAAGAGCATTGCGAATAGCTTATAATGACTTTTCATCTAATTTTGAACAACTACTGCTTGAAGACAATGCAGTTACCAATCATACAAGAAATTTAAAGCAACTTGCAACAGAAATTTACAAAACTATTCATCACGAAAACCCAAGTTTCATGGAAGAAATTTTTAGAATAAATGAATCACCCTATAATCTTAGAGGGGTCACTTTCACTAGAAATAAGCCAAACACAGTACCATATGGACTAGACACCATATCCTATAGATGTCAAGAAGTATGGAACTCAATTGCCACAGAAATTACCTCAAGCCCAAATATAAACATTTTTAAAGCAAGTATTAAAAATCTATCTGCAATCTCTTGCTCATGCCGAATATGCAAACCATTTATAAGACAGATAGGCTATATAGAATAACAGGAAAACAAATATGGATTGATGTACTTAGCTATTTGTTTATCATTAGTTGCTATTATTGTATTTGGTTTCTTAGATAGTTGGTTTTAATTAGCTTTTGACATAGCTATAACACATTATATTTACCAACTTAAAATAAAGTGAAGAAAAAAGAAAAAAAAAGAGACTAAAGATCGGGGTGATTAAGGAACAGCAACGCAAAAACTTGAAGAAACGAAAAAATTGGATAGAAAAAACTTTCGCGAGTCGAGAATTTTCTGTAATTCGCGAGCAAAAACTTTCGCGAATTTTGACTTTAGGTTATGCCTTGGCAGAAACTTTCGCGAAAAAGGCCAAAAAAAAGCGAAAATCGCGAAAGTTTCTGCCCGCGATAGTTTCTGCCCCTAAAGTAACTCCTGTACGGGGCATGGTATACATGTGCCTGCCCGGGTTATGGGTCAATTGGCGGTATTTTGCCCGGGTTATGGGTCATGTTTTGTGAATTTTGCCCTGGTTATGGGTCTGCTTTACGGAGAATTGCCACAGTTATGGATAAATGTTAGCAATTTATAGCTATTGTTAGATATAATGACAAAAAACTTTTGTGAAAAAGAATTTTGCTCCAAAAATCATACAAAACATAGCCTTTTCATGATACTTGTGCAAAATTTTGCCCTGTTTATGGGGTCGTACTTCAAAATTTTGCCCTGGTTATGGGTATCTATTTTCAAAATGTTGCCCTGGTTATGGGTCCTAACTCTGAAATCTCAAAGGCACATATATACCCGACCCCCTATAGGAGTTACCCCCCCCCTCGTGAAAAGGTTAAGATCATTTATTGGATTTGAGCAAAAAAGGTACTTGTACAGAGCTTTGCTTACTCCAACTTCAATTTATGTCCATTGGTCTGGTATTTTTCTTCTATGAAGTCGCTTCAGAAAATAGAAAAGGTACAAGAGGTTCTAGGACACTATGCAAGTCTCATGTCAAAGAACTCTTTGCATTGAAATTTACAAAACGATGAATAATCTAGGTAAGTCCACGATTTATGAAAAATTTCTTCAAATTCAGATCGCCGCTTTAACTTTCGGTTCAAACAGTCTTGAGTCTGTTGGTTTTACCAGTTTTACAGAAGTTCCAATTCTGCTGCGCTAGTTCATCGAACCGAAGAGATCACTCAAAAAATTAGGCCATCTGAGATTTTCAACTTCATCCATGACACCGTCATACCTCTTACATTTGAAGTTTCTTTTCTAATCTGACTCAAACTATACTCAACGAGTATTTATTCTACCTTGCAGATACAGAAATAACTGACCAATCACCTACCACATTACAATCTACAGAGTATACCGCTGCCTATAAGGCGTCTCTAGAATTTGCTAACAGTTCTTACAAAATGTTCTTGTAGATACGAGGATAAAGCAAAATACCTGAAAAGGAAAAACTGTTAAATGAATGAATATGCGCGGGGTGGGTGCGCAACTGTAGGGGTTGGAAATTCCCTAACAGTTGGACAGTTGGTTTACCAAACAAAATGAAATCTGCAGAAACTTGAAAAATTTCAAACTTATGATAAAGCAAGGGAATGGCCCAGAATGCAAATGTAGTGTCTGCAATAGTTTTACTGTTATTGAACAACAGGGTATCTCAAAAAAATTGTTCGACGTTTGATTAAATATTGAAAAATAAGGACAACATGAACAGGCTCATGGAAAGATAACCCTGCTCCTAAGATTATGAAATAATTTTAGAGACTAAAATCGTGCAAATCGGTTGAAAATTCACTGAGTTACGAGCTCTCGAAGGTAAAAAATATGAGATAGCTGAACCCAGAGACCCCCCAGATTACTTGTATTGCAAAAAGCTCAAAGACGGAGGTAAGAGAAGCTTATCCAATGTCATACCTCTTGTTGACGTCAGAGCAAACCAAATACGACTTCTACAGTAAATCACTTCTTGCGATCATTCTCAAATTCCTTAACATTGCATAGGTCCAAAAAGAGTCTGCTAAATCGAGAGGGTGGCGAGGGTCGAGAGGGTAGCGAGGGTCGAGAGAGTAGCGAGGGTCGAGAGGGTAGCGAGGGTCGAGAGAATAAAAGGCAGACCTAGTGAATTCAAAGTCATCTTATGAGATCATATGAAATGTGGAATCCTTGTATTTGATTTAACTGTACTGCCTACGTTGATTAATATGTAAGAGTCATTCTGTCGTGTTTATCGGTAACACGTCTTGAAAGAAAGACGGAAAGCAATTCGAGAAGTGTATGTTCCCATGTCCCAAAGTTTCGTAATTTTGGCACTTTAACTTCTCCACGCTTTTAATTACAAACTGCTGTATCATAAGCCAGCTGTCTTCTCGAACAGCAAGCACCAAACTCGTTCTGAAATAAGAGTCTTCTTAGCCTTGCTCCCGCAAAGTCTTTTACTCATCCCATTGAGCTTATGTTGCTGTCCAAATGAATTTAGGGAAAGCGAGACTGCTTTGTATGTGTCGAGTCTGTCTTTGCTGATGGCCAGACCATTATTCACAATATGTCCATTCTAGGGGACTAGTCATTATTAATGGTGGGGGTGGGGCGGAAGATGTTTTTGGAACAGTGTAATTTTTTTCTTGACCTTGCTCTTGGTTTCATGCAACTAAAATGTGGCCCCCTAAATCTAAGTAGAAGTTTTTGTAGCCCCCCCCCTAAAAAGTAGAAAGATGTTATGAGTTCGTATGACCTGATGAACCACGATGCTACTATTATATCACAGAGAGTTGAGACGGAGATTACATAAGCGTACGGGAAGGAAAAATCTAGGGGGGCTGCGCAACACAAAGCTAATCGTTTGCCAACATTTTTGCCCGACTAAGGACAAAAGTTTGCCCGAATGGGGCTGATTTCTGGAAATTTCTCGCCTCGTTCGCCAATCTTGGTTCGCTTATGGGAGATTAGGACAGAGAACTGTTCAGATATGAAGCCTAGTTTCCGTCAGTTTTCATACCCAAAAGATGGGAATTGGTAAAATCTTGAGAAGGGAAATGCGGCACCACTTGCGGCAATTCAGCTTTTGAGTGGAGGGACAAGCGCACCAATTTGCCGATTCGGAGGATAACATTCTCATTTTGAGGTGTACTGCTGAAAGACCTGACATAATTAGGGCCCTTAAAATGTGCACAATATCAGACTTTAAAACTATTCATACTCACCAGTTGATAGAAACAGGCAAGAACATATTGCAAAAAACAGATCCAAGCACTATAGAGTCTGGGGGCGAAGCTTGCAGAAAATTTCTGACGACACGCTTTCTACTTTTGCTTAGATTGCCTCTCGCAACCCCATGAATCGCAGTTGTGGAAAATTTTGTCACAATCTTTATAAACTAGCATCCCAAGGAAGGTTTAGAACAGATTCTCTGTTTAGAGTAAACATAATTTACATTGGCTTGGAAGACCTCTTTCAACTTGTTTGCCAGAACAAATGCCGAAAATTTGATAAGCATGAGTAACAAAGAAAATGGGGAGTAGCATGTACTGTAATGAGTAACATGTTTAAAAACTTTTGCATGAAGGACTGCTGCTTTGTCTTAGAATGCTTATCACAATTCTATTTTTGCCTGCTCCTCAGATGGAAACTTTGAAAATTCCGTGGTACTTTGTCTTAATTAAGCGTCCTAACGAAATTTTTTAAGGACTTCTTTTACATTGCGCCTGTTTCAGTCACATTCCAACATCTCTGAGAAATACTGCTAACCCTTTCCTATGTCCAACTACATGCTTTTTCAAGATAGAAACTTTTCCTGTTCTCGATGGTGACTTGTTTTTTGCCACCTTCTTCTCGTTCAGTGCACTTTCAGTCCCACGTAACAAATTTCTTACCGTTCAAAGAAAATGTCGACAATGTTATAAATAAATGATTAAAGTACCAAATGAAGCGTAGATGTTAAAAAACACGACGTTTCGAGCGTATACTCGTTATCAAGTCTTGACTTGATAACGAGTATACGCTCGAAACGTCGTGTTTTTTAACATCTATGCTTCACTTGGTACTTTAATCATTTATTTATAACATTGTCGTTTAATTACCGTAGTACCACACGCAACACATATTTTTTCAAAGAAAATGTCCAAGTATTCCTGAACTGTGAGAGGGAGGGCAGTCACCTCTCCAACTCCCCATAGTTTCCACTTCGGTGCAGAATGCAATTGCAAAGAGGACAGATATTGCAGAGGCTAGAAAGCAAAGTTCAGCAAAACAAACAGAGTTGAAAGCAGCGGACAATCCAGGTTGTTTTTTGGCAAGATCGGCCATCAGATTCAAGAGAATACAAGCAGAATTAACTCTGATACAAGTAAAAGCTGTACTTGTATAATAATAATGTGAACTGTCATTTATTTCTGAATAAGATACTTGTCAATTTTAACTGATTATTTTTCATGCCCCCCCTCTCACTGTCTGACTTTTGATCTGGCCCCCATCTAGGCAGAAAAATTATTGGTGACCCCCCTTAATATCTTCCGCCCCACCACCCACCATTAATAATGACTGGTCCCTAAGGAGCACTGGGATATTTTGTACCTAGTCACAGTGGCAGATCTACAGTGGACTAAGGGGGCAATTGCTCCCTTAGAGCCTAAATCTCTGCTTGGTACCCGCTTTCTAGCAGGAGTGTGCCTCAAAATTGTGAAACTAGCACAGTTTTTAAGTCCGCTTAACACAGAGTGCAGGAAAAGCATGCGAGACAAGCGTCATTTTGTATAAGCGTTTATTCGTATACACTTCAAACATTTTCTATTTCACTTCATATTTTGAGCCCCCTCTTCTAGTCATTTCATGTCGATTGGCTAGGCTTAGGCCTACGAGTATCATTTCATAAGAACTAAAAATTTGAGCCGTTACAGGAAGTTTCTTGAATTTATTAGATTTGCCCCCCCCCCCTGAGCATTCCAAAATAAGTTGTTTTGAAGTCTTTCCGAGAAATGTGGTATAGGAAACAAGTGAGAATAGAAAAACATGTTGGAATTCTTAATTTTTTCAGCCTTAAGGGTATGAGCTTCCTATGAGCGGTTTCGTAGAAAAAAATATACGTGTATCAAAAGCTATGTGCTACTGCTGTACCTCGTCTTTACATTCCCCTACCCTCACGACCCTCGCTACCCTCTCGACCCTCGCTACCCTCTCGATTTAGCAGACTCGTCCAAAAACAGTGGTTCAAAACAAAGTCGGCGAGAGACTGAATCTGTTTTCTCAAAGCATCCATATTCTTGACAGTTAGGTTATCGAATACCTGTTTGAATCCCACTTGGTTCGCCCTGAAACAACTGAGAAATAACAGAAACGACGGCCTACGGGATTTTTACCAAAAAATGCCATTTCGAGGCCTCTGGTTTCAGCTTTCGCACAAACTTGAACTTCAAAAGCTTGTAACCCCATGAATTGTTATCGGAGTTGCAAGATTCTTGTGTCAAAAATTAATTTGAAATCTCAGGACAAGGGTGACTTGACCAAAGGTCCATTCAGCGCATCGTTATTTTTTAGTATTTAATCAAACGTCGAACAATTTTTTTGAGACACCCTGTATAGATTTTTTTTTAATTTTAATTTCATTCGATTTAGATTAGTAAATATCGAATTAGAATAAATGAACAACAACAATAACAAGTTACGTGGAACCATTGAGGAAAATTAACCAATCAGAAATAAGAAAAACAGGACAATGATTAACGTGAGAATAGCATGGGTGTATGTAGGTCAAATAGGAAAAACAACTACTCGCTTACCAAAAGTAAATACCGAAAAGGGAGTAAGAGTCAAGCAAAGACGTAAATAGAACTGAAATGATGCAATAAAAGTTACTCATGAGCTGAGACGGAAAAAGCTGCTTAAAACTCAAAAAGGTAAAATATGTAAATGACGAATGAGGAAATGAAGGAGAAGAAAATTTTTAAAAATGAATGAGCAAAAAGAGGGGCTTCGTGACAGTCCATTCAAATATCATCCACCCCCATATAGCAGATACTTTATGACTGCTCCCCTATCAAGGACTTTTGGTTGGAAAAGCCTGTTGAAATAAGTAAAGTTTCACTTCACCTTCCATCAATTTGAAAGTAAAGTTGCCACCAATCCAACCAAGTCTTTACTTCAGAGCTATTATTATCTATTTATTTAAAGTAGGCGTATAATGGATAACTATAAAATTAAAGCTAATTCAAGCCTGATGTAAGTCCAAGCTAAAACAGCAAAAATCCAACGTTGCAAATAGGTACAAAACTCCGCAACTTTTCCGTTGCACGTTGCAAAGTTTCTAAACTCCAGCACGTTCCCCTTGCACCTTATATGGAATTTACCACCCCGGGCGAGGGCCCCAGACCTTTCATGATAAAGGACTTTGGAAGGATCCCGATTTTGCCTCTAAAAATAGAGGAATTTCTGGATTAGTCGATTTTACGGGAAGTTTACTTCTATGGAAGGAATTTCATGTGATCAATTATCATCATTACTAACTTTTTCACCACTGCACCATTGTTTGCCAGCTTCTGCCAAACCCACCAATGTTCAAGGATAATTTGTCGAAAAGGCGACTCCTGTTTAGAGAATTGGGGGCCCAAAAACCCACTGATATGGGGGACGCATACCCGTACCCAGTTTCCCATTTTACAGTTTCCCAAAGATTCGAGCCCTATGTTGGCTATTCCCATTCTTTTTAAGTCTTTTCGGCCGTTCACAGGCTCCATTTTTCGGTCTTCCCTTTCCCAATTTTTTGACGAAATAGACTTGGGGCAATTCTCATCACCGGGTTTTCTTTTCTCGACAGCCTCTTATTCAACATTGGGACAACGAGGAGCTATCTAGGAAGTTTTGCTTTCTGAATAGAAGTTTTAGCTTGCCACTTGTTTTTTCAAGCTCCTAGTTGCCATTGACTCCCCAGAGAGATTCCCATTCAGAATGTACCCCAGATATTTGACAGTTTGTTTCATCATTATGTCATCTCTCCTGATCTCTTGTTTTTAAGGATCTTGCACTGCTTGCGTCCAAAGACAATGGATTAAGTTTTGTCCTCTCCAACATGAATTCTCAGCTTATATTCTACGAACCAATCACAGAGCTATTTGAAATATCTATTCAATTTGCTCTCTACTTGCTCAATGCTCATACAAAGATACAAAATATCACAAAATATAACAGAATGAAAACATATTTGCGGATAGCAAGAATGGCTGGAGAATAATCGTTTCATCCATAGAGATGGTTTCATCTCAGTTTATGAAACAGACAATAAATCATTGGCCTGGATCTTATCAATCTCATTCAACCTCATTCTCTGAAAAGCAGTCAGTTGACATAACTTCCAACGTTGTACGATTGCAAGGTACCCTTAAGCCTGGTTCACACTAGGTCGTTAAGGTCGTTCAGAAAGATCCAAGCCAAAGACTCGGAGTTTGAGTCCTTTGTCTTTTGGGTCTTTTCGCACGACCCTAACGACTCAAAAGACCTAATGTGAACCAGGCCTTAAATCCAGGATAGCGTTAACGCTAAACTACTTATACCATGGGCCCAGTGCCTTTAATTACCTATGATCTAGGGTTTCTGTACTGGAAGGCTACGTTGTCAAGCAAATTTGTTCTCGCTTGGGCATTTGAGCATTCTCTGGACTTGTCCCAAGTCTATTTCATCATCTTTAATAAGTCTGCCTGATACAATGAACGACGGAGCAGACTTGTCAAACATCGCTTTTCTCTTCCCCTTCCCATTGTTTGTTTTATTTTTGACGAAATAGACTTGGGGCAAATCTAAGCATTCTCTACAATTTCGAACAATGTAAAATTTCACAATACATGACAAATAGGCTGTTCTCGATATATTGTTGTTGGCTTTATTTCTCCATCCTTTACACATTTAGGATGTATTTTTTTCCAGCAAATACCACTGATTTCTACATTTACATGCTTGCTTTCGCACCAACCTTTTCTTATCATTCAAACAATCTTTCAGACATCGAAGTACTTTGATTTGATAAGGAGCTATGCAATGCACTGGAAGGTTGCACAGACATTGTAAACAAGCAATTGCTTGTATCCGCACATTCATCGAATCTTGGGCCCTTGAGAGTGTAAGGAGTCTAGGGATGAGTGACGTCACGTGATCTTTCAAAGCAGCAGGGTTGTCAAATGACGTCATCGTAGAGAGTGTTGATGTTATGACGTCAATATCGTTGAATGACAATGAACGTATCAATAGTGGTATCAACTGTAAAAAAATGATAAATAAAAAGGATCAGTTAACTTATTACACAATTCTTGGAAATGGCTGATTTTCTACGAGGATGATTTTTGTCTTTCAGGGCAAAGCTATGAAATGGTTCCAGAAGGGATTTGATAGGGTCGCCAACTATTGGATGCAAAACATTGTGTTATCAAACTACTTCAGGCGATAAGCATGGGCCATGAAGCTATTTTTTCAGGATTTGTTTCAATATTTTACAAAATTTTCAAACATTGTTAGCGCCATTTTTGCTGTTCTCTTGATCAATGATATTGTTCTCCATCTCAGTTTCTAATACAGTGGTATCTGCAGTTACTCCGTGCCTTATTAAAACGTTATACCGGAAGCCCACTAATACAGTACTGAAAGCATGATGCATGGAAAGAAAACTGAAATTTAAAGATCAGAAAATTTTTCTTGAAGAAGCTTCTGAGTCATGGACTTCATGTTGAAGCCATGGGGTCACAAAATCATTTCTGCAGATGTTTAGGGGCTATGTAAACAGTTTCTGTTTCTTGCATTAGGCTACATAATTTTACGACAAATTTTGATTTCCCTTCCGTCCCCTCTGTTCCATTCTTTATGACCTGGGGCGTACATTCAAATTTTGTTTGGGGGGTGTCAGCATGTTTTGGACCGACTAAATTTTTTTGGACCGACCAACATATATAGCTGTCCGTACTCATTAGGAATATAATACAAGCAGTGCAGAATGATTGAGAGGATTGAGAGTGCTAAAAGGAGGGGGTCTGGGGGCAAAGCCCCCAGGACATTTTTTGAGTATACGCCCTTTATTTTGGCTTGGAACACCTCTCCTGATCCGATGTTTGCCGGTTCTAAAAAAATTTTTTGCCATTTTGTAACAAGTTGTTTTCCTAAATTGGCATCTTCAGGATAAGTTTCAAGTAAAAACCACTCTCTTTGGCATAGAAAAGCAGAATTTTTCGCAAGAAAAATTAATCGCAAACAAAGCTAAAATCGCTTCAAGCGTGAAAGAGTAGCCTTTCTCACTTTTTCTCAAAGATTTTTTATTCGACTTTGCCTGCATAGCTTTTGCGGTGGACGTTTTTCCTGTCAGGCCAGGCGATGGTTTTCGGACAGTAAGGTCACAATGCAGCATGTGCAGCAATGTGTAATGTGTTCAGTCTATAGACCCTTCTGCTTCATTTTAATAGCTATTTTGTGTATCATATTAGCCTTCTTTCCCGCCTCATAAATGAAAAAGCAATAGCTCGTATCGCCGTTCTTGTTATGATTTTTTGGTGAGTTCACAAAAATGGTTCAAGTCTTAAGCACAATCTTTTGTCACACACTCAATTTCTTTGGTTAAGATTTTTGCCTCATTTGATCATGGATTTAGATTCTCAAATACAGGCGTGATCTTCAGTACAGCGCCTTCTTTGCCGCCACAATGCTAGCGTTTAGTTGAAACATACAACCTTTGATAGATACCGTTTGTAACCAACTTTTCCTTTCCTTTTTTGGGATTCATTCATAAGTGCTCAAATTTCAATTTTGGTTTTCCACCAAAATTCATCATAAAAGTGGGTATGACGGCAATTTTCGGTAATTAGAAGAGGGTACCTTTCTGAAAACCGGGCGGCAGACCCCCGTCCATCCGCAAGTCATGTACCCCCCCCCCCCGGGCACCACCGACACCAGGGCCACCGAGAAGTTGTGGAGGCCCAGGAGCAAAACTGCGAAATAAGGCCCCCTGCGAGCGAAGCGGGGAGGAAATTTTTGCTAACACCTTCTTTACATTAGCTTAAAATGGCCTACAATGTATTTCAAAACATTTCCTGCAGTCAGAATGTAAAAAAGTCTCCAACTGTCGTCATGGACCGACCTTTGCCTAAAACATTCAGAAGTCGGACCCACTTGGATTCGAACTATCCGAGTATTGTCGTGGACCGACTTTTCGTTTACCAGAAAAATTTTGGACCGACTCAAAAAATATTAGGGGGGGTGTCTCACCCCCCACACCCCCTAATGTGCGTCTCTGTTTATGAAAGTTCGCTAACTTGTCGATTTCATTAGAGGGCTCGTCTTTGGAGTACTTCTCGAAGGTTCTCTTGGAGATTTTAAGGCTGATCTGGGATTGACTGATATGAGAAAATGACTACTATTTGTTTGATGCCCTCAAATTTAAGCACAGCAATTATCAGTTATAGAAACAGAAGATATCCTTCAATACTTCCAATCAGCAAGCTGCCATGTCAAAAGTGACCACTTGTAGAATACCAATAAAAAGCTACACAATGGATTTCTGGAGACACTGCGGCTGGAAATCGCTTTAAATCACACAACAGTACCGGGTGAGTCAGACAAAACGCCCAGCGTTTGAAAGGCTACTGCTCCCTTTATATAAAAGCAATGATATTTTGCAATTTTTGAATAAATAGCTAACATGTTCAATTATTTTTAGAAATTTTCCTGGTGAAGATCGGTCACCCCGTTCAGATTCTGCAAGCGATTTTCCAAAATGAGTCCCTTTGAGAAACCTTAAAAAACAAGCTAAAATTACAAGCAGAAAGTCCCTAATGTGTTTACCTCACAGCGATGACTTTCAGCACGCTTTAGCACGTGCTTTCGTTTTGGCGGGTTGAAAAGTCTTCCCCCTAGCGTGAATAACTTATTCAGGAGAAATCCATTTTCCCACGAGGACAAAATACATGAGCACGTCCAGGAGTTATTATTGCTTGGAAGGAGAACAAAGGGAAATTTTGCTTGCTGTTGTCGCTCGTTTTTGCAGGTTTTCCAAAGGGGCTTTCTGCAGAAAATCTCCTATTTCGATGGGAAGGAATGACCGATTAAAGCCGGGTAAATTACTGAACCTAATTTGATATATCGGGGATAAAACAAGACAGTTTTCAACATCATTGCTGTGATATTCAGGGAGCAGGATTTTTTCAAACGCCGGGCGTTTTTATTGACTCACCCGGTACCTTCATGTACTTACTGGGGAAATTTTCTTTTGTAAAATTTGCTTAGGTAGCTGACGAAGAAGATGAGAAATTGCCTTTAGAAAGTTGCATTTGACAACATCCTTGCTTGCTTTATATTCTTCCACAAGATGAGGTAAAATGAATTCCACTAAGCGTTGTTTATGCATTATCTTCATCTTGGCATGCATCTTTACATTCAAACAATCATCACATTCTTTCATCAAAATGAAAAAGTTGTCACCAATGAATTTGCTGACCATTTCATCGTGAAGTAGTGATATCAATTTGGTCAAGAGTTCTGATGTTCTTTCATGCCACCGCAAAACCATTGACTTGCAAATCCAAATCATCATCATCATCATATTTTCCCTCTGACTGACAGTCATATTTTGAGAAAGCATTGCATCATCTACGGACTTTAATACTGATGCAAGAACCTTGTTTAAGTCTTCCGCTATAAGAGAGGAAATAAGCTGTTATTTACAAAATTATCTATTTACTTTTAAATCACTTTCAATAGATATTCATTGTAATTCTAGAATAGTTGTCAGAAGAAAATACCTTTCGCCTGATTTGCTTTTCATACAAGGGAGGGTTGGGGGGAGGATGTGAAAAACCGATCTAAGGAAGTTAATAAATCAATGCTGGTTTGTACAACAACAACCTAATTTTGTCATTGATTTCTTCATGTAATGATTCATAGGCTATCTCATAGCCGTCATAACAGTATTGAGTATAAAAAGTACAATAGATGATTGCGCTAAAGATGGTGGCAAGGAATGTTTTACCGAGATGCACTGCGTTCTTTAATCAAATTCTTAGAGAATCGTTAAAGATTTGTAATTCAAACCCAATGCATCTTGGTAAAAGATTCCTCGCCGCCATCTTTAGCGCAATTCTCTATTGATAAATTGATACTTTCACGTTTAAATGAGTGAATTATCATTTTGTAAAACTGAAATCAAAATTGTTTACCATTTCCCATCTTGTTAACAACAGATGCCAAAGCCTTGCAACTATGCTCAAGGATGTCTGCATCATTTCCTTGTTTGATTTCATTTTCCAACCATAGAAACAAACGTTGTTGCTCTAATATTGGAACTGATTGCTTCAAACCACACACAAAAGCATGAATCAAAGTCAGTCCTCTGTAACTATAAGTAGTGTCCATCATAATGTTTGATTCACTTGATTGCATTGTTTGACTTGATTGCTCTGACTGATTTGCTTGCTTTTCTCTCAGAATTATAGCAGAAATGACTTCAGCAATCCAAAGTCTTTGTTTCTCTTCTGACAAGTTGCTCATCACTGTTCTTAGAATCTTCACAAATAAATTCCAGACATCAACATGCATTGTGAGGCTTCTGGGAAATCCATTTTCAACATATTTAAGGAGTGATAGGAATAGCCATCCCTCTGTTTGTTCAGCGGCTTCTGTCTCCTTTTCAAACAATTTACAAACAAACTGAAGAATTTCAGAAGACATTGGAGTTGAAATTTCAGCTGAATAAAGTAATTCCAAAAACTTTCTTGCACTGTTAACAATGTCACTGGTTTTCTGAACAGATAAAAGCAATGCTTGAAACATATTTCTTAAACACAACACCTTTTTAGAATCATCTAAAGATTTAACAATTATCATGTCTTGAATTCTTCTTTGCAACTCAGTTACTAAAAATCCTTCTTGAGTTTCTAAACACTCCTTACTGATAACTTCAATTGCATCAACGCATGCAACTAACATTTTCTGATCAGATGTGTCATGAATTTGCTGCAGAAGATAATTTAAGTAAATGTTTAAATCTGTTTGTGACAACTGATTATGTCTAGCCATTGTTAGAAGATTATTTACGGATTTCAAAGGCAAAACAGTGTCATCCCTGCTTGTTATCAGTGTAAGATGAAATGCTGATATCTCATCTTTGCATTCAGATATGAAGTCTTTAATCTTGAATCTTTTGTTATTCAGAGGAAATTCCATCAAATTGTTAATCATCTGGATGACGTAACTTAATTTTGTATCTGTCAGCTGAGTAGTGAGTAGACCTGTTAGTGATTTTAAAACTGCTGGGACGACTGTCTTACACATTTCTGGTGTTGAATATGCAAGTGCTACTATTATGGCACTTAACTGTCCAGCCATGTTTAAATCAGGGTCCATTAATGTGTGCTCACAATCACGCAAAACTACTTTGACAAAACTTGAACTTTCTTTACTTTCTTTACTTAGACAAATGATGAGGTTCTTGATGGCACGAAGGCATGCATCTTCAATAGCCTTTATACCACCCAGGAGGTAGTCCCTCCTAATTGCATTCCAAACATCTTCTGCATATTCTGTTACATCTTCTGGATTGTAGCAAAGAAGGCATTCAGCTAAAGTCATTAAGGCATCATTCTTTGCATCTACAATATCTGATGACAACTTTTCCATCAAGAGTGGCATGCAAAATGGTGCAAACTTGGGCGTGCTTGCAAGGCATTTTCTTAACTTCAGAACTAAAGCTTCTTTTGTGACACCAAATGGATCATTTGCAAGAGGTGTAAAATCAATTGGAAAATAGCATGATGTCACTTCAAACAAATCTTCAACAAAAACATCAAATGGCAACTTAGCAATGATCTTCTCAGCATCATCAAAGCAAACAAGCAGATTTCTGGGGTCTTTCTCACCATCCATACTTTGAATGAATCCCAAAACAAAGTCAGGACCCATCTTTTTAAGAGCTGAAATATGTTTGTCAAGGAGATTTGAATACAGATTGAAGAGGTTACGCCTGTCCGCTTGAACCAGAGAACGAACATGAACCTCACTGAATATTGTTTGGCATATTTTGATGACATGATCGTCAGTGAGATTATGGTAAGAAACCAAACCAAGAAGACCATATATGACTTGGGGTTGAATTGAATGATGGTCCCTCAATCTGTCAACCATGAATAATGTCAGGAATTCCTTTTCTTGTTGACTGAAGTAATTTGGTGTGAGCCTGTTAAAAAGAAAAAAATTGAAATGAAGGAAATGTGGGTGTGAATCTTAGCTCAGTTCAGGTCTGTTTCATTATTTAAAGTTTCACAATATACCAGCTGAATCAAAACTGCATAATACACACACAAAGAAATATATCTCCTTTGTGTATCAACACTTTGAATGCAGTACGGGAGCTCTCCAGCTAATGTTCAACCAAGCTATTCAAAGGTGAATGAATGGCAAATAAACCGAAAAACAAATTCAGCCACACTTGGTATTAGCAATTAGGCGTAAGCATGCTCTAATGTTTCATACATTCTATCTCTCAAATGCTGGTTGTTGAGGGCACACAATAGGTTTGGCAGGACAGCGGGATTGGCCTTTTTTGATGGGTGAGATGCGGGATATGCAATTAGTACCAGATTGCAGGATACAGGATAGCCAAGGGCAAGTGCCTGGCCCCTGTTGCGCGTGGCCTAGTGGCTAAGGCGTCTGACTCGTAAGCCAAAGGTCAGAATGGCCGTAGGTTCAAATCCCGCGCTGGACAGTTTGGTCGCTGTCCGTAACTCTAGCCCGGGTCAACCAGTGCCATGTGAGGGAAATCTGGTAGCTGCGGCGGGTAGCTGCGGCAGACTGATGGTAAAACATCCGTGGCCCCTGTTGGAAATAAGTCTCTCAGACTTTCACAGGCTAGCCACGTTAAATATAAATACCTACCTACCTACCTAGTGGATCGGGATCTGAGAATTTAGCTCTACAGGATATGGGATTCAGCATTTGGCTGAGCGGGATACAGGATTTAAAAAGAACTCTTAATACAATACAGCAGGAAACATCATTCTCAAGTCTACTTTGCGTTATCTGGGCACCTTACTGTTATAAAACAGTTCAGCCTGGAAATCAAAATGAACTGTCACATCATGCAATGAACAGAAGAGATATGCAAAGCTTTTCACTGGAGTAAAATAACACACATATGAAGAGAGATTGGGTGAACTAAATCATCCGACGCTGGTTTATTCGTATGAGTGCAAATCATCACAGGTGGGGTTGGGGGATAAATGCTCCTTCTGTCAAACACTGGTTCTTGAAATCCTTTCAAAAACCAGTAGAAAGTTGTTGAAAAAAAGCTGAAACAGCCTAACTTCAAAAAAATCTGTTGACTGATGTTTGAACAGTGGCATCAATCCCCTATAGAAAGACGGAGTTTTGAGCTGGACAAAGAGCACTTGGTTTCCATTGTCTTATCGGTGCACCGTCCGGCACACAAAAATATAACTTTTCATACTTGGCATCAATCAATTGGACTGGAATGGAATTTTTTCTCATATCCATAACATAATGTTTGATTTTTTCAGTTTTGTAAGAACTGCCTTTGGAAGTGATTTATAGAATGCAGGGCATTGTACGGCCACTCACTATGTGAATGGCAAATATTAAGTGAATGATAAATATCATGGGGCCTGGATTCTATAACATTTTGTGGAATATGTTGAACCATTGTAAAAAGTTGTCTACAATACGAGCAAGATGCAGGAGTCTGGGAGCGAAGCCCCCAGGAAATTTTTGAGGACGCAACCTCGGCTTTGGCATAGAAAGCTTTTCCTAATCCCATATTTGCTGGTGCTAAAATAGAACATTTGACCATTTGTCACAGTATCTCTATGAATTAACATCCTATTGAAAATTTTTGCGTAAGCATCTTTTTTTGGCATCAAATCAGAATTGCCTATTTCCATCCCACGTTTACTAGGGTCTTGTAGAGGTTTTAACAAGCTTGTCTGTGATTGGATAAATTCAAATTTCTCATTTGCATGACAATAGACAAGGTTTTTGTTGTTTTTACTTGGCGGAGCCTTTGTTTAAAGATACTTTACGCTTTTCCCAAGGGTAGCAAGGGTAGCAAGGGTAGCAGAAGTAGACAAGTACATCCACACTTCAAATATCGGTAGCAAGGGTAGCAAGAGTAGCAAGGGTAGCAGAAGTAGACAAGTACACCCACACTTCAAATATCGGTAGCAAGGGTAGCAAGAGTAGCAAGGGTAGCAGAAGTAGACAAGTACACCCACACTTCAAATATCGGTAGCAAGGGTAGCAAGAGTAGCAAGGGTAGCAGAGGTAGACAAGTACACCCACACTTCAAATATCGGTAGCAAGGGTAGCAAGAGTAGCAAAGGTACACACTGGGCAAGTACACACACCCTTCAAATATCGGTAGCAAGATTTGCAAGAGTAGCAATGGTAGCAGAAGTAGACCAGTACACACACCCTTCAAATATCGGTAGCAAGAGTTGCAAAGGTAGCAGAACAAGACGAGTACCTTTGCTACTCTTGCTACCCTTGCTACCGATATTTGGAGAGTGTGTGTACTTGTCTAGTTCTGCTACCTTCGCTACTCTTGCTACCCTTGCTACTGATATTTGAGGGGTGTGTGTACTTGTCTCCCTCTGCTACCCTTGCTACTGATATTTCGAGTGTGTATGTGTACTTGTCTGGTTCTGCTGCCTTTGCTATTCTCGCTACCCTTGCTAGCGATATTTGAAGTGTGTGCACTTTCAAGTGCGCCTCCAAAGGATCGAAAGGGGAAAGGAAAGGTTCACATTATTAGGAGGTGTTTCCACATGTAATATTCATATCATGATAGGTGATCATAGAATTTTTTTATATTAAAGTGATAAGAAGATATGTTGTTAAGGGGATTATCTGCGTCATTCATCATGAGGTATACTGTATTGTATACACATCATATAAATATGCTTTATCTTGAGGGAACATTCCACACTGCTGATCCTTCCTTGCTTATTTATCATAGTGGCATTAAGTCACAAAGTATCTTTAAACCGAGGCTTCGTCTAGTAACAACAACAAAAACATTGTCTATTGTCATGCAAATGAGAAACTTGAATTTATCCAATCACAGTGAAAAGATATCAGTATTGTTGTAAGTTACGAGTTAAGAACCATGTTAAAACAAAACTTTCTGAGTTGTGAGAAGCCATTTTGAAATCCGTTGGTCGCTTTGCCAGGCCTTACTGGGAATGGCGTGCGATCGCTCTCGCACACCTTGGCGCACACCTTCTGGTTCCAAGGAGTGCAATAGATCGCACGCCTTATCTTTCCAAACAAGGATTAAAATCTTGTATTCCTCTGTAACAATAAGTCAATCAGGAAGTACTAAATCCAAAATCCTTAATGATTTAATAGTTATCATTAAATTGTTTACAAAAGATAATCCTGCAGGATGTAATATAACTTAGACTGAAGAGTTATTTCTTTGACCTACTGTTGCTTCTTGAGAGACCAGTTCCTTTCTCGATTTGATCAATGTTTAGGCCCTTTTTCCGTCATTTTGCATCCATGAAATGTTTATAAAGTTGAATTTACCAATACTTCTAGTGCTGGTAGGACAGCGAGAAAAATCACAAAAAAACTTCGATCTTTCGACTTTTAACTAGAATTTGAGTGATTCAAATCCGTGAAGTAGTCTTGGTGTTATGAATTTTCAAAAGTGGGAACTTTTTCTGGCTCACTCGGTATGCCTTATCAAGCGCTTTATTGGAAACCTTGATAGTTAAGAAAAAGGAGATTAAAACATCTATTCCTGCTTGATATCGAAAGCAGAGTCTTTTGTGCTCTTTTTATCTCCATTATCCACAATAACAGTTTACTTGAAATTGTGAACTCTGATGAATCAATGTTTTCAACAATCAAACACTTTTCTTTCAACAGTAAAAGGTAGGAATAACTTTGAATTAGTAAAACTGATCAAGTAAAACTCCAGTTGACATATTTTTAATGTTGATTTGCAACTGCACTCCATCACACGCCTGAAATGGACCAGGAGTGCGATTTGCCACTCCCCTATCAAAATATTCCCAGTAAGGCCTGCTTTGCCGTTGGCTGTCATAGCCCAGATATGATTGGTTAGGATACAATAGGTTACACTATAACCAATAACCATCTGCTTTCTACGAAATGATTCCCTTCTTGTAACCAATCAGAAGCTTGCAACCATTGCTACCGAGAGGAATCTCCAGTTCACAATTGACCAATCACAGGAGACCTTGTTAAAACCTCTACCTTGTTGGTTTACTAGAGCTTAAATTGGAAAGTTTGACATTTCTGTCACAGTTTTCTAGTCACCACCCTTCAAAGAATTTTTGCATGGAAAAATTGTATTTTGTTTTGGAAATCTTGAGGTGCAATTGTAGTACACCCCAGCCGGTCGCTTTCTTTCACTGGTCCGCATAGGCACTCTATCTAGGCTTAGGCTTCATTTTTTTTTAAATTTGCACGACCTTTTGAGGTCATAATTTTTGCCTTCCTGCTCTTATACTTATGTAAATGATCTGTCTAAGACAAACGGACCTGTGCATTAACTCTCCCAGAAGTTGTGTTCCTTTTCGTCTTTGTGAGAAGTCGTCATGGGTCAGATAAACACCAAGGCTTTCAACGACATTCAATATGGTTGCAGTTCTTTCTTCAAGTAAGGCACTTGAGACTCTTTCTATGACTTTCCTTTGCTCGCCTGGTGAGTTTGAAACAACATATTCTTTCACTAACTTCTGCAGCTTTCGCTCCACGCTCATCGTGTTGGCTGCCATTTTCGTCGAAATGACGGCAGGAGAAGAAGACCTCGATTTGAGAACGAGGTAAGGAAAAATGGCGACATCCGCAAAGCTGTCTTATGAAAATGCAACGAAAGTGCTGCAGTATTTGAGGAATTTTTTGGCAGGGGTATGGCAATGTGTCTTTTTTTGTAGTGTGATTTACGTTCAATTATGTTATTATAAAAATCAAATGTTGTTTCATATATCCCCCACCGTTCAATGTGGTGTACATTGGGCCTTTGCTCTCAAGAGCTTCCTCCTACACTCCCGTAACGAAAGTATAAATAAGATTCAGCAAGAAGAATAACAAAGCACCAGGGCCAGATAACATAATAAATGAAATGCTCAAGGCAGGATTAAAATACATTGCACCGATTTTAACACTTCTGTTTAATGAAATGCTAGAAAAAGAGAAACTCGTACCAGAAACTTGGAGACTAGGAGACATAATATCTATCTTCAAAGGCAAGGGAGAAAAACTGGACATGAAAAATCAAAGAGGTCTAAGCATGACACCTTCTATCCTAAAATGTTTAGAAAAAATAATTGCAAATAGAATATCACCTTTGATAAAAAAATACACAACAGACTTGCAAGGTGGAGGGAAACAGAACGAATCAACTGTGGAGTATCTCTTCATGCTACAAACAGCAATAGACAAAAATAAGAAACACGGGAAAGATACTAAACTTATAATAACTGATGTTAGCAAAGCCTTTGATCAAGCATGGAGAATAGGAGTTTTTGGAAACCTTGCGAAAAGAAACATAAAAGGAAGAATGTTGCGCTTAATATGGGAAATAAACAATGACCTGAAAGCGAGAATAAAGTTTGACGAAGAACAATACAGTCAAACTTTTGAAGTAGAAGACTCTATAAGGCAGGGAAGTGGTTTATCTGCTATCCTGTATGCACAACATGCTGCAAAGATAATTGAAGACCTTGAGGAGATTGATAATGGGATAAAAATTGGAGGAAGAGTCTTTCCCGCGATCGGCTGGCAAGATGACATTACCGTGATAATATCAGACAGGGAGGAAGAAGAAAGGATCACTGAAATACTGAGAAAGAGTGCAGTGAAGAACAGAATTACATTTTCAGAGGAGAAATGCAAAGTTTTGATAATTGGGAAAAAACATCAGAAAAAGGACCATGAATTTTACACTACAAAGTTAGGTGAAGTAGAGATAAAGGATACAAAGGAGGAAAAAGTTCTAGGGCATTTCTTCAATGAAGAAAACAATAACATAGCCCATATAAATAAAAAAGAGACTGAGATTATAAACATGGTAGCAGCATTGGGTCTAACACTTCAAAATGGAACTTTAGCAAATGCACAGATTCAGGCCTTGATCATAATATACAAAAAAAGCATATTTCCAAAGCTTATTTTCGGGATGGCAGCCTTCGCCACTACAAAACAAGAAGATGAAAGCTTTGAGAAAATTGTAAGACAAATAATCAGAAACTTCGCAAATCTTCCAATCAGCACTCCAAAAGTTGCACTTTATAATGAGTTTGGAATATTACCAGCAGCTGATCAAATAAATAAAATGAAATTAATGATGTGGCATAAAATGAATGAAGAAAAATCGAATGAAGCAATAAAAGCTGCAGTAAAAGAGCAAGTGGAATCGCAACTACCTTGGGTTAAACAAATAATAAAAGTTGCACTTAAATATGACATAGATCTAACTATAGTAAAACAGATGTCAAAGAATAAATGGAAAAATATGGTAACCAAACGGATAAAAGAATGCCTACGAAGACAAACTGACCAACAAAGTAATGAGAGTGAAAAATATATTGCAACGGACAAGATAGTAGTAGGCCAGCCAAAACGATACATGCGATTGGAAAGAAAAGCAGCAACGGCAATAATGAGAGCGAGATCAGGACAACTAGACCCAACGCCGCGTAAACCTTATTGGAAAAAGAAATGGAGATGTGCGTTTTGTCTAGAAAAAGAACAATCCACGAGACACTATGTCTTATCTTGCAAAGGAACACAAAGATTTTTTGCAGACAATGATGACAGAAAAAAGACTTGGCAGAGATTGATAGAGCTTGAAGGAACAGAAGAAGAGATTATAACACTAGGAGGAAAAATGAAGAAAATTTATAAACACATTTGTGAACAAGCAGAATGAGAGAGAGAGAAAAAAAAAAAAAAAAAAAAAAAAAAAGGGAGGAAGTTCTTCCAGCACATCACTGAAATGATAGTGCCCTCGTGTGACGTCCGAGGACTTGGAACTCAATAATAATAATAATGGCGTCGAATTTGACCGTTAGCCCTTCGACCCCCAAACGGTTTAGCCGTTATGCGGCCATTTCAGGGACTGGAAATCAAAGATTTTCCCGCCAAAAGTTTGTTTATCGATCACGCAATCACGGAAGAAATTGAAAATTGAAAAGAAAGCAAAGTAAACGCATTTTGATAGCAAAAAATGAATTAGTTGTGAGGTAACAAAACAACCGAAAACCAAGAAGCATCCTAACTTGAAAATGATATTTCAAATACAATTCCAAATAAATTGCCTACTTGGATAGCATCACTTTGCGAAGAAAAGTCTGGACTTTGCAAATGTGGGAGAAAATTCAAGTCATATCCCGACAGAAAGGAGTTATAGATAACAAAAGGAACAGTTGCTGCAGTCGAGGTAGGGATTTGTAACAACAGAATTATGGCCATCAACTTCTAAACGGAATTTTTGCAAACAATATTTGTCCGGGACATGATCATTTTGCTCAAGTTGATTCTCCTATGTAAGATAAACAGACTGATAACAATTTTAGGCCAACCTTTCCTCCTATTTATATTTGTGAGGCTTTGTTACAAATTAAATCTTACCTTGGCAACAACGATGTCACAACCCTTCAACCACGCGAGACTAAAATTTATTGGCTATTTTCTAGGCAAGTGTCTTTTCCCATGCCATTCACACGATTTTCAAAACGCAATCTTTTCTGCTTTGTTTGACAGAAGAAACAATCACATACACCCATGTAGCAGCCGCCAAGACTGGCAATTTGTTAAGCATACTGTCTTGTTTTCGGTTGATTTGTTTCCTCACAGCTAACACCATGTTTTGCTTTCAAAACAAGTTTACTTTGCTTTCTTTTTCAATTTTAAATTTCTTCCGTGATTGCGTGATCGATAAACAAACTTTTGGTGGCAAAATCTTTGGTTTCCAGTCCCTGAAATGGCCGCATAACGGCTAAACCGTTTGGGGGTCGAAGGGCTAACGGTCAGATTCGACGCCATTTTGTTTCGACTGTCCGGATACTTTCGTTACGGGAGTGTACACCAGACTGTAAAGTTTGGTCTGCGCGGGGAACGCGTTCCCCGCGCAAAAATTTCTGGCTTATTTTCCGTCTGCACAAAATTCTTTGAGAAACCAATTTCTGCACAGATTTTCCAACCATTTTGCTGTGTTATCCGCGCAGTTTTCAACAAGAGGCTTGCAAATTTTGCTTCTGACCAGAACGGAGCGGTTTCAATACAATCCTTGCGGCTTTGCTCTTCATCTGGATGGCTTGATGAAGCAAGGACAAGAACAATGCGAGACACAGTCATGGGCCTGGTGGAGTAAGGCTGTAGTGCTGGGCGCAAAGGCGGTATTTAGCGGTAGAATCCAGTAGAATCCGCGCACAAATAGTTTGCGATAGAATTTTTTCTGCGCAATTTTTCGGAGTTAAAACCAATGTTCTCTGCGCATTGAA
Source organism: Aurelia sp. 3 sensu Dawson et al. (2005) (assembly GCA_964020215.1). Taxonomy (NCBI): domain Eukaryota; kingdom Metazoa; phylum Cnidaria; class Scyphozoa; order Semaeostomeae; family Ulmaridae; genus Aurelia; species Aurelia sp. 3 sensu Dawson et al. (2005). The sequence continues at coordinate 19,825,391 of OZ026586.1, forward strand.
GAAACTTTACCAGGGTTGCCAACTGGCCTACTGGGAGGCCAGATTTTATAAATCTGGCCTAATTTGAAAGTATTTTGCTACGAATATTTTCATTTGGCCTCCACCTTATTTCTGGCTACCATTTGGCCTTTTCGGATTCCAAGGCATGATTCCTTTGTTTTCTTTGTAATTTTCTAAATTTTGTTGTAAAATGCGTTTTCATGAAATGAGATCTAATTACTCTTATGGTCACTGACAAAATAGATGTTAAAACAGATATAGAATATGATACCATCATCATTTTCAAGGTCTGTTTCATCCAGCATGCTTTGCACACGTGCCGGGCCCTGAAAATAAGGCCAACGTAGCATACAGTTCAATGCAACAAAGAGGCTTTTAGATAACTTAAACAATTGGTCTATTGTTCTTCAACAATGAAATTTCTTCTACTGTAAACTTGGCTAAATTTTGGCCTCCTTTGCAACCATGTTTGGCTACTGCTGACCAGTCGGGTCTGGCAACCCTGAACTTTACAGTCTGGCTCCTACACATTAATAATGACATCAGTCAGTCATCAAACCTGGTAGATTTTCACCTGTTTGCTGATGATACAAGTGTTTTCTGTTCTAATAAAGACAATGAAATGATGGAAGTCTCATTAAATAATGAGCTGCATAACATATCAAATTGGTTAGGCTATAACAAGCTAAGCCTAAATGTTAAAAAGTCTAAACGTTATTCATATAAACAATAAGAGATCTGATAACAGTCAAAAGATAAACCTCTGCATTGAATCTGAAATGTTAGAAGTAAAAAGTCATGCAAAATATCTTGGAGTTTTATTGGATGACAACTTGAACTGGAAAGCCCCAGACTGGAAAGTTTGTACTGCGCACGCAATATCTTGCGCGCGCAGGAACGTACACGGTTTTCAGCCTTGGCCGCGCAGTTGGCAATAAACAAAGAATCTATTGTTTAATCTACAAAGGATCTATTGTTTTAATCTATTGTTCTCAACCGCAAATTTTCAGCACAGTCTTACGTAGGCCATCTCAAAGTGCCTGCCCAAGATACAAACTTTCCAGTCTGGGGAAAGCCCAGATTCAACATGTAAATCTAAAAATATCAAAAGGACTAGGAATCCTTGCAAAACTTAGACAGGTGGTACCAGAAAAGACGCTAAGATCACTTTATAAGCCGACCCTTCAGTATAGAAGAAAGCGTGTTGACATGATCACAACTTACAAAATATTTCATGGCCTTGTTGATACTGATCCTTCGACGTTTTTCAAAATCAATCAAAATGAGACAAAAGGTCATAGATACAAAATAGTTTTGAATAAATGCAGATTAGATGTAAGAAAGAACTTCCATTCTCAACGAATCGTCAAAGAGTGGAATTGCTTGCCAGCGAACATCGTTGACGCAAAGGATGTAATAACTTTTGAAAAACTCTTTGACCGCCTACACGGAGACTCAAAATTCGAATTCAAACTAAACTGATAATTAGTCATGATGATCAGGGTTTCATAGGCCTTGGCCTTCCAGCCCCTTTATCATCATTTATTATCATTATCATATCATTATAACAAAAAATAATTACTCAAAAAACCATGGGCAGTCACGGACTAGCTTATCGCCATACCACAGAAATTTCCATGGCTCGGAGACCCTCCTTTCAAGTCTCAATCCGGCTCCCCTTGCAACCCCTTATCCCGCTAGCTAGGATATATGAATATTCTGCATTCCGTCCATCAAAAAGGCTGATCCCACCACCTAATATGCACCCTCTGGTCAACAGGTCTAATAATGTTATTAACTTTCTCTTTGATCTCTTTTAGAAAAAGTTGCAAATTGCAACGAGACATGCCTTGAGTCAAAGTGCCAGGTTTGCAATGTTTCATTCCATTTCAGCAGCACAACTAATGACCTGATATACTTTATGTTTAGCTCAGAGGCGCTGGAAAGAAGGCAGGACAGCGGGGGCAGGGCAGCCCATCAAAGAAGGGTACTGCAAAATAGGAGCTGACAAACTTAACACTCTTCTTAGAAATGTTACTTGGCACATAGACTTGCCCAAGTCTATTTCATCAAAAAATTGGGAAGGGGTAAAGGAAAGGGAAAGGAAAAGTTTGAAATTTTGTCGTTCGCTATCAGGCAGACTTATTACAGATGACAAAATAAATTAGGGCAATTCTGACTGCAAGTAGCTAAGAGCAGTGAAAGAATGGAGAAGAAAACCCTTTTGAACTTGTGTGTATGTATCTATGTATGTATAAGATTCTTTAACGTGAATAACAGGACTAAGTTAAAAAACTTGTTTACAGCCTGGTTCACAAAGTAAAATACAGTAAACTAAAATAAAAACTGAAATCCTAATCACATTGTATAGAGTAAAAAAACATTCTTCATAAAAGTTCAATTGAATGACCAATCACATTTTACATACAGTAAGAATCAGATTTATTTTTGTCCATAAAGTGGACTTTAACTTTACCTTACAGCTTTCAATAAATTCAGTGTGACGTATTTCAGTTGGTAACAAATTAGAATTTTAGAATTTTGGTGTACAAGAATTGACTGGGATAAGCAGTGGCATGGCCATGGCAATGGACTAGTTGAGTGTTAAGAGGAAGAGTTCTTGGGGCAAGCCCCCTAGGAAATTTTTGAGGACCTGTCCTCTACTTTGTCTTAGAACACTGCTCCTGATCCCATATTTGCCTCTACACTAAAAAAGAATTTTTTACCATTGGCAACATCATCTTTATAAATTAACATATAGCAGGATTTTCCCACGTCAACATCTTTTTCTTTGGCTTAATGCTTATCTCAATCTCATTTTCGCCAAGACAAAGATTGGATACCTTGATGCCTCTGTAATAATTAATCATAGCTTGCTATTTTTGCATATCGTTAGGCTGCTTCTTACAGTCCAGTTTTGTTTCCTTCCAACATGAAATCATAGACATAGGAACCGGGGACCCCCAAGATTTTTCAAAAAAGAGAAGTGCCTTTTTTATTTCTGGAAAATGCCCCCTTTTTCTTAAGGAAAAAAGTGCCCTTGAAGTGTCATTCCCCCCCCCCAAGTTTGAGATGCCTCCTATGTCCCTGCATGGAATGCCTTGACGACAAAATTTCCACTACAATTTTTGAAAATGACAGGCTCTTCTTTGACTCAAAATGACTCCCAGAATTTCCTAGAAAAATTGTCATCCTTTGATGCCTACTCTCAACTGCCCCCCATACTGCCCCTGTACCACCAGGGCTATGGGGGCAGCTGCACTTGCTGTCTCTTGCTGTTCCTGTGCCTCCAGCGCCCTTAGCTAAAATCCAATCATGGCGATTATAATAATTGGGTATATACAAAAAACTTTTATGTTGCAGCGCAAAAAATTGAAGAAGAGAGGCATGTACTGCATACTGCTTTGCTTCCTTTTCAAAATTATTGATCTACCTTTTCAAATAAGGGGTGCGAAAGTGGTCAAAGTCTTTTGTTGTTTAAGATTTTGCATTTTATGAGGAGAAAATCTTGTTCTGTGCACAAAGTTTAGTAAAATATCACATTTTTACATTCAAATCTGTCTTCATATTCAGGTGATTCAAAGAGTTGAAAGTCATGAGAGCTTTCACCATGGAATCAAATTTTGAACGAATTTTTTTGTCCAAACTTTGATTTCACGGTCAAAGCCCTTATGAATTCAAATTCTTTAAATCTCTGTGATTTCGAAATGAAGACAGGTACTGTATGAGTGTGAAAAATTTAGGTGTTTACTAAACTTAATATGCAGAGCAAGATTTTAGTCTCAAAAATGAAAAATTTCAAATGATAAAAGACTTCCGCTTTCTCACCTCTTATCTTGAATAGGTGGATTAATAACACAGAAGATAATTGTTGGGTCAGGCAATGCTATGGTTCCAAATTGTCTTTAATACCAAAGTCTTCTTACATTGTTTCTTATGGATCATGTAACTTCTTGCACATCATATTAGAAGAAACAGTGCATTCACATTGCCCAAAATAAGGACTTGATGACTTATTTGCCATTTTATCCTTAAAGGGTCTGTTTCATCCAGCATACCTTGCACGTGTTGTCTCTTGGCTAACCTTTGTTTGTCGCCATTTTCATGGCCCATGAAAATGGCGACAACAAAGGCAAACCTAGAGACGACACGTGCAAAGAATGCTGGATGAAACAGACCCTTTAAATTTAAGTTTTAAAAGTTTCTTATTTCTTCTAAAATATTGTACTGGTTCCTTATAGGAAACATGTATGATGTAAAAAAATCGCAAATTTTTAGCTTCTAATTACGTGTACATGATACATCAGGGACTGGGCAGCCACTAGGCTAGCAGGGCCTCCCCCCCCCCACTTTTTCAAAGTCATATGACTTTAAATTTTTGAAAACTGAGTAACTGTTTTTGGTGAGGTTGGAGTCATGTTTTAATGTTTTCCTGAAGAAGCTATGAATTTTGAGTCAGAAGAATCTCATAATCTAGAACTCTTGATTTAAAATTTCTCAAGTGACAACTCAGCTTTGTCAGAAGGGAGAGAATTTCATGTTGTCCAAATGTAAATAACGATATTCAGTTCAAAGTATGCCAGTGCAGTCTACTTAAATGAGAATAGACTTCTTTTCAATGCCAAATTGGCAATATGAAGGCCGAATTTGAAGGTCGCTAATTCTTACCAAAAGGCGTTTCATACGTTTAAAGGGTATTGTCTCAAAAAAATGTTTGTAGGGGCAAGCCTCCCCTCCGCTCCGGACCCTAATTTTGCTCATATTGTTTGCAAATCAGCCTCTCCACTTTTAAATCATTGCGCAGTCTCTGTGCTACATTACAGAATCGATACTGAAATAGATTTATCTTTTTTACGGTAGAAGTATTCCAGAACCGAATCTTCCATCTGGTAGTGCTCACAAGCTTGGGAACAATTATTATCATACCAGAGATACGCGAGGGCAAGTTATGCCACCTACCAAAATTGTCACAACTGAAGCAATGATTGGCTCTGGTGAAAAAAGGTAAACCTTATGACGTGAGTGACACTTACACATCTGGTAATGCTGAAGAAATCTTGTTACTACACCATCTTCCTTTGCTTTTAGTTTTCAGAGACAGAATAGTGCAAAATGATCAATGATTGAATTTAAAGGTTCCCCTGTTAGCAGAGATTTGCCGTATAACATCGATTTTTCTAATCACTGATATATTGCGCAAATGTTGCGTAAAGACAAGAGAGTATAAAACGTGTGTCTGTTCCTCCTTGTAAGTCAATGAATGAATCGTAAAAGTACTACTTCATGTAAGATAAGATAACAAGCAGTAACCCAGAATTGACTATAGACACTCATCAATATCAATTCCATCTTTTTCTTACCGCAACCCCCCTCCATTCCCCCCTGCCGCCAGGACAACTTTGTTTGCAGACCTTCACTTTTGGAGTTATTCAAGGGTATTTTTTGTGTCAATCAGAAGAAATAGATGGCATTGTTGCGAAATCTGCCTTGCTATTCCAGCTGACTTTTTTAAAAGGCTTACGATGATGATGCCAGTGTTATATGCGCAAAAAAGTTACTCTTAAATATTTATGTAACATATGTGTGTTTCGTTTGTTTCTGTACGAAATTCAAAAGTCCATTTTCAACCTTGTATTGAAAATAGTTGGTATTTATTAGTTTTTCTTTAAAACTATTGTTTCCACCAACTGTAAATAAATCAATTATCATTATCATTATTCAGAATAACACCTTCACTTTGAGAGTAATTGAAAATCTCTGTACTGTGGCCTATCAAAAATACTGTAAAATCGTCGTTTCGAAAGAAGTTTTTTTACATTACGTGACCCAGGCAGCCCCTTAAATTAAGCATTTGTTTTATTTCCAGGGTAAATGACTCATCGCCCACTCCTGGCGAAGTCTACCAACCAAGACTATAGTCACTGCACATGTAAATACTGTATGTTTGGAGAATGAAATGTACCTGACTTTAATTATTTGACTTTGTTATGCTTTTGATAGTCTGTGTTATGACTTAATTAAAGTGCAAAGACGAATGTTGTGCTCTGTGTGTTTGTTTTTGTACCATGTCTCTTTAACCCTATTTTGGTTGGGGGGGGCAAATTTGCCCCCCCTAGTAGATTTTTTTAAATAACTCTGCGAGGAAGAATTTTATAGCCATGAAACTTCTTGACTTTTTGCAACTACTTATTGTGCAACTTCTCAAAAAGTTTCATTGAAATATTTTGAAAAATGAGGGGGCGGGAGATAATTTTCTGGGACTGACCCAGGAAAAATCGCAAATTCTCAAATCTCAATTATCGCGAAAAAAGGAGCAGAAGTGGAATATTTTGCAAATTTCTTTTGTAATGTTGTGTTATTTGATGCATTCTATCATAAATACCATGTCTGGATGGAAAATATGCTCCAAATTTAATTTTATCTCGATTTTCCTGATTTTTGCCAATTTTGCCGCTTTTCTTGACCACACAAAGGAAAATGCTGACGTAAGCAAAAATGGTGGTTTTTTTTAAGTTAATTTTTATATTTACAGAAAGTACATGCCAGAGGCTTTTAGCACACCAAATTTGGTCGCTCTACCTATTACCAGTAAAGAGTTAGGTAGGGGGGGTTTTTTGCCCCCCCCAACCAAAATAGTACTATCAAATAGCCCAACCACTATAGGGTTAAAACAGTTTCCACTAGAGCACATGTCTCTTTAAAACAGTTTCCACTAGAGCAAAGCTCCAAAGAAATTCACGAAGAATTCCTTCGCTATGCCTTTTTTGCACATAATTTGCTTTGAGAAGAGATTTCCATCATTTTCCTCATTCATTGGTAGCGGAGCAGGCGTAGATCCAGTGGGGAGGCTGGTGGCCCATAACGTCCAAACGGTAGGGGTCTCTTCAAAACCGTTTGCCTTACTGATGAATAAATGAATAAGTCTCGAACCTCTACCGGATAAGTAAAAAAAGTTTACCCGTTTTGATGGCTCGTGGTTGGGCTATTGGATAAAACGTAGCTAGTCTATATGACCGATATTCGAAACGAAAATGTTTATCTATCAGTCAAAGGCCAACTTAGATGTGGATTTTTTCTGGTAAAATCACTCATCTTTAAGACTCAAATCAGAAAAATGTCTGTAAAGGGGCATCAACAGTACAGGATAGAGAGAGTTCCACATTCCATTCTGGTTTATGGTTTACTTTCCTAGTGAAATTAAATTCTATTAATCATGAACCAGAACGGAACTTGGGATCCTCCATTCCCATACAAACCCCTTCCAGGCATTTCTAACTCTTGGGTCCTAAAGATGAGTGATTTTACCAAACAAAATTTTGTTGGCCTTTTGATTGAAAGATGAACATTTCATTTATGAATATCGGTCACATACTTTTTATTCCACAACCTACCAAAAGGGTAAACTTTTTTGACTCACCTGGTACTTCAAAACCAACACAAAACATCAACAAGCGACAGTAATACAGCTTTTTACAGACAAGCAATTCAAACATATGAAGCGTAATTTAGGCCAAAATTAAACTGCAAAATGAAAAGCCATTCGAGTCGATTCTAAATAGGATATGTAAACTAAAAGACAAAATGAAACGACATTCTTAAAAGTCAATTTGATAGTTTGCTTTGCTGTTCACATGAATTGCTTTTAGTTTAATCGTTTCAGTTTGTCTATTCATGTTGCTCTATCAGAATGTCTATTCATTTTGTGCATTCGAATTGGCTTTTAGTTTAACCGTTTCAATTCGTCTATTCATTTTGCTGTGTCAGAATGTCTATTCATTTTGTCCATTCAGTTTGTCTATTCATTTTGCTGTATCAAAACATCTATTCATTTTGTCCATTCAGTTTGGGCATTCAGTTTCATGTAGCAAAACGTCGATTCATTTTGTCCATTCAGTTTGTCTATTCATTTTGCTGTATCAAAATGTCTATTCATTTTGTCCATTCAGTTTGGACATTCAGTTTCATGTATCAAAACGTGTATTCATTTTGTCCATTCAGTTTGCGCATTCAAAGTGTCTTTCAATGTTGTTGATTCAGTTCAAGTTACTAATCGTGCTCAGTCAACCTCTAAGTGATACCAATTTGTGTTCAGTCAACCCCTAAGCGAATGTAGTTATTAAAATGTCATTACCGCAAAAAGCACGCCTGAATGTTTGCTGGAGGATCTCTGCCTTGTCGTGGATAGAGACCGACTCAAGTTACTGAACTTGCTTATGCAATACAAATGGTTCACTCAGAGTAAAATGCCACATGAAAGAGTGAGATGGGACAGCCGGATATGAGCCTTTCCCATCAAAGAAAGGCTATACAATGCGGACCACCTCCCTTGTTGCAAGAGAAGGAGACCTGTTTCGACTGGGTGGAGACAAGCTGAATTTTTGCAAGACCAGGATTGCTTATTCAGTTTTAAATCTAGAGCAGGATAGATATTTTGTGTAGATGCTCTTAACTACATTGGCTGCCGGTATTCACTGGGTATGATTTCTCCTGTTACACATAGAAGAGTGGATGCGCCTCTCACATACGGTCTTAAATAGAACAACCCTTTTTTGTGAAGAATGTCGTAATGCTATTTTCCAGAAATTTCATATTTTAACCAAAATCAGCACATACTGTATATCTAAGTAAGAGTGCCCTCACATGAGCAAACTCAGACCGGTCTGAGTTTCAGATCGGTTTGAATCTCATTTTGCTCTACGGTCAAAGCCCTTAGCGCGCTCACATGACACAGGCGAAATGAAACTCAGGTCGACCTGAAACTCATTTCGCTTTCTCAGGTCGGTCTGAGTTTTCAGGTCGACCTGAAATTTTCATGTGAGCAGAAAAATTTTTCATTTCGGGGAGAAATGACTTTTCAAAGCACGTGTTATTGACATTCCAGGCGTTCCTTTGGCAATCAAAACAATAAAGATTTCATTCAAAGTCACCCAGCTGGATCTAAATGCTATGAATCAATGCCAATATCTTCCACAAAACAATCACAATTGTTCAATAAGCGGAAGGAAAGCACGCATTGTTTGATATTCTCAAACCGGTCTGAAACTGTTCATGTGAGGGGGAAGCAAATTAGCAAACAAGGCCAATACTCAAACCGATCTGAAACTCAGATCGGTTTGAGTTTTCTCATGTGAGGGTATTCTAAATGATCTATCCATATTGCTATCAAGTTTCAATTTCTGGACACACGATAAGCGCAACACCTTGTATCTCCACGCCCAAGAATCAAATTTTTCCGTTCCGCAATTTACCTCATTGAAATAACCGAAAATAGCTTACATTCTGTGGCAACTTAATGAATCGCTACTCTCATAAACATCTACTTCAGAGAGCAAACTTCCATTTTAAGACAAATTCGATGTCTAATGGCGAGACAGGGGGGTGGGGATTTGGGGATACTTATCAAAGCCGAACTCAGGGATAAATTCAGCCGAATTCAATGATCGAAGGACATCTTTTCTCCTGGATCCACAGAGACGAAACTGGAATTTTCCTCTTGCAATCCGTTTAGTTGGCTCACCTCGCTGTTTTGTTATAAGTACGCGTATTTGTTTTATAGGAAACCAAGAATTTGGGCCAGCTCTGCACTGAAAGTATTTTAATATTATCTGATTTTGAGTACTCAGAGCTTCCCCAGGGGGGGGGCACTTGTGAAAATTTTGATAGGGATGCTCGTGTCATTTTTTTGGGTTTGAAATTTATGAAAATGTCATTTTTTTGGGTTTCGCTAAGTTGGCGTCATTTTTTTGGGGTTGACAAAATTGCCGTCATTTTTTTGGGTTCATTGAAAATTTGTGGCATTTTTTTGGGTTACTGAACTTTGAATTTAGAAAATTATAATCTCAATCAATTAATGGAAGTACTATAGGTTGTTGAATAATTCTTTCTTCCCAATTACACTGAATCAGCCTACTCTATGTGTCAATTCATTGATATGGTTTTTAGAAAGAATAGGTGGTTGTTAACATGATGATTTTGACAAATCATAAGAGTTGCTGTGATGGTCTCCAAATGCAATATCAGCTTGACTATCTTGTGCAGAATTGCACGGTGCAATTTTCTCAATTTAACTTGTTCTACAAAAAGGATAGTTATGGGGGCTCTCGAATAATTCCGTCATTTTTTTGGGTTTGAAAATCTTGGGCCTGTCATTTTTTTGGGTAGATTAAAAATCTGTCCAAATGAGCATCCCTATCTTAAATTTTATAGAGTGCCGCCCCTGGGAGAGCTTCTTGCGAGTTTCTTGTAGGTTTCACTACAATCTTCATGTTTACTACCTGTGCCCTCATGATGCTGGAAGCAAGTGGATATGGGATAAAAATATGTTTAAGGTTTTTTATAAAACTAAATAATTTCTTAAGTAATATTTTCCCAGTACTGGAGTTTCTTAATTTTTGGCGATGTGAGAGTTGAGTTTCTTGTAAGTAGCTTCTTATTGGTAGACAGGGAGACCTAGAGGATTCTTTTGGAACAAGGGACGGATATTGACATTGTTAAGCTGAAGAAAAGGAAACTTTGAACGCTCTATTAAGTACTGTAAGATTGATACCCTTTGCTTTATCAGTTGTATACTTGGGTGACGCTTGTACATGTTTACGGCAATATCAACGGGGTCACGTAGTTCGTCTGTTTTTACCAGATTCTCCTCTACCCCTGAAATTTCTAGGCTAGCAGTGATATTGACGAAGTATTCATTTAGGATTTCGGCAACTTTCTTATCATCAGCGACCAGTTCATCACCCTCTAACAAGGTAATGCTTCCAGGAGTTTGAATTTTATCTGGCGCAAGAATAGTTCCATATGATGTGCTCAGAACGGACCGGGTCAGGGTTCTTTGTGTCAAATTTAATCACAATGTTTGTTTTGCAATCTGTAGCATGCAACAGCTTAACTAGTCACTCTAAATCTGCAAAAGCTATGCACGGCGACTCCCTATTACTATCTGCAAAGACCTGCTATGACAGGAGTTCAAAAAGCTCCGTCAAACAAAAATTTCTTAAAATCTTTAGGGGACACGGCCCTTATTAGTCGCAAAAAATTTCACGACTAAATTAAACTTCGATGCCTAGTTTGCAGTACTGTATTTCGTAACAACAATTGCAGTTTCATGGAAAAACTTTTGGTTTGCCTAGACTTTTAGTACGTTTCCCAGAGCCACACCACCCCCGGGTGATCAACGGAAAGTTACAGTAGCAAGTGATAGAGGATACTGTGTGTGTGTTCCACTAAGGGCAGAGATCCTCCAGCAAACATTCAGGCGTGCTTTTTGCGGTAATGACATTTTAATAACTACATTCGCTTAGGGGTTGACTGAACACAAATTGGTATCACTTAGAGGTTGACTGAGCACGATTAGTAACTTGAACTGAATCAACAACATTGAAAGACACTTTGAATGCGCAAACTGAATGGACAAAATGAATACACGTTTTGATACATGAAACTGAATGTCCAAACTGAATGGACAAAATGAATAGACATTTTGATACAGCAAAATGAATAGACAAACTGAATGGACAAAATGAATCGACGTTTTGCTACATGAAACTGAATGCCCAAACTGAATGGACAAAATGAATAGATGTTTTGATACAGCAAAATGAATAGACAAACTGAATGGACAAAATGAATAGACATTCTGACACAGCAAAATGAATAGACGAATTGAAACGGTTAAACTAAAAGCCAATTCGAATGCACAAAATGAATAGACATTCTGATAGAGCAACATGAATAGACAAACTGAAACGATTAAACTAAAAGCAATTCATGTGAACAGCAAAGCAAACTATCAAATTGACTTTTAAGAATGTCGTTTCATTTTGTCTTTTAGTTTACATATCCTATTTAGAATCGACTCGAATGGCTTTTCATTTTGCAGTTTAATTTTGGCCTAAATTACGCTTCATACAAACAAACTTACAATTCACCAAAATGTTTGAAATGGATTCCACAAGGAACGATAGTTTCATTGACCGCTATCGAAATCAGTCATTTTTCAGAGTATGGGAATGTTCTCGTTAAATATTAACATTCAAGAATGAAATTAATCGGGCTAGTTTGCACTTTAGGGCCCTTTAGCGGACACACTTTCAGCATTTCTTCGTGTTCGAGTTTTGTACCAGCCTTTGATGGAAAAATTTGTCAGTACTAAGATCAAAGTATATCTACTGAATTAGCAGGGGCTTGGGGGCGGCAGCCCCCAAATATTCGTAACCAAAAGACTATTCTCATTGCGAGTTTCTGCTGCGGATCTATGCCATATTTAGGCCATATTTAGGTCATTTTGACGCTCTCAAGCAAGGGCGAATCAGTCGAATCACGTTTGAATTCTGCATTATCCAATCGGACGATAGGATTTCAATCACTATTGTTTAGAAAACCAATCAGCAATCTGTTGCAACAATGAAATTCAATTCAATCTCTGTTTTCCTTGAAAGCTGTGTCCGCCAAAGTACATTTGTCCCATTAATCATACCTTGAGCAGAGTTTTTTTAAATACGACGTTTCAAGCTGAGCACGTTATCAAGTGAAGTAAGATTAGTAGAACGATAGTAGTAAAGGAAGAGTAGATTCGAAAGATAGAATTCGAATGCAAAAGAATAGTTGTGACGCAACAGGGATAAAATAAAATGAAATAAAATGAAAATAACAAAACAAGGGCTAGTGTAGAAAAGAAGTGCAATGCTATGAGAAAGCTACTGTAAGTAATTAAATTGTTTGTTAAGTCCAGCGGGATGAAGTGTGGCAAGTTTGAAAATGATGAGCTTTTCCAGTGTTATGCGTCTAGTGCTGTCTGCGCAGAGGAGACCAAGAATTGACATATCTTCAGTGGAATGGTTTGGCAAATTAAAGTGTTTTGAAATATTACTGCCAGGGTCATTCTCATGTTCCTCGTTTAGGTGAATTTTGTTTGACATTCCTCATGTGTTCGCCAAATTCCGGTTCAACCCTAGCCCTAACGCTAAATTAATAAGATGCTATTCATTTCTTGAAAGGCTTCCAGAACTTCGTTTTGAGGGAACGAGGGAACATGAACATTATCATAGAATCTTTAAGAAACTCAAAGTCTGACAATTTAAAAAACTTTCAGTATTGGCTTAAATTCTCAGTTTCTTATAAAAACATAAGATCCTTTCGGATGATTACAAAGTCCGTCCTGAGCTAAACAAGCATAAGAATATCTGATTATTGATTTCTTCATAACCCCAAATGATCGTTGATTCTGTTTCTTGCTACAGTCAGAGAGATGAGTGTTGCTGCTAAAGTCGCCTTCAATGGAAAATCGAGCGCCTAGTATAAGGACAAGAATCGCCTCAAGGTCAAAGGCAATATTTTGGTCTTTATGTCAAACGAGAATGATACGCAAAAATCAAAAGTCATTACCCCTAGTTTGCTTATAGTTCGTGCACAAAACTACTGGTGCATCTGTGTCAAATGAGATGTCATGTGAGATTTACGATAACGCAAAATTACTTATGCAGAACCCTACAGAACGTTTCAGTTGTTGCTATTCGCGGGCATCTAATTTGAGACAAGCAGTCACAAAGATTCCTCTGTGCAGAATGATATGCATGAAGATGTTTTGGTTCAGTGTGATCACGTCCCTTCCCCCAGTCCATGGCGCCATTGCTTGCTGGGATTCTGCACCTTTCGTCTCAACTTCACCTGCGATGATTGCATCCGTTGCTATGTAGGAGGGGGGTCCTTCTACCTTTGGTTATGCTGCAAATGCTAGCCTCTGTGCAGGCCGCCGGTTACATCATCCTCTAAAGTTGAGTTATTTGCATAATGAGTACTATCAATAAGTGGCTAATGATTCGTTCGTTCTAGAAAACGATTGTTTTGACATGATTAAGCTGCTAATGAAGTCAAGAACGTGCCAATTCTGGGTGAATTTGTTGCTGTGCCAGGGTAAACATCCTAGTAATTTATCCATCTTATGGTGTCAAATCTGTCTAACATGAAATAAGCCGACGTCAAATGTTGCTATAGGATCGCGGGAAACTTTTGTCTTGTACGCGCTTTATGTGCGCTTTCTTTATTTCAGTGCCAATTAGCAGAGATAAAACGTTAATCAATTGCTTTAACGAGCGTGACGGAAGTGGGTTACTTACTTTCTTTCTTTCTGACTGACTGACATCGAAGCCCCTTCTTAGATTACAAAGTGGACTTTGTAATCAAAACATAAGATCCTTTTGGATGATTACAAAGTCCGTCCTGAGCTAAACAAGCATAAGAATATCTGATTATTGATTTCTTCATAACCCCAAATGATCGTTGATTCTGTTTTTTGCTACAGTCAGAGAGATGAGTGTTGCTGCTAAAGTCGCCTTCAATGGAAAATCGAGCGCCTAGTATAAGGACAAGAATCGCCTCAAGGTCAAAGGCAATGTTTTGGTCTTTATGTCAAACGAGAATGATACGCAAAAATCAAAAGTCATTACCCCTAGTTTGATTATAGTTCGTGCACAAAACTATTGGTGCATCTGTGTCAAATGAGATGTCATGTGAGATTTACGATAACGCAAAATTACTTATGCAGAACCGTACAGAACGTTTCAGTTGTTGCTATTCGCGGGCATCTAATTTGAGACAAGCAGTCACGAAGATTCCTCTGTGCAGAATGATATGCATGAAGATGTGTTGGTTCAGTGTGATCACGTCCCTTCCCCCAGTCCATGGCGCCATTGCTGTCTATGCTGGGATTCTGCACCTTTCGTCTCAACTTCACCTGCGATGATTGCATCCGTTGCTGTGTAGGAGGGGGGTCCTTCTACCTTTGGTTATGCTGCAAATGCTAGCCTCTGTGCAGGCCGCCGGTTACATCATCCTCTAAAGTTGAGTTATTTGCATAATGAGTACTATCAATAAGTGGCTAATGATTCGTTCGTTCTAGAAAACGATTGTTTTGACATAATTAAGCTGCTAATGAAGTCAAGAACGTGCCAATTCTGGGTGAATTTGTTGCTGTGCCAGGGTAAACATCCTAGTAATTTATCCATCTTATGGTGTCAAATCTGTCTAACATGAAATAAGCCGACGTCAAATGTTGCTGCAGGATCGCGGGAAACTTCTGTCTTGTATGCGCTTTATGTGCGCTTTCTTTATTTCAGTGCCAATTAGCAGAGATAAAACGTTAATCAATTGCTTTAACGAGCGTGACTTACTTTCTTTCTTTCTTTCTTTCTTTCTTTCTTACTTTCTTACTGACATCGAGTCCCCCCTTAGATTACAAAGTTGGACTTTGTAATCAAAAATAGGGACCCTATTGGGATGTGCGAAGAATTCTGGTGGATGTAAAATATTGGGGCGAGAATGAATTTCTGTGTTTTCCATAGAGTGGTGGTGTCAAAGAGGACACTGCTTGTTTGTTGCTGTTGAATTTTATATCCTTTTGATAATCGAGGGAGAAGTCTGGAATGTGAAAGCCGAGGTGAAAGCCATGAATCTGAGAACTGGAAGTGGGTGTTTGGAGCATACAGATGGAATTCTTCGACACAAAGTGAACTCGTTACTTCCAGTGATCATGTTAACTATTAGGATGTGAGACAAATCAGTTGTTTTTTTCTGTCTCAGCTAGTTACTCATCGTTTACATGGGGAACTAAACTTTTACCCTAAAAGATCGGCTTTAGTAAACATACAATTTCCAGACAATTCTTTGCTCTGACATGCTTCAAAAAGCGGCCTTAGCCCCCTCGAACAACTTATTAGCAATCTCCTCCCGCAGATAAATTTCCTCTCTTTTCAAGAGTAAAGGCTGGGAGGAGTGGTGGAATTTTCAAACAGTTGCTTTGTAAAACCGCTTAATGAATCCGGAAGGAAAACAATTGCACTTGTATATTATTTCAAGTGAGAAGAATCATTCAAATTCCTTGTGAATGGTAGTGAGTACAGGTTGGCAAACGATTGTCTTTTCCATCTAAATGTTCTGAGCTGCACTCACTTAACTTTGTTAACAGCTAATTTTCATCATAAATGTCGCTGTCAAGTTGCCAGATAAAAGTTCAAAATTATCTAGCCTAATTGAGGCTCTGATGACTACTTCAATGGTCAAACTATTTTAGGTATGCCTACCTATTGTTACACTTTTGGCACGAAAAGCGTCCGTAGATACCTAGCTACCTCGCTTCCTTCCTATACAAACTCTCCCCCATCACATAATGTGCTCATTCTTCGCACATAACGAGGGTGGCACTTGCGCCATCCCTGGGATTTTGAACTGAACTGCAAAATCACAAACGCACATAGAATCAAAGGTGAACCTATGGGTAGCTCGCGGAACGTAACTGGGATATCCGATTTTGTTATCATTTAGTTCATTACAAAATGTAACTGTAGGCATTGCTATCCAGCCACACAAGGTAAGATGTTAGGCCAGGGCAACACGGTGCCGGTGCAGTGATATTTTGCGTCAATTTCAACTAAGATTCCTGTTGCTGTGGATGAGCAGTTCGAGTTGGCACACATGAATAGTTCCAATGGTTTTTGTGCAAGGCGTTAAAAATTCGAACGAAAAAATCGTACGTAACGTTTCCAGAATAACAGGATTTTTACGGATTTTTGGTGGATTTTTCTCCAAAACAAAAGGATCTTTGCCGAAGATGTAAAATATTCCTTGAAAGTGAAACTCCCCTTGGCACTCTTGAAGTCATCACGATGCAATATTCCTATCACGTTCCAGTGTTTGCAGACCTCCGCCTTCAAATCTCACTCTTGCTATGTTTAGTGTGATTTAGATGTTTCATTCTCCTTCACAGAGGCTGAATGGAATTACCAGACGAACGGATTTGGTTTCGTTTCTGTTCCTGATTTACGTTTTATTTATCCCAAAGTAAACCCCCGTCTAAATGCCCCGGTGAGAGGTCAGATGTTCACCAGGGTCCTAGTGGTCTTAAAACGAAGTCATATTTTTCCAGCGGGTAATTCACCGGGGTAGAATGTACGGGGACACTTGACCGGGGGTGTCAACATCAGGGGCGGATCCAGCTCAATTTATGAGTGAGTTCCCAGAAGGTGAGCGAAGGGAGCCAAAAATAGGGGGGTCCGGGGGTACTCCCCCGGGAAAATTTTTGCGGCCACGCCCCCTAGATTGGCTTAAAATGCTATAAAAATCTATTTTACCAACAATTAACTAATAAAAACTTTCTACCACTAAGACATTTTTGAGACCATTACAACAAAATGAAAGGTATATGCATTACGGTAAGCACTTTGTTTAGACGACCTGTTGTAAGTCAGTTACTTTCCCCTTTTTGAGCAAACGGTCCAGCAGCTTGAAAACACTTTGCAACGCAAAATATCACTTTTTGAATCATTCATAAAAATCATTCCGATGTTCGATATCTTTAATGTCTCATCATATCTAAACTTTTAACAACTTGAGCATCTGCAGACAAGGCCGCCGAGAGCAAGGCCGGGCCCGGGGGCAACAATTGGATGCGGGCCCCTTGCTTGACACTGATGCCAGAAGTGCACAACTAGGAGAATTTCGTGGACATTTGCGGCGGCATGACGAGAGCAAATTAAGTGGGGGCAGCAGGAAGATTGGGAATCTGGAGGCGAAGCCCCATCTCACAACATCATGCTTGCCAAAAGAAACTTTGATAATTTTGTGACAGTTATTGTATGAATCAAAGTTTGAGAATCGAAGCAGCATCCTTCACTTTTGCTTAGAACGAGGGGCATTTTACTTCCAAGAGATCTCAAATGATTTGGCAACTGTGGATCTTTTTGATGACATTTGAAAATAAAATGCGCAGTAATGTCTATCTTGATTCTAGCTTCAAAATAATGCAAGGCAAGAACTTCAAAGTAATGCTTTGTTTCTTTCTAGCTTCTTTCTAGCTTCAAAATAATGCAAGGCAAGAACGTGACCAAAAATGGTTAACTCATTCACCCCCACGAGGTTTTTTGAAAGAGAGCTCTTTATCCCCGGAATATCATTATCGATCAGCACCTTCTCCCCAAGCGATTTTCACAGGATCATAGTGAAAAATTGACCCATGTTTCATCGCAAGATTATGGGAAATCAGTAAAAGATATGAAAAAATGTTCTAAAAAGATCCTTCTGTAAAAAGAACGGGCATTAAAATGAGACCAAATATGGTGGATTACGAAGAGAATCCCGTTTTTGTGGGATGTTTCAAAGACAAGGAGATAAAATTTTATCCTTGGTTTCTGGCTTTAGAAGATAATCGAAGCAACGTTGAAATCATTCCTTTAAAATATTCAAAACATTTGACATAGTGAAACAATTACGACATCAAAATATTCTATTTCTGTTTGACAAGTACTGATTTCGATAACAGGAAAGAAATCGGAAGACGGGCCATCTGCGAAGGTTAGTTTGGGTCCCCGTTACATTTAGGTTCTGATTCTCCGTTGTTGGTGGAGCGTGATGTTCAAAAGCATCACAAAGTAATAAGAAACTCATAACTTTAACAAGAGCATTCTTACCTCAGTTTACAAGGAAAGTGAAACATTTCCAGCCAACTAATAGGATTTACCAGGGGCCTCCAAGAACGGGCCTAAATTCATGCCTTTACGAAACAGCATAGATTTTCCGCTTCTGTATCGCAACTTTTTCGCATCACCCTCCTCAAAAACCCTTTTTCCAGATGATAAGACATCACTGAACTCGATTTACGAATTGTTATTCTTACTATAAATTTATTGGTAATTTCCAACACTTTCTCCTTGGGAAGTCTCTCTGGAAACCCTTCGAGAGAACGTCGACAATCTTAAGCCTAACAGTAAACAAACTCATTTCAGTCATCAAAGTTGACCTGTTGACGCTCAAACCACAATAACTTCAGATTTTAGTACTAACACCCCATTAACATTTGACACCATTCGAAAGCGCATTCTTTAAGCTATTCATACATCATAATTGTTCCATTCAAATGTCGATGGCACCGTGGAGAATTAGGTCATCTCTGGGCAACGACAAATGTCGTCTATGGGGAGAGCAGACCTTGTGCGGTCAACGACAATTGTCGCTTATGGGGATATAGAACTGGACAACAAAGGCGACAAATGTCGCTTATGGGGGTGAATGAGTTAACTTTCTGAAAGAGCTTATTTATTCGAAAACATCAGTAATGGCAAGAGCAATAGTTCTCGTCACTTGTTCTCAAATCCCAATATGATTTAACGAGCAAATTTGGAATAAATAATGAATTGAGGCCCGTGATGTTATTGCTAGTGAAATGAGCAAAGAGAGAGTTCGATTTTCCGGGCCCCTTGCGGGGCCTAGCTCGATGACATCATTACATGAAAAACCTAGCTTCTTTTTACGGGCCCCTGGTGGGGCCTGGGCCATGGGGCGGTTGCCCTAGCTACCCCCCTTCTCCGCGGTCCTGCCTATGGAACAATTTTAATAATACATTCCTTTTTCAATAGAATACTGGTTTATTAGGATAATCCAGAAATTTTGTGCAGGCTCACCATTGTTAAGAAATTTTCATCTTGAGCCTTAATATATTCTTAAATTATTCCTATTTTTTTCAAATCTGAAATGGTTTCAGGGTTAAATATATTTACAATGGAGTTAAAAATTTGGAATTTAAACCAAGCTCTTTGAAAAGAAAAGACATGTAGGTAATGGGATTCTGCTATAAACACCATAAACAGGCAACTGCTGAAAATTAAGACACTAATATGACAGCTGAGGCTAGCAATATTCTTAAAATATTCCTTGGATAACTCTGAGCCTGGATATTCTTATAAACAACATTCTTATAAGAAAGAGCGTGAGGCAACTGAAAATTTTACAAACCTTTAATACCATTCATCATCATCCTGTTCAATGTCTTTATTACTATCCAAGATGTTCACCAGTTGCATCCTTCTGCTGTGCTTTCTTGCAAAGATATCCAACACTTCCTCTGTATTGATATCAATTTCCTGGTGGACATGAAGAAGTGCAAGTCCATTGAAACGTGTCTGTGTCATTGTACTCCTTAAATATGTTTTCAGTCTACGAATAACTGATATGCTTCTTTCCGCTTCACATGTTGTAATTGGAAGGGTTGCTAGAATCTTCAATGCTATATGGATGTTTGGGAACACTTTTGGATTGATCTCTTTCAGTGTTTTGTGCAGTCTGTCAGGCAAGAAACTTTTCTCTTTATTGTCCCAAAACACTTTCCATATGTCCAGTTCTGCTTCAATACCCAAAGGATGTGGCAAATCCAAGATATAATGACTAAGAAAACATCTTGCCTCTTCTTTCCACTTTTCAGAACTTTCATTTGATAACTTCTTCATAACTTGAGGAATCAGAGCAAATCCTTTGGCCTGTACAAGTTGCTCAGTAGAAAATCTGGCATCCAGTTGACTAACAAGATGGTCAAGAAAAGGCACAGAAATCGAAACCCTGTAGTAATCCTCTGGTGTCTGGACACGGTAGTTCTCTCTCAGTGTCTGCCTACCACATAGCCGTGGAACATCAACATTTGCATTAATTTCATTTGCAAGCTGCTCAGCTCTCTTGAACCAGTTGTGATGGTATGTCTCAATGTTATCTCTCACCTCTTCCAGCGTAGCCTTCAAGTCTCCCATAATTGTGTATCCTTTCATGATATCCATATTATTTCTGGATTGGAGCAAAACTGTTGCTGCTCGTATTCGATAGAAACATTCCCTTGTTACAACAAGTGCAATTATGAACTCGAAAGAGCGACATTTAGTGTACAGTCCAGCAGCATCTGTGGATGTTTCTGTATTGAATACATCATCTTCATTCAACTTCATTTCTTGCCATGTCTCAATAATTGCTGCTATCATCTCTTCAAACCTAACTATCCCATCTATCCTCTCAATCCATCTTGTTCTACATACATCTATTAGCTTTGTGTGCACAGATTCAGGGTAGATAGATTTGATATTTTTCTCAAGGTAAAATTGCCTCTTTGGTGAATTTGAGAAAAATTGGCTGGCCCTTTGTATGGTACTCATCATATTCTTAATAACTTGGATTTTGCATGCAGCTACAACACATAAATTTAGCCGATGAGCAGCACAGTGTACATAGACTGCACAAGGAAAATCTTGTTTAATGAGAGAAGCAGCTCCAATGTATTTTCCCGCCATGTTTCCAGCCCCATCATAACCTTGCCCACGACAGTCTCTCATGTCTAAGCCAAGTTTTCCAACAGTATCTTTAACCAAATTGCAAATTTGTTCACCCTTAATACCTTTTGGGCAATGAACAAATTCCAAAAACTCCTCCCTTATCTCATCATTTTCATCAACAAAACGTATGATGAATGACATTTGTTCCTTGTTGCTACAATCACTTGCCTCATCTGCAAGAACTGAAAAATATTTTGCTTTCTTTATCTCAGTAGTGAGTTTGTTCCTGATAAAATCAGCACAACATTGGATTAATTCATTTTGCACAGATTTAGAACGGTATGTTGCATTTTTAGGTGCTCTTTCAAAGTGGTCTTTCAGAATTGTGTCACCTCCCTTGATCCTGTAGTTCAACAATGACTGGAAATTTCCTGGGTTACCTTGGTCCCAATTTGTGGCATCATCCCGATGACCCCTCAGAGCAAAATTCTGTCTGCCACACAAAATGACAGTTTCTATGATTGGTATCAGTTTCCTTCGATTATCTTCAATTATCTTTTGTGAAGCTCTGTTCATGCAGACATCAATAGGAACCATTTTTTGCTGCATCATTTGTTCAAAGGTTGCATACGATAGGAGAGCATTTTGATGAATTTGGCTTTTCTCGTGAGTTTTAAACTTATATTTTGCACCTGTCCAATATGTGTATGGTGACTTGAACAGCTTATCTAACTTCGTAGCATTCTTGCAGCCATTTGCATTCCCAAAAAATACACAAATCTTGCAAAATGCTCCATTAAGAGATTCTGAGTATACCAGCCATGGAAACTGCTGAAGCCAATTGTGACAAAATGATCTGTTTTTGCCTGCTTCTATTGAAACTGGAAACTCAAATTTTGGGTCTGGTTTCCAAATATTATTATATGCTGAGTACTTCTCAGCATCTGGTATTTTAACTCTCTGGTAAAACAGCCCAATGTCAAAAGGATTGACATCCATTTGTTGCAAAGCTTGTGCTAAAACACCACCTTCATTTGGCTTTTTAGGAACTGGTTCTCCTAAACAAGAATCATTTTCATCTTCAGTGAGTGCCCTTTTCTTTGCACCAGTGGTATCTCTGGAAGGCTCAGTGCTTAAAGACACTGTTTGCTTTGGCTTCATGTAATTTAGCAGTGATGTTTGCACACTTTCTATCCTTTCAAATGAAAGCTCTACTTTTTCTTCTGAAGAAGTCACTGGTATCACTTCAATGCACTGTTAAGAGGAACATGTATTGTATTTTAGGATAATATTTTTAGGGAGCAGCTTGAAAGTAGGGCAAAATTTCTAGTAAGCCCTTGCATTTTATATGTGACAAATTTTAGAATGGATTATTTTACCAAATGTTCAACATACCTATTATTCAGTCATCATGTAAACTGGTTATGCACCCACCCAAGTCTTCCCCAAAATTATTGTTTACCGTATCAGTTCACTGACTTTAAAAGTCTTTTGAAGTATGAAGGAGAAATAAAACAATGAGTATATGAAAGTCTACAGTTTTTTAAATCAAAACAAGGCTGCTTTTCTAAGTGGATAGGCCTAGGCCGCCTATTTCTTCGCTGGCATTTGAATGGCCAGGCCACCCACACATACAGACACATACTTGCTTATCAACAAACAAAATACGGGGCCCTGTTTGTAGATTCACTCAAAATTCAAATTTCTCTAAGTTTTATTCATTTATCCTGTGCCGATTTTCAGCAGGGAATTAATTGAAGTAAAAAGATCTTACCTTCCTTCCTTGAAAATTTGCCGCCATTCTCACGCAAACTGTCCTTAGGCCTCTCTCTTCCTATCACGGCTGTATGGTGTGCTTTCTGGTCTCAGTGTCATGCAGGCACGTTGGTTTCAGTTCCAAACATCGAGGAACTCGAAGTCCTCAGTTCCTCACCAAGATAACAATCGAAGCCTCAGTTCCGAACATTGAAAACAATACCAATGTCTCAGTTCCAAACCTTTGCAGCAAACAAACGAAACATGCCCGAGTGGAGAGCCGTTGCGTCTCTGGCGATTTTCGCCCCGCAGGAGTCCAAGGCCCCTTCAGGTTCGGGCAGGTTGGCAGCCGGTGAAACTCAGAAACTCTCGCAACAATTTGAGCCCCTTTTCAGCCTCATTTCAACAAACAGTCCCATGATCTTGCGACGACGAAGATTTTTAATTTCTGTGTTGGAAAAGAATTTGAAATGATTTTGATTATCATAATCCTATTAGCGGAGACATATCTTTGAAATTTTGACTAAGTTCTCGAACTCACGGAACTCACGTTCAATCCGCCCCTGTAAGGGTTACTGGGGTCTCAGAGTCATACGGTCTGGTTTTTCCAGTATGCTATTCCGCAGACAGCAGAGTTGAAAAGATGCTTTGTTCAAAACTTTCGCAAAGCAGTATGGGTCCTGATATAAAAGGAAAAAATGTCTACGGGAAATTTCCCATCCTATCTCACAAACTTGCGTCACTTCGTTCCGCGAGCAAAAATTAATAAGGGGACTGGTAACAAGTGGCCACTTTATGAAAATGTTTGGTATGTGCGTTTGCTTATGTTCGTTGCTTTGCTTGCGTGGAAACTTGCAATTTTGGTTTTGTTATCATTCCTGATTTCATAAAGAAACATGGCGATTGAAACAATTACCTGAGCAAAAATACTTGGCGCTTAAACATCAATTTTAAGAAGCAAACCAGAAGGAATTCATGCAGAGAAGGAGGAGAGAAGGAGAGAAAGTGGCTACAATTACAAACAAACGGAGGATCGGGTCGGGGCTGTCTATCTTGTTTAGGCCCGGGGCCTAATTTGTAATTCAAAATGCCGCTGGTAAATGGTGAGTAATGCCGAATTATCATGAAACAAATCAAACGTCATCATTCATTAGAAAAACAGTCGAGGAAATGAACTAAAGCAGCGTTAAGTTTGCCTCTTGCTACGATCTCACCATAATTATATGAAAATGGAAAAATTATCTTTTTAACTGAAGCCTGATTTATGCTGACAGGCTGATTTATGGAGGGGTGGTGGTAGGTAGCGCTGCGAATTTTTTTTCCGTACATGGTTGGCAGTATCTTTGATGGTTGGAAATATCAGCTAGTGATAGTTGGCAGTATCTTTGATGGTTGCAAGTATCATTTTAAGGCCCTAACTTGTTTCACTTACCTTTGATAGTTGGAAGTATCAATTATTAGGCTTGGCCCATTGGCACTATCAATAATTGGAAGTATCCAGCAATAAACTTGTTGGTTAGTAGAAGTATCTTAGCCGCGGCGTAAAAGTAGCCCAGCTATAAGTTTATCCGATATCGTGCTCAAATGTGCTTGCATTTTTTCCTTTTTTCCTTTCCAAATTTAAAACAAGTAGGAAGAGACAATTGGAAATTTTAATTTCTTTACTTCTCTTGATGTGCAAAAGTATTGGTACGATTGATTCAAAATAGCGCCAGGAATACCCCTTACCCATTGGTCTTAGAACAAGCAAATGGTTTTCTCTCCAACCGAGACCTTAAACAGGTTTGGCGAGAAAATATTCGTAATTTCTTTTTCAGTTTGCCAGGTTCAAAAATAGAATTGATATCAATGTTTTTTTGACATTACGAGACAACAAATTCGAAGTGGTTGGCTTATTCTAAAGGGGACAAAATTTATGACATGGCTGGTCAAAATTCGAATGGGATAATGTTTTAACTGGGGAAAATATCGGTTAAATGGTGTTATTTTTTCACGTTGTACTATACTTTTTACTTTTTCTTTAAGAAGATTAGAGGGACAGTCTACAAAATTGGATAAATCAGCCAGAAAACTTAAGTGTGCTTTGCGCAGGTAAATCCTTAACAATTTTCAATTTTTGCCTATCGTAGTTGGAAGCATCATTTTTCGGTCTCAATTTCTTTCACTTATCTTTGACGATGGGAAGTATCAGCTGGGGCCAATTCTCAGGGTCAATGGCTGGAAGTATCATGCATTAAACTTTATCGTGCTTTTTGTAACTTTGCACGAAACACTTCACAGATCTAAGAGATCTAATGGGAGGTAAGTAAGCAATGTATGATATACTAAAGAATACTTAATCTCCCAACTGCCTCTTTCTATTTGTTTTAAATGTGGTAAGGAAGGAGAGAGAAACACAATTACATTTGAGCGCCATATTGGATAAGCTTAAAGCTGGGCTACGTTTACGTCGCAGCTAAGATGCTTCCAACCAACGAGTTTATTGCGGGATACTTCCAACCACTGATAGTGCACATGGGCCTGGCCTCATAATTGATACTTCCAACTATCAAAGGTAAATGAAACAAGTTAGGGCCTAAAAATGATACTTGCAACCATCAAAGATACTGCCAACTATCACTAGCTAATACTTCCAACCATCAAAGATACTTCCACGGAAAAAAAATTCGTGGTAGCGTGCTAGCCAGAATATAGACAACAGAATATAGACAACAGCCAGAATATCGACAAATGTGTTTATTTCTCCTTTGTAAACAAACAAATTCAATAACTGATGCTACCATGTTGTAGAAGACAACAAGACCTTTCATTTGAGCCCAAAATTATTTATCTTCAACACAAGCTGATTTACAAAAGAAATTAAATCCAGCGATTTAAAACATTGGCCTAAGCAAAAACACGTGCTTGAACTGCTCCCTCGCAATCCCCAGAATATCGGCAAAATTAGCTACCTCTGTTAGAGGAGCTCCTCCATAGCTACCAGAATATGGACAAAGGTTGCTGCCCCGCAGTAACACCAGAATATAGGTTAATTCTCTAAAGATAAACTCCTCCGTAGCAGCCAGAATATAGACAAAGGCTGCTGCCCCGCAGTGAAGCCAGAATATAGGTTAATTCTCTAAAGATAAACTCCTCCGTGGGAGCCAGAATATAGACAAAGGCTGCTGCCCCGCAGTGACGCCAGAATATAGACAAAGTCAGGGAAGACAGCTGCTCCTCCGTAACAGCCAGAATATAAACAAAGGATGCTGCCTCGCAGCAGTGCCAGGTTATAGGCAAAAGTCACGGAAGAGAGCCGCTCCTCCGTAACAGCCAGAATATAGACAGGGGATGCTGCCCCGCAGTGACGCCAGAATATAGACAAAGTCAGGGAAGACAGCTGCTCCTCCGTAACAGCCAGAATATAGACAAAGGCTGCTGCCTCGCAGCAGCGCCAGGTTATAAGCAAAAGTCACTGAAGAGAGCCCTTCCTCCGTAACAGCCAGAATATAGACAGGGGATGCTGCCCCGCAGTGACGCCAGAATATAGACAAAGTCAGGGAAGACAGCTGCTCCTCCGTAACAGCCAGAATATAGACAAAGGCTGCTGCCTCGCAGCAGCGCCAGGTTATAGGCAAAAGTCACTGAAGAGAGCCGCTCCTCCGTAACAGCCAGAATATAGACAAGGGATGCTGCCCCGCAGTGACGCCAGAATATAGACAAAGTCAGGGAAGACAGCTGCTCCTCCGTAACAGCCAGAATATAGACAAAGGCTGCTGCCCCGCAGTGACGCCAGAATATAGACAATGGGAAGACAGCTGCTCCTCCATAACAGCCAGAATATAGACAAAGTCTGGGAAGACAGCTGCTCCTCCATAACAGCCAGAATATAGACTAAGGATGCTGCCCCGCAGCAATGCCAGATTATTGGCAAAAGTCACTGAAGAGAGCCGCTCCTCCGTAACAGCCAGATTATGGACAAAGGATGCTGCCCCACAGCAACACCAGATTATAGGCAAAAGTCACTGAAGAGAGCTGCTCCTCCGTAACAGCCAGAATATGGACAAAGGTTTCTGCCCCGCAGTGACGCCAGAATGTAGACAAATTCTCTGAAGATAAAACTCCTCCGCAGCAGCCAGAATATAGACAGGGCTGCTGCCCCGCAGCAACGCCAGAATATAGACAACAGAATATAGACAACAGCCAGAATATCGACAAATGTGTTTATTTCTCCTTTGTAAACAAACAAATTCAATGACTGATGCTACCATGTTGAAATTTTTATTTTGGCCTACAAGTGCACTCACCTTCGTACGCTCCTACCGCAAGGAAATGCAAGATCATGGCCGGGTCACTCTTCTCCAGAAAATCGAAGAAAATCGATCTGTAAGGCCCTGCACTGCAACTACGCGAGTCAAAGCAGAACTGCTGCAAAACAACATTCCAGTTTGATTATTTGTGAAAGCGCTGGACCATTGTTCGACAATGTCACTTGAATTGGTATTGAAATCAACTGACGCAGCTTAAAAGGCGGACTGTGAATGATGTTAGGACACCCAGATAAGGGATTTCATGCCCAAAGCATTTACGTCCAAACTTCAAATATAAGCAGACATCAAGGTCGCAAATCTTAAAGATAATAATATCTCTTGTTTATTTATCTTCAACACAAGCTGATTTACAAAAGAAATTAAATCCAGCGATTTGAAACATTGGCCTAAGCAAAAACACGTGCATGAACCGCTCTCTCGCAATCCCCAGAATATCGGCAAAATTAGCTACCTCTGTTAGAGGAGCTCCTCCATAGCTACCAGCTGTCTTCTGTGACTTTGTCCATATTCTGGCGTCACTGCGGGGCAGCATCCCTTGTCTATGTTCTGGCTGTTACGGAGGAGCGGCTCTCTTCAGTGACTTTTGCTTATAATCTGGCATCACTGCGGGGCAGCAGCCTTTGTCTATATTCTGGCTGTTACGGAGGAGCAGCTGTCTTCCGTGACTTTGTCTATATTCTGGCGTCACTGCGGGGCAGCGACCTTTGTCCATATTCTGGCTGTTACGGAGGAGCAGCTGTCTTCGCTGACTTTGTCTATATTCTGGCGTCACTGCGGGGCAGCATCCCTTGTTTATATTCTGGCTGCTACGGAGGAGCGGTTCTCTTCAGTGACTTTTGCTTATAATCTGGCGCTGCTGCGAGGCAGCATCCTTTGTCTATATTCTGGCTGTTACGGAGGAGCAGCTGTCTTCCCTGACTTTGTCTATATTCTGGCGTCACTGCGGGGCAGCAGCCTTTGTCTATATTCTGGCTGTTATGGAGGAGCAGCTGTCTTCCGTGACTTTGTCTATATTCTGGCGTCACTGCGGGGCAGCAGCCTTTGTCTATATTCTGGCTGTTACGGAGGAGCAGCTGTCTTCCGTGACTTCGTCTATATTCTGGCGTCACTGCGGGGCAGCAGCCTTTGTCTATATTCTGGCTGCTACGGAGGAGTTTATCTTTAGAGATTTAACCTATATTCTGGCGTCACTGCGGGGCAGCAACCTTTGTCCATTTTCTGGTAGCTATGAAGGAGCTCCTCTAACAGAGGTAGCTAATTTTGCCGATATTCTGGGGATTGCGAGGGAGCGGTTCAAGCACGTGTTTTTGCTTAGGCCAATGTTTCAAATCGCTGGATTTAATTTCTTTTGTAAATCAGCTTGTGTTGAAGATAAATAAATAAATTTGGGCTCAAATGAAAGGTCTTGTTGTCTTCTACAACATGGTAGCATCAGTTATTGAATTGGTTTGTTTACAAAGGAGAAATAAACACATTTGTCGATATTCTGGCTGTTGTCTATATTCTGTGGTCTATATTCTGACTAGCGCTCTGACCATGGATGGATTTTTGAAGCTCTTGCAAGCATGTAGATATCGTTTCTCAACATCCCAAAATATTGTCAGCCTCGTCGGCAGAAAACAAATGTCGCAGAATGTTGCAAACTTTTTGTTATTGCCTGAAGATGAAGTCCTGAGGGGAGGAGTATGGTTTGAAATCTAATGCATGTTGGTTAGCCAAGACAACCTTGCAAGCTATGTTTGATATTGAACATCAGTCACCAGCAAAAAATGACCTACTAATTTCTGTTTCAATTAATTAATATGTCATTCTTTAATACTACTGTTTCAAAAAATTCATTAAGTTATTAACAATACTGTATATAACTATGCAAAATAAGGCTAAATCAAGACAAACACATCAATTAATTCAGGATAGCATATTCAGATGGCGGTTGTGATCAGACTTTTTTCAATGCGCAGAGACCATTTGTTTTAACTCCGAAAAATTGTGCAAAGAAATTCTATCACAAAACATTGTGTGTGGATTCTGTCGCTAAATACCACATTTGCATCCAGATCTCCGCTGCAGCCTACTCCACAAGCCCCTTGACTGTCTTTTGCATTATTCTTGTCCTTGCTTCATCAAGCCATCCACATGAAGAGCAATGTCCGTTCTGGGCAGGAGCAAAATCTGCAAGCCTCTTTTTGAAAACTGCATGGGTAACACAGCAAACTGGTTGGAAAATCTGCACAGAAATTGGCCTCCCAAAGAATTTTGCGCAGACGGAAAACAAGTCAGAAATTTTTGCATGGGAGCCAGAGAAAAGTTGCCGCTTTTAAAAGTTCATAGCACCAAGCACAGATTTGATTGATTCTAATTCCAGTTAAAAGCTGAAAGATTGAAGTATTTTGTGAATTTTCTTGCTGTCTTACAAAGTTTGCAGAATGCGTGGGGGATCTCTCCTACGTCAAAATTGTTTGTGTTACTAAACTGTATTTGTGTTACTAAACAATGGTTCTATGGTTTCCTTTTGTTGTTTTATGAAAATTTCACAGCTGGAACCACAGCTGAAATTTAAAGTGTGTGGCAGAGAAACTGGTCGTGCAAGGCAAACTTTCCAGTCTGGATTCAGCTTTTTGCAAAAATTTAATGAGAAATTGAATGAATGTTTCAGGTCAATACTGAATGTTTCAGGCCCTTTGTCAGTCATTTTGCAACTATGAAATTTTTGTAATGTTGAATTCACCTACTGTCCTAGTAAAAAAAACACCCTGCATTTGAAAGGTTACTGCTCCCTGAGTATATGAGCAATTATATTTTGCAATACCTGATTGAATAGCTAACATGTTCAATTATTTTTAGAAACTTTTCTGACTAAATCGGTCGCTCCATTTAGATTCTTTAAGCGATTTTCTACAATGAATCATTTTGAGAAACCGTAAAAAATGTGCTAAGATTACAAGCAAAAATCCCTAATGTGTTTACCTCACAGCGATGACTTTCAGCACATTTTAGCGTGTGCTTTCCTTTTGGCTGGTTGAAGAGTCTTCCCCCCAATGTGAATAACTTATTCAGGGGAATTCCATTCTCCCATGAGGACAAAATACATGAACACATCCAAGAGTCATTATTGCTAGGAAGGAGAACAAAAGAAAATCTTGCTTTGGTGTTTTCCCTTTTTTCAGGTTTTCGAAAGGGGCTTTATGCAGAAAATCTCCTATTTCGATGAGAAGGAATGACCGATTAAAGCCAGGTAAATTACTGAACCTATTTTGACATATTGGGGATAAAACAAGATAGTTTTCAATATCTGTTCTCACCTGGTATATTTTTATTGCTTGTAAGGCAGTAAGAAAAATCACAAAATACTTATATAGATCTTTCTGCTTTTAACTAGAATTTGAATCAATCAAATCTTTGAAGTACTCTTGATGCTATAGATTTTCAAAACTGGGAACTTTTTTCTGATTCACCTTGTCTCCTGTAAGAGAAGTATCCTGATAGCTGAAACAAAATGGCGTTGAATGTAACTGTTGGCCTTTCGACCAAAAATGGGGTTAGCCATAATTTGGCCATTTCAGGGACTAGAAACCAATGATTTTACCACCAAAAATTTGTTTGTCGATAATGCAATCAGGAAGAAATAAAAATTGAAGAACGAACCAAACCAAAACATGATGTTAGCTGTGAAGAAACAAATCAGTCAAAAACAAAACAGTATACTTAACAAATTATGTGATTGTTTCTACTATCAAATAAAGCAGAAAAGTTGCAGGTTTGAAATCATGTGAATGGCGTTGAACAGATGGTAGGAATTAGGAAATGGCAAATTAAATTTGAGTCTTGCATGGTTGAAGGGTTGTTACATCGTTGCTGCCAAAGTAAGATTTGATTTGTATCAAAGCCTCAATATGAATAAGAGGAAAGGCTGGCCTAAAATTTGTATCAGTTTTTTATTTTACATAGGAGAATCAATTTGACCAAAGTGATCAGGTCCCTAACAAATATTATTTGAAAAATTCCTTTTCAATTTGATGGCCATAATTCTGTTGTTATGAATCCTTACCTCAATCGCAGCAACTATTCCTCTTGTTCATTTATAACTTCTTTCTATCAGGATATATATTTTGTCCCACAATTGCAAAGTCCAGAATTTTCTGCACAAAGTGATGCTTTCCAAGTAAACAACCCATTTGGGAGTGTATTTGAAATATCATTTTCAAGTTAGGATGCTTCTTGGTTTTCAGTTTCTTTGTTCCTTCCCAGCAAACTTTATGTTTTTCTATCAAAACATGTTATGTTATGCTTTCTTTTTCAATTTTAAATTTGTTCTGTGATTATATGATCGATAAACAAATTTTTGGCAGCAAAATTTCTGGTTTCACGGCTAAATGGTTGCATAACAAACAGCTAAACTGTTTGGGGGTCAAGGGGCTAACAGTCAAATTCAAGGCCATTTTGTTTCAGCTGTCCAGATACTTTTGTTACGGGAGGGTAAAAGAAGTACAGCCTGAGCCACTGAAGTAAGATGAATGTTATAACGTTCAATACTGTCCTTTGTCCCTGTTCTGAATTATGGACTAAATAGCAAAGAAAGCAGCTCCAAAGGATCAAGTGAAACTGAAGAAGGGTAGATCGTATTCTTACAAACACTGGTTAAAATGATAAGAAAAAACCAGTCTACAACTTACAAATAAAGTTCTATTTCAAGTTCCATTATTAATTTCACAAGGAAACTTGCCCTAAACCGCTGTCTGTTGGAATCATTTAAGCTGCATTTTCCTATTTTTTCCAAGAAATACGGTATTAAAATCAAACTTTTAGACAAAGAAGTATATAACTTGGGACAAAAGCCTTTCAGATCCTGTTTCAAAAATTTTGGACAAGAAACGTTTGGGCAACAGCAAAAAAGAAGCATGACACCAAAATATATGTTAAAATTGATTATAATTCTAAGAACATCTTGGAATAAATTTTGTTAAGACTGAACGTTGGTAAAACTAGCTGTGAAACAAATTAGAAAGTTCTGCCATCAAACAGTAATCTAATTAGGAGTAACTCTTCAAGGAACCAATCTTCCAGAATCAGGAACCAAAATTTGAGGAACTTGGACAAACTACTGGCAAAGAAAGATTAATTTGTGCTTCTTTGTTTACATGGGAGTTTTCAGCCTGGAGCAGAAATTTTAGCCTGCTAACTCAAGGTAAATCTAAATATAAAATAAATCGAAAAAGAAAAGGCCACGATATAAACATCGCTCGTCGGATCCGTAGATGCTTGCAATGACAGATAACGATTGAATTTGTGGGTAGAAACACCGCAAAACGATGAAAAACAACAGCGAATGAGTCGGTTAACTGAGATTATATATTTTGCCAACATTTCGTCCTGCCATGCAGGACTTCTTCAGGGCTGTTACATGATAGTTGAAAAATATATAATCTCAGTTAACCGACTCATACGCTGTTGTTTTTCATCGTTTTGCAGTGTTTCTACCTACAAATTTAAAACTTCATATCCCTCCTTTTGTCTCAAATGCTTCTAAATATCAATTTGCCATTGCATAGAAAATTCCCCCCAGGCTGAGTTTCACCCTGGGCTGAAAATTCAGCTTGCCTTGAGCAAGCCAAGATGAAACACAATTTGCTTTACTTGACACACACCCATGTAATGGCAAATATTTTTTCACCCCAAGCTGAAAAGTCAGTGATGCATGCGCTTTTGTCTACAATTTTTGGGTCACACCCCTTGTTTGGAGAACCACTACACAGTATATAATTTACAAGGATTTCCATAGATTTCATTGTGATGTCGTAGCAAAATGGTGCTGAAATTAAGAAAAACAGCATTGTTAAGGAACCAACCAAGTCATTTCAAGATATAGTCACAATTTACTGTAAGAAATCTCATTTGAGTATCTTACAGTTAGTAACACTATATTGCAGAAATATGAAGGAAGTTTGGTTGTGAGGACATTTTTCTCAAAGCCACGTTCTTGAGAAGATCCCGTGTAAAATCTGTAAGGTGTGACTGATTTCAGCTTAGGACAAGTTTAAAAATGGTTGAACATTTGGCTATTCAATCAGGTAGATTGTTTCTTTGATATTTGGAGAGCCTTTCTAACAACATGTGTTTTTCTAACATAAACCTGGTATTACATATGCTAAATATTGATCTTTGCTGTAGATACAAACAAAGTGGTGGAGATACTTGAAATATTTCGAGACAAACTTAAAAGACAAGGAGATTATGAACAAGAAAATGAAATTGCCTCAGTGGTACAAATGCTGGACAGTCCATTATTCAGGCAAATCATCACAATTCAAGATTCATTGAAGGAACTGAAGGAGAAAGTTGAAGCAACTCCAAATGTAAATGTGAATGATTTTGATTTTTCACCTACTGGGGAATTGATTTTTCAACCTGGAATGAGCCTTAGTACTTCATCTTCACAGGTAAATCTTGACATCTGTTCTATTTTTGTCTCAGTAGAAACTTAGATTTGTGTCAAATATACAGAATACAGTTGTACATAGCAATAATTTGTGAATTCAGTTATTTCCTAATTAACTACAGCACAGTTCTTTTAAACTCATCGTGTATTTCATTTCAAGGCCTTCAACGAGACCTGAAAAATGGAGGGGCCAAAATTTGAGATGAAAATATACCATAGCCCAATATAATAAGCTGCCCTCCCAGGAACAGATCTAGAGGGAAAAGTGACTGAGGTGTGCGAGCGTGAAGCACGAGTAAAATCCTGAGGTAGGGGTCCTAACGTAGGGGTCTGGGGGTTGCAGCCACTGAAAGATACGCCTTTCAGCTCATTGAAAAATCTCCATTTTGAATTAAAGCTGGCAGAATCGAGAAGTAAATATTTGTAAGATACCCTACCAAGAAAGTGTTACAGTGTTTAGAAAGTAGCATTTTCTTTGGCTAGCAAGCAGCACTTGCCTTACTTGCCTATTAGATTTGTGCCCAAAAGGTACGAGGTCTTTGCATTCTGCATTGACTATCTGCTTCCTGGTGCAGTTTCTACAGCTTTAGCTTTCTTATATATTCATAGTGATTTGAGGTGTAGATTTTGATATACTGAAAATTGGCTGTGATTGTGTACAATAGTGAGGTTGTGACCATGTTAGTTTCCAACATGAAATTTCACTTATCAACAGAAGAGGGATTGAATCAAGTGGATCCTAGGAAATTCGCTTGAAGTTAAATGAGCATAATAGGGTTTTAAAGAGAATTAAGACGATTATCAACAAATTTTGGAATTGCAAATTTTGCAAAAAGGTGGAGGGACCATGACCCCCCAGCCCCCCTGGCCCCCATCATCGGAGGCCCTGCATTTCTAAGAGTCTTTTGATATTGTTGAGAAATTTGTGAAAATTTCAGCAAGTCTTGAGTATCTTGAAAATTGATGGAAATCCATTTTTATGATCTGTCAAGTTTTTCAAGTGATGATGCTTCATGTAGACAGAGAAAACAAGAATACCCATAGACTTTTTCAAAATGTTTCAATGATACAGTATCTCCTTTTATAACTCATTAGATCCAAAAGTTAGTTACTGTACAAATGAAGATATTATGAAATGTTTGAAGAAATCTAACACATGTATGTATTCCTATTTTACATCTGTGCGCAGCGGTTTTAATTATCATTCCTCTACATAAGAAAATTTCAACATGATAACACTTTGATACAATAGTAAAATGCTTTCTTGCACTGTACATGGTGATCGGTGGACTGCAATACTTTCTCCACAGGCCAGTTTAGGTAAAGATGTAACAGAAGGACAGATGCATGATGATGTCACAGACACCCCCAGACAATATGATTTCAATGGTGATGTTGAATTAGCATCTCAAATGGATCCTGGTCTCTTGAAATCCAAATATGCAGATGATATTGATTTTATAAGAGGTCTGGAGACATCTGCGGAAGGAAGAGAAATTGATACTCTTGAGCTTGTTAAACCAGAACAAGGAGGTCTTGGATTCAGTGTTGTTGGCCTCAAAAGTGAGAATCGAGGAGAACTTGGAATATTTGTGCAAGGAATCCAGCCAGGTGGAGTTGCTGACAGGTAAATAACTGTTGGAGTATGATAGAAGATGTATTTGAAACAATGATGAAACATGTTGCATCAGGCCTTATGAGGAAAACAAATAGTGATACTGAACAGTTAGAGCACCTTCAAAAGTCTAGGCGCTTGATTGAGCATTCAGGAGAAAAGTTAATCACTGAATATTGTTAAGATACGAGAAAGGAAAAAGGCAGTAAAAAATGACACAATCTTTCTCTTAAAATTTATCTACACAATCACTATATCAAAAAGGTTTTCAGCCAAATGCTCACTTTATCAAGCTCCTAGAATTTTCCGCATGTATGTGGAGGAGGCTCTGCCGTTGCAAGGCTTGTTGCATTTGATGAATTTTCTTTTCAAAACCTATGTTGCTGTTCTACATATGGAGTTCTCCCTCAAGAGGTAATTGCGATGATAATTATCTGAATACCAAAATACCAGCCATAGGAAAATAGAAATAACTGAAAATGTATTTATTAACATGACTTTTTTGCTATAAAAACATGGTTGACTGATTCTAGTCTTTGTGGTATTAAAAGTTACAGAACTATTTTTGATTTGTTTGCATCTTTGGTGACCTGTCTTTGGTGACTATTTATTCATATTTAGATTTACTATTTGTTATGTGATGTACTGTATTTTATCCAAGGGATGGAAATCTGCATGAAGGAGATCAAATTCTTGCTATAAATGGCCAGCGAATTGACACAGGTTTATCACATCAAGATGCAATTGGTATTCTGCAAAGGACACACGGCCATGTGGAGCTGATTGTTGCTAGGGGTGGTATCCAACGTGCTCCATCTGATGTTTCCAGGCAACCATCAGTTGCAAGTTCATCGTTTATCTCACGGTCCAACTCAGGAGCAAGTTCAAGCTCAATGGCGTCAATGCCAGTAAGTGTACTGTAGTCTCTCTTTCATAATGTACATGAATGATTACGAAATTGTAGGTGTTATGGCGCAGTGGTGTAATCCTCTGACTTTGCAGCCAGAATGGTCAGGCAGAGTGGGTTTGATAGCTGGTAGGGCCTCACCACTTGAGCATCACAACATTGGCTTGCGGACTTGGAGTCGATTAGCAGTTGGCGACTTCTGCAAATCTAGTGCTTGGTGCTGAAAACAGCAACTTCTCATTCACCTTGTAGGCCATATATGTATATCCAATTATTATCACTTCCAAAAAATTTTCAAGATTTCTTCAAATCCTGGATAAGAATTGTTGCAACTGGTGAATAGTTGTACGAAGCTCTAAACATGAATTCTCAAGAACTTAGAAAGTCTCTTAGCAAGAAACTACTGAACACAAAGCCTGCATTGTTATTCTGTTTATTGTATACTTTCATGGTTGATAGAAGATAAATTTCTCATTTTCACATCGATCTATTCAATTAATTCAAGTCTCGCTATGATCATGTGTTTTGCTCCCTGCTTTCTCATCAGCATACTGCAGTTTCCCCTAATTTCACCATATCTACAAACATCATTTCCTTGTTTTATTCTCCAGACTGGAGATGGAATTCATTGGAGGCAAATTGAAACAATTGAATTATTTAATACTGGCTCAGGTCTTGGTTTTGGTATTATTGGTGGAAAAAATACAGGTGTTATTGTGAAAACGATTTTGCCAGGAGGAGCCGCAGATAAGGTCAGTTTCATTTCGTTATCATATGTGGAGTTTTTTATTGCCATAGTTTAGATTGCAACAGCATGAGCAATGTTCTCAAAAATCCCTTTACCATAAATATCACAGAAAGGTTTTGTGAAAAAATGCTTTTTTAATGAATATTTCTAAATTTTAATTAACAGATGTAACAATGAATGAATAAACCAATATCTTGATGAGTCACTTAATCAATAAATTGATCGATTGATTAGCCAATGAAGAATCAGTTACAGTGGACACCTCCATATAACGGAAAGTGTCATCTTTTTTCAAACTGCATTTGCGACAACATTTTCCCCGTTATTTGGAGGTGTCCATTGTATAGAGGTGTCCGTTAATGGAAACTCCACTGTGATCAGTGAATCAATCAATCGATAGGTAGATCAATGAATCGACCATTCCATTCAATCATTCATTCATTTATCCATTCATTCATTCATTCATTCATTCATTCATTCATTCATTCATTCATTCATTCTTTATGTTATTCATTCATGCATACATTCATTCATTCATTCATTCATTCATTCATGTATCTAGTAACTAAATCATTCATTTAGAAAAGTAACCAATCAATGAATTGATTTGAAGATCCTTCAATGTAATTTTCAACCAAATAAACTGTCAGTATTTACATCTTTTGATGTTGCAAGATCACAAAATATTATAGCAGCATAACAATGTAGTAAAGAGAATACATACATATGCAAAGATCGTACAATGACTTTATGCAATTTGAATCTCAAGGATGGACGACTGAAGAGCAGTGACAGCATTTTGCAGATAAATGATGTCAACCTTGGTGGTAAAGGAAGCGACGAAGTAGCTAGCATTTTAAGGAAGGCTGGAAGTAAAGTCAAACTTGTCATTTCAAGAATCGTTGATGAAGAACCCCCTGAAATTCCAGTCAGACCAGATACTGTAAGAGTTTATATACATGAACCATTTATGCCGATCAATAATCTTTTGAAAATGAAAATCACTTAACTTATAAAACTATTTTTCATGTTTAAATATATTTTTGCATAGGAAAGAATTTACTTCAGAATACTACTGTATATTCAAATACTGCAACTGTCTGCTATCCAACATCATTAGAATGATGACATTTACGAAACAAAATTGATGTAAAAAATCAACTGTAAATTATAGACGAATTGGTTTTCTGGCGATTTCTTTGTCTATTTAGGATCATCTAAGCAGTCTGTTACATGATGTAATTAATTTAACTTAGTGACGTGCGCCTCCATCCTAATATTGATTAGAAGAAATGTCAGAGTCAGGATGTATCTAAGGGATTCTTTCAGGAATGAGTTAAATTTCACAATGATATCTTAGACTTTGTACTAGTGGCTGTGATGAACGTAAAGTAGTAAATTTGTTTGATTCTCTCTTGTAATATTTTCATTCTTAGGATGATTACGAAGTGGAAACTTTTGAAGTTAAATTGCGCAAGAATGAAAGAGGACTGGGAGTGACTATTGCTGGATATGTTGATGGCGACAAATCATCAGGTATTTGGTTACTACCTATCTCAAATAAGATGTCACATGAGATTTAATCATTCTCATTCTCACGACAGATTTACTCATACAGGTCGCTCGGACTGTCGTTATCCACATTCATTTTCATGTGGCATGCAATTTTGCTGCTTTTATTCACTTATCAACTGGGTTTGTTTTGTGATTGCCCCCACACCATCACAACCGACAGCATCTTTTCTCCATTACGAGTCAGCAATGTAATAGGAACTTCGTGGTCAGCTCTAGAAAATTCTTCAAATAACAAGGAACAGATCTGGAATACAAAAGATAGATATGGCTTTAAAAAGTAGAGGTGATCTATTAGATTTTGGTTGCAATGCAAAATAGAACAAACAGCCAAACTTTTGAAAAGCCAGCTC
This sequence comes from Aurelia sp. 3 sensu Dawson et al. (2005), assembly GCA_964020215.1. Taxonomy (NCBI): domain Eukaryota; kingdom Metazoa; phylum Cnidaria; class Scyphozoa; order Semaeostomeae; family Ulmaridae; genus Aurelia; species Aurelia sp. 3 sensu Dawson et al. (2005). Next base: position 19,864,164 of record OZ026586.1, read on the forward strand.
TATAGTAAAGTTGTATACTTTGGTGATTACACATGAAGAATGAAACGAAAAGTAGTTTATTCACATTTTGCGGCTAAAAAAATCCAGAAGAAAGAGGTATCAAACAAAAACAAGTGTGGAATTTGTCAAACAGAGCAAAGGCGTAAAGACCGCTAATTGTGATACTTTGATTGACCACTCTTTATTGCTTCCCATTCAAGCTGCATATTTTCTTCAAATTTTTATTTAACTTGGTAGTGAAAAGTAGATATTGTTTCTACAGTAGGTAAACTAAATCTCACTCAGTCTGACTTAGAGTTAATAATCAAGTTATTAGTTACTCCTGGAGTCCAACACTTCCGACTCAATTAACATGAATGGATTGATAAATATCAGCTCTCGTCTGTAAGATCCAATAAATATTATTGTCATGTTCTTTAAGAACATATTGACTTCTTTTCAACATTGACCTCTTGTTTGTTTTGTTGTTTAATTTTTTTATCTTAATTCACTCATTAATTACCTTCACACTACCCTACTCATTTGATGATTCAATTTATTTTTAGATGAACTTGTATCTGGAATTTTTATCCAAAACATATCAGAAGGAAGTGCAGCTGCGCAGGATGGAAGATTGCAGATCAAAGATCAAATTGTAGAGGTATGTATGTGAGGCTCATTGTAAACGAGGTTCAATGTCATGTCTCAATTTCCTGGCAAAAAGATGACTCCCATTGGGATTCCAAATTTGTTGTTAAGCATGTGTCATAAGATCTAGCTTTAAAGTGCAATTCAACTGCAGTTCTTTCCTTGCATCGAGGTGCTTCTTCATCAGTTTTAGAAAGTGCATTTTGCAATATTTTTTAATTATTTTTTGTTTAAAGAGACATAAGCATTCTTGTATAAGGTACCGTTTTGAGTTTTTGTTCTACAGTTATTTTTTGTATGCTAAAAAAGGAGGTAGCATGGCGTTGCTTTAAGAACCAGGTGAAATTAGTTGATATTTTTATATACATATATATACATGATACATATTCTTATATTTATATTTAAGGAGGAGTTAAAATGGTTCCTTTTATTATTTGAGAAATGAAAAAGTAAGAACCCAAGCTTGCAACGTCAAAAATGATATTTGATTGTTTGAAGGTGGATGGCCAATCTTTGGATGGTATGAGTAATTTGGATGCAGTGGAAGTCTTAAAGAATACAGGACCAATTGTAACCATGATAATTGCAAGGGTGAAAGATCGAAGTCATACGGCGCCAGTTTCAAGTGACACTGTTGAAAATGAATTTCCTACGAATATGACTATGCCTCAAATTGATGATATTTACGGTAAATAGTCCATCATTTACTTCTTTGTAAACTCCTTATTGTCCTTAGCTTCTAACTCTGTAATATGTGTATTTGATTTGTGTGATTTGTTTATTCTACATGTTCGTAGAGGCTCCTGAATATTGATAGATTTTCTTGTAATCTGTTTCTTGGTTGTTATTATAATCTGCCCGTCCGCTCATTTTGTTGTTGCATTTTTGGATGAGGGCACGGAAGATCCAAGTCATCAGTCAATTGTACGTAGATGCCAAGTTAAACCAGTCACATGTAGCCCTTTTTTAGAACTCTGTCCACATCAGCAACTTGGCAGATCAGCCTCGCTAAAAAGTGTCAGCAAATTATCTGTAATCCCTTTGTAATGCTGAAATTTCTGACAGACTTTTGGTTTCACTGTTGACCCAATTTGTCATATATGCACTTTTAACCTAATTACGACATAATTTTTAACAGTGATATGATGTGAATCATTCTGTTGAACCAGTCTGTCTGTTTTTTGCCTGTTTTCTCTTTTATCTTCTATATATTTACTTAACCTTCTTGCTTTTCTTGCATTTTAAGCTGGACCACTTCCAAAAGAAACTGAAGAGGAACTGAAAGAGAAATATGAAGAAATCATTGGAGATGGCGTCGATATTTACGTAAGTTGAAGCAAATTCACTGCAGCTCACTTCAATCACCTAAAGTTTCTTGATACTAGCATTGCTCACTGTTTTACCCATTTACGTCAAGAGTTCTACTTCTCCACCCCTGAAGTGTTAAAACGTTGCTACGATCGCGACTCATGAAAGAAACTGTGAGTAGAAGTGATACACATTGCGGAGATTTTGTTTGGATGGTTGATCTTTTATCTACGAGTCTGCCTCAGGTCAAATTCCATGGGCAAAATATCAGCGAATGAATAGAATTTAAATGCGTCGCATGGTGTAATTTTTGCGTTATCGCAAATCTTATCTGATATCTTATTTGAGACAGACATTATGGTACTTTAATAAATTTTTTTTGATTTAAGGATTCATAAATCCTGTGGTGTTAGGCGATAGTATTTCCTTTGTTGAGGCGAAGCTAAAGAGTCAATATGCGTCCGCCCTCATTAGGTTTGCTAGCCGGTATCAATGAACCAATCAGAGTGGGCTATTCGGTTCTCTACTGCAAATGCTGCCCTCTTGTTGGTGTAGCTAGATAATAAAACTCACCCAGACTTGTCCTTTTGTCATTTAGATCCGTTCGTCTCTTATTTATCTAGTTCATTCGTTATTTGCACCATACTTCACATTGTTTCATCATTCAATGACAAGTTGTTCTCACAGGTTATTCAGTTTTCAAAGTTCCATCCTGCTGGTGGTCTGGGAATTAGCCTTGAAGGAACAACGGACCCAGTTGGTAGGTCATTTGCTTTTGTCTGTAAATTAACTGCTTGCATCAGCTCCAGCCCTAAAACATATCATCAGAATGATTTTCGAAGCCATTAAGTGTCTCTCTTATCAAGGGTGTGGTGTGTTCTGATGTACCGCCAGAACTATTAGTTGCTGAACTTTGTTTAGCTCTTTGGATGCGAGGCATTTGGATTAAAAGCAATTTTTCCATGACACATCATTATTGAGTTAGAAGTATGATGTAGGACTATCAGTTTGTTTGCTCACCAAAATCTGTGCTCTTACAAAAAGATGTCGTAATGCCCGAAGCATGAAGTTTTGTCTAGACACAATGTTTCAGATGAGGAAAACGGCCAGTTAGAAATTTGGTGATTTATATTCTCCTTTTTCATTTAGAAACAAGATATCTCCAAGTAAAATGTTGGATGCTAATCTGTTAAATTTACATCTCCTACTCAGCATGTAGCCTGCATACTGTTAATCATCGTATACCGATACATTCTTCTAAATACTGTAAAGTGGAAGTTTTTGAATTGCTATTCAAGAAGAGTACCGCTTTGCCAGATTACGCAACATTTACAATATGCAGGTACACTTTTTCAAGGGCAGAAATATCATACGTCACGTGGAGACTGCTTTATTGAGGTGTTTTTCTAAACATTCCTGTTATATTCTCTATGGTAAGTGAATCAGTTAAAAGCTGGCCTTGCTAATATAGGACCATTTGTGACAGTGTTTGTCAATATAGGTATATTCTTTTATAGCTGAGGAAATTTACTGGCATAGAATACATTCTGTTTATGATGAAGGGCCAGTTGGCAAAGTTGGAATTATGAAACCTGGTGATTTCCTTGTAGAGGTATTTAACTTTTTGTTCTTTTTTATTTTCAACCTACGTGAATCAATGGCGAGGATGAAAGGCTGAAGGACCGTGACTAATAATTTTCTTGTTATGGTAGTTAACTTTATGTCATCTTTGTTGCTGACCCTTGCGAGTCACAATTGAGGATAAAAAGCTGAGGGACCGTGATTCAATCGACCAATTTTCAAGAAAATGCTATCTCCATTGGAGTTATGGACAAGTACTGATGAATTTCTTCATTAAATAAACGTTTGTGTTTCATTTGATGTATTTAAGCTTCTTTCGTTTTAGATCAATGGAACCAATGTTTTAAGCATCCCCCATCTTGATGTCGTCACTTTAATTCAGGGCCTATCAGAACATGTCAGGATTGTCTTTGCCAGGGAGCTACAAGACGGGGGTCTTGATGATGGTGTGTATTCATAGTTGATCTTTTTCATAGTTTCGATTGTGATCGAAGTAGCACTTTTTGGAATCTACATGTCTTTAGAACGGAATGGCCTTTCCTAAGAAAGACTTCGAGTATATCAACATAAGATGTCAAGTGAAAATAACCGAGAATAATGATTATTAGGTATTTTGCATGCCTCATATTACGTTTTCGCAAATCCCACCTGACATCTAATGTGAAGCAGACTTTAATAAGACAATATTTATGTTGATTTGTGTAAAGTTTTATTTGTTTACAGATGAAGTTCAGGAACTTTCCATATCTGATCAAGATGAAGATGATGTCCTATCTCCCGCGCCAAACATTCAATCGACAACATTAAAATCAGATGACATCATTTACGTTGAATTAGAGAAAGGGGACAGAGGTTTAGGATTCAGCATTCTCGATTATCAGGTATGTATTCCTTTTTCCAATCACAATCTAGATATCCTCACATTCCAGGGCATTCATCAATGATTGAGTTATAATTTTTGGCGAACGGAGGACTGGGTCTGAATGAAGACTGGGTCTGAGTGAAGACAGTGGGAGAGGGGGAAATCATGTGGTCATTTCTCCACTGTTTGTCATTGTGCGTGATAGTGCATTTTACAGGTCATACCGCTTGGTTTGCTTTGCATGCAGTCAATATGAAGCTTTCCAACAATTGGTCAGAAATGGTTAGAAGGAAGCTGCACCATTAAGTATGAAATTTAAGTTGCCAAGGAATCAATCCATCATGCCTGGCCTGAAAAAATGAAGTATGGAGGAGGCCGCTTGACCGCAGGTATGTTCCTTATCGTGTGTATTTAGGATGTCTACGACTTATCATCATATCTTTTTCGTTCAAAACATAACTTTTTACATTAAAGACTGGTTTGTTTGAATGGCTGAGCATGTTATTTGTATTTTGACCGGATTTTCCTATCTGCTTACTAGGCCAAGGCGAAGGCTTCCAAGGCCGAGCAGTCTGATTGCAGCCTGAGATGAAATATGACTATACGCTTTTGATGTGAACAAGGGAGACCAAAGTTACTTCCACAATCATTCAAATTTTTTGATTTGGCTTGCATTTCTGCTTTTATTGTTTGCAACCGCATTCACATATTTCATATGTGATTCATTGACCTATCTCATTTCAGGTGTAGCTTGCAACATGTAAAATGTACAACTGAAGACAATTTGAGTTTCAAAATGTAGCATAACAGCTGGGCAACGACATTTGCTCTCCATGCAGTTATGTTGAAACACTGAATGAGGCACTGAAGAAACACACAGTTAACAGTCAAGCCGTGTTGGAATTTACAGCTTACTTGCACATGCTGTCCTGAAAAGTTTGCTAAAAAACATTAGGACACTCAGTTTTTCAACGTCTCAAAGACAGTAAGATGCTACCCAGACTGCACGTGCTATTTCTTGTATGGGGAAGTGCGCGGGTGAAAACAATAAGTCAACAATAGACTCTATTTCTCAGCCAAGGTGGCACGGGGAAGATCTTCCGAAGAAAGAGCAAGAAATGCAGACTGGCATTCTATAAGCATACCTAACGTACAACCTGTTATGTTGCAGAAATTATTTCAAGCAGCACTAACAAATAGAACAAATAGACATGATAAGGAGCAACATTGCACTACCAAATTTATTTAACCTTTCAGAAAGAATGCCTTGGAATAAACTATTATGCTACTTAGTTACACAAAAATCTTCTGCTAATTTGTTTAAACTTATTGCAAATTCCTCAGCCCCCAATGTTTCCAAGTTTCAAAGTCAGGAAGGCACATACAGATGTGGATCAGCAAAAGTAAATAATTCTTTGAACTAGTTTTTATTTATTTATAGATAAAGAAATTGTTACTTTTTATATATAAGGAAATTGTTACTTTCAATCATGTAATGAGCTAATTAATTTCAACGTTAAAAATACAAAAAAATACAAATATTACATAAGAAAAATGATGGATAAAATATTTACAAGTCATTGATATTTATACAACATAAAATCAATGTCTAAAAATATGTATCATTGAAAGCCCAAGTTCGGAATAAAGACGCGGCATAACTTGTATGGACAATTTTCTCTGTTCTGTCTTTGTATCTTTGTTTTAAACTGACGAAGGGATTGTGAATTTTGTATCGTTGGTGGCAACATTTGCCATAGCTGCCCATAGCTGTGGAATTTGAATCGGACGTTTTCTGTCCCGTCGTCGACAGATCTCACTCTTGGTTGGAAAAATTTATTATTGTTACGCAAATTGTAGTAAGTTGTATTTTCACAGAATTTTTCCTGCATAAATGAAGGGTTCAAGCCATTTTTTTATGCATCTCAGTCATAAGTATTTGCAAGTTCTTTGCATGAATAGTAACTGCACAGTCCTTCTGTAAGAGCACACAAAAAGTAGATTCAGTATCCTTGCAAGTAATTCTTAATGCCCTTTCATGTATTTTGTTGATTTTTTTGATTGAGCTGTCTGCTGTGAAGCATCCAGATTAAAGGACAGTATTGAAATTGTTTGGTAATAAATGCCCTCATGAGAGTTCTAAATTTCTCTCATCCATATATGGTGATATGCGAGCAAGTGCATACAGTTTGTTGCTAGCCTTTTGGCACAGTTTGGAAACATGGTTATCGAAGGAAAGTGTTTCATCAGTTTGAACTCCAAGTAGCTTCTCTTCGGAGCTATTTACAACATCAGCAGTTCCAATCCTAACAGTAACAGGATCATCACACCTCTACCCAAGAGCCAAAAGATGCCATTTTTCTGCATTCAATTTCATAAAGTTGTCGGCAAACCATTCTAATGCTACACTACAGTCATTTTCAAGCCTATGAGAAATATTGTCCAGCTTCTTATCGAAGGTATAGATTGTAGTATCATCTTCATAATTACATAAATCCGACTTTTGGATAAAGAGTACAAGATCATTTATGTAGATGTTGAATAACAGAGGCCCAAAGATTGACCCCTGAGGCACACCGCGTGTGCCGCTTTTCCAAGAACTGAATGACTCATTTACTTTGACTCTTTGTCGAATATTACGGAAATTTTATCAAGGATCAATTTCTTTGGTTTTTAAAAAACCTGAACAGAAGACTGCTAATAAGAACTTGAACTAGCACTAACCATATTCACAGGGACTGCTGCATACTGTGTTTTCGTGAACAAATTATTGTCAAAATTTTTATGATCATGGCCAATAGCAACTTGTGGAAGTCTTAAGTTACTTGAGGACAATTGATACAATCTTCAAGAAAACCATGGTTTATGAGAGTCTACGAGGTGAGTCAACAAAATAGCCCTGCGTTTGAAAAAATGGTGATTCCTGAATATCAAAGTAATGATATTGAAAACCATTCTGTTCTGTGATGTGTTCATGTATTTTGCACTCTTGGGAGAATGGTTTCCCCTGGATAAGCTATTCATACTTGGGGGAAGACTTTTTATTCACCCTAGAGGGTAGCACATGCTAAAGCGTGCCCAAGTCATCGCTGTGAGGCGAACATATTAGGGAAACTTGCTTGTAATTTTAGCACGGTCTTAAAATTTCTCGAAGGGAATTTTTTAGAAAATCCCTTGCAAAATTTGAACGAAGTGATCGATTTCAGTCAGAAAAATTTCTAAAAATAATTGAGCATGTTAGCTATTCAATTAGATATTGCAAACTATATTGCTGATATACTCATAGAGCAATAACCTTTCAAACATTGCGCCTTTTTATTGACTCACCCAGTACAATATTGTGGCAAGCAGAAATCTGTAGCTCTCCTGGTTAAGGATTTAGAAATTTGCTGACATTATGGCCTCAAAATTGATAATTGCTGCCATTTTGAAAATAATGAAGATATCGTTAACTTGCCACGGTAGATTTACAGCAAATTACCCAAGGTTCCTTTCAAGTCATTCATCTCATAGAAAGCTGTGATACAATTTTGTATCGACATTTTTAATGATTTGAGCCCAGTCTTATCCTTTGCGGAAAAGACAAATTGATTAGTTCCTTCTTCTTCATAGCTACAAGATGATGATGATACTGTCATAATTATAAGGAGCCTCGTTCCCGGTAGTCCTGCTGCATTAAATGGAGGCCTTGATCCTGGAGACCAGTTAACATGGGTAAATGATGTCAACCTTGAAAATGCTTCGCTTGACATAGCAGTACAAACATTGAAAGCTACTCCTAAAGGTATGTTGTTCATTTGTATTATTAGTATTTTATCTATCCTTAAACCATTCATAAAGATTGGTCGATAATCTTCGATTTGATACTGCACATAAACATGCCACACTGTGATTTCCATTGCTTTGATTTGTATTGTTAGTGTTTTGTACCTAAAAGTCAATGTGATGGCCGGAATACCATTAGGCAAAGTGCATCCTATTGTTTATGAACGAAAATCCTTTCCAAATAGAATTGCAAATGTTTAAGAAAAACACACTTATGTACAATCTGATTGCACTGTAAAGCTAGATTGTTTGAACAGTCACAAGGCTGCGTTGTTGACAGGAAGAATTTTATTCTTAGTATTTGGCTGTGTTAAATACTTAACAAGGAGGACATTAGTTTGAAAGAGGTAGACGCGGGTGTTAATCAAACTGTTGGAAAGAAATCATTTATAACTGATGATATAAATGATATTCGATATTACGAGGATATTTAGATGAAAGATGAATTTCACATGATGATGATGATGATGATGATGATGATGATGATGATGATGATGATGATGATGATGATGATGATGATGATGATGATGATGATGATGATGATGATGATGATGATGATGATGATGATGATGATGATGATGATGATGATGATGATGATGATGATGATGATGATGATGGTGATGATGATGATGATGATGATGATGATGATGGTGATAATAATGATGATAATGATGATGATGATCCCAATTGTTTCATTTTTCTTTATTTCGTGTGTTTCGTTTTTTTGTAGTTTTGTTTATTTTTCGTATCTCCCCAACTTCGCTTATGAAAAGAATACATGATGTTACGATATTTATGCCCCTCATCATTTTCTAACATGATATTTATTGATTATGATGTTTCAAAAGGTTACAGAATCTATTGCTTTCCTTGCCGTCCTCCTTGTAGCAAAGAAGAGTATTAAAAAGTCATGTGCTTGCTTTTTCCAATGAAGAGTCTTTCAATGTCCTGTAGAGTCTGATGGCTTCAAGATTAACATATTCTTTTAATCAGGGATGTTAGATTTTAGAGCGTCTGGTGCTCTACGTTATTGTACATACAGTAAGGCCCCGCATTTAAGAAACCACTTTTTCATACCTGAGCCCAAAATGTTTCTTATGTGTATGATGTTTCTCATGATATGAGACTCAAGGTTTTTAAGTTTCTTGTTTCCCTTCTGGAAAGTTCTAGAAAAGTCAATTACAACAAAATTGGATTACCTATAGATAGACTGGCGATATTCAGCCATATATACATGCTATCAATGAGTGTTAAATACATCAATTAAAATGTAAATAAAAATCTGTTAAATCCAAGATATTTTACTGGCAATTTCCTATGAATCCTGTGTGAGTTTCAATGCCCGTAGATCGTCAAACCAGTACTTGGTATCACTTAAAATTTCAGAGACTTTATTTTGGGTGTGAGGCCCAAGAGTTTCTTGTAAGTAAGAGGGCTAATTATTTTTCAGTAGGCTAAAAGTTTCTTTAGGTGGCTTCTTAAATGTGGCACCTTACTTTAAGTGCCATAGACAATGGTGCAAATTTAAGTAAAGCAATTTTTGGTTAAGGGGTCAATGCGTTGGTTTTATCGATATATGTTTTAATCCTTTGTTCATCTCAATTTTCTATGATCACACTTCGTTTCATCACTGCGCATAAACATGGTTTGCTCTTTAATAGTTTACTAAAGTGTATTTATTCACTTTAAACGTAAATGGATTTGGATACTTTTGGATTAAAAACGGTAACAATCACTAAATATTTTTATCAGACGCTGGTGTGTAGAGTCTGGCTTCAAAAACTTTAAACCAGCAAGAAAAGGATGATTTTATTGAAAGAAGATAGAACAAAAGAACAAAAGTATTGTTAATTTGTGATGGGGCATCACTCTCTCCTCTCGCCGAAAATGTGATTCAATCCAAAACATCATAAGAGATACTTTACTGGTTTAAAGGAGACTGTTTGTGATTGTATTTTGCTTTCACAGGAAAAATTACGATTGGAATACGAAAGAGTATTTTAGATTTAGTTGGAAAAGATGAGGTAGAAGAGCAAGATGAAAGATGTGAGTTAGACGAGTCGACAAAAAATATTGGAATGTCAGTTACGATAACTTTACCTTCAGCTGTTGAAAGTGAAACAGATGACGATCACATTGAATATTCAACTGACAATGGACAAAATGTGAAAGCACCAGGTTCGTTCATTATTATTTTGTTTCTTCATACCGCAACTAATAATTTAAACTAAACGGAAAAAGCTAAGGACAACAAAATGTACTTTCTTTATTCTCTGTCCTCTAATCTCAAGTACTTTGCACATCTACGAAACTTCTCTGATATTATGGTTTTTGAATTGGGGTCCGAGCTATTCTGCAGTGATATAATGGTTTTTGAATTGGGGCCGGCCTGGGCGATTCTACAGTGATATAATGGTTTTGAAGTAGGGCCCGGCCCGGGCGATTTTGTAGTAATATAATGGTTTTTGAATTAGGGCCCGGCCCGGGCGATTCTGCGGTGAACGGGTCCGATACTAAACGCGAGCGAAAATTTTGCCAGATACTCATTCCCTGGAAAAAGTCTCGCGGACATACTCCCTAAATTAGCCTCAAATGATATTGGATTCACTTTCTAACAATTTTAATGTTTTCCATACGAGTTGCATTTGCTATCTACCTTCTCAAGTGATGTTTGACAGACCCGCGATAATGAAATTCATACTGGGGGGGGGGGAGCTAAAACTAGATGGGAGCGCAGCGAGCGTATGGCTATTGTAGCAATATACCTTTTAGCTATTCTGCAAAAGAGCCTGGATCGAGCGTTATTTTTATACATTTTTATACATGAGGTTCGATTGAGTAGAGCTGCTATCAGTATTGTGCACATTCGAAAATTCTACAAAATGTAGCGAAATATCGTTCGATTCTTATTCTTTTCAGAATAGCTAAGAAGTCCATTGTCGTCCTGGAGATCTTCGTTTGATTAGCGAAAGTATTTCTTCAAGCTTCTGGGAAGAAGGTCATCATAATAAAGATCATAGTGGCAGTACCAGTGCCTGCATCTGATCTTGAAATTTTCCCGCTTTATCTAATGACTTACTTGCGGTGAATTGACTGAGTGCCACTGTAATGCCATACATATTGAGTTAATGAAGGTATACAGTGTTGTTACGAAAACCACCTAACAATCTTCCTTTGCAAAATGAGACCATCGAGTTAGAATTGAGAGCTATTTGATTTATTGAATTACTTTGATAAGCGATCGAAATGAGCTGATACTATGGAGAATGCAAGGCAAAACTTTGACAGCTCAGCTCAATTCAGCTGCCTTTGACGCAAAAGCTGGGGTTAAATGTTAAAATCTCTGACATGGTTTGGATTGCTCACATATATTAGTTAGTTTGATTTTCAGCAATAATTGCTGAGTCGATCTAAGTCTAAGTCTACCTTTTGCTCTTTATCTATCTACTCCTTGCTGTGAATATATGGCAATTCCCTCTATTTTCATTTCTTAAAGTGATACCAAGAAAGCTGTTCCCTAGAACATCAAAGAACGTTTCCGTTGAGAGTTTTTTAGATTTGCATTGTGAAATGAGAACTCGAAAATTGAATTGAGAAAGAAATATCCAATGATTTTGAAATATATTTTTGTTAGCTTTGTAATGTTTGTGTATGGTTCTACTGATGATGATGGTGATAATGATGATGACGATTATGATGATTATGATGATGATGTTGGACAGAACAGTGCTAGAATTGTTGAGATTATGATTATGATTGACAAAAGAACGTATGAATGACATACGTAGAATCAGTTGGACTTCATGTCACCTAATTATGATGATAGCATATGCAAATGTTGTTGCAATTCAATATTGATGATTTGTTAATTAAAGAACTGGCAAGGCATTTGAAATGTGAGCATGTTCATTGTAAATCGATGGAAGATAAGTGTTCGTTGATAGCTGGAGTGTTGCTGGTTGTTTTAGAAATTTATTGATTAGTTTGTTGATTAGTGATCGCTTGTCTGATTGTTTTGTTAGATAAATCATTCTTTTGTAGGATTTATGTAAGATTCTTTATCCAAGATGTTCGATGATATCCATCCAATTTGTTATCTCTATTCTTATTCCAGTTATAATCTTGATAATTCTGACAATGTGATGCTAGTAAGCGTTCTTTCCCACATTCACCTGCTCCACTGAACCTCGCCGACATGAACTGCACTACACCTCGCCACTCTCTTCATTCTATCGATGAATTCCAGCAAAACAATTTATGCTGGCGGACTTGCTCTCTCGTTTGCGCGCTCTTCATCAAGAACGGACAAGACAGCCAAACGATATTTGGTGTTTCATTTGCTCGCACATTCATACGAAAAGAAACGGTGTAGCCCCCGTTTTGCGTCGTGTGTTTTCATCTGTTTCCTATGAAATGATTTGCATATTTGAATAAAGATATGAGATGATGATAAAGACCGTTGATGAAGGAGTTGCTTTCAATCTTATACTTTAGAAGAGTTCTTTCCTAACAATGTTGTGTCTTGAGAGGCGAAGAGAAAAAGCGGCTCTGCGTCGAATGGTTGCAGGTATCTTCTTCTCTCTTCCAACTGTTGTCTTTAACGTGCTCATGTTTATCGTTGTGCTATTCAAATAAGGATTAAATCTTTTGCTATGCGTATTTTGCAGACATTTGTTATTATTTGAAGAAATGAAAAAATATTGATTTCATTGTTCTTTTTGCCAAGACAGTTTGAATAAGTTCGAGTGCTTGTAATTAGGCTGTTGTGCTAATCTATATGTTAAATGACCTTCACATCCCCAATGCGCTTTGATCTTTTCTCACTTAGCAAAATGTCCGTAGTTTAATTATAGCTTTCAACTTTCACATGCAAAGAGAGGGATTTTGCTGGTGACAGCAATCTTAATTCTATTTTGCTACAACTTAATACTTGCGCATTTTATTTCTAATTGGTTCAAACTTTTCATGAGCCGCTATAATTTTGCTTCAAAAACATCAGTGCGCATGAAAACATTTTATTGATATCCAGAAAGGATGCGTTTCATTTATTGATATCTACGAATAAAATTGAATTGAATTGAAGTGAATATTGCATCTAATTTGCAAACTGTGATGCTAGATTTTCCACCAAATGAATTCAGTTAGACTCCCGTTGTGTCATTCTCTCTCGTACTACTGTCAGTGTTTGCAAAACCGATAAATTAGACTTAAATTTTTTTGATGACATTTTTATCGCTTTTTGAAAATATATTCAACATGTTCTCGTTCTGGAGTAAGTTTATTCTTAACTTTGTATTTTGGTAGATATGGTCTCTGAATTTTTTCAGGTATTCATGTATTTGATTACTGTTTTCAATTAAAACTATTGAATGATTGCTAAAGACAATAAAAACCAAAAGATTTTTAATCAACCAATATTCATTGATGAAAGAATTAAAGAAATGAGATCACAGATGAGAATCAAATAAATTTGAATTGTAGGGGAACAACTGAGCATGAAGTGAGGGTAGTTTTAATTGACAGACAGATGACTCTTAAACACAATTTTTAGAACAATTCTTTTTAGTCTGTCTAGAACCTTTTTTTGCTCCTTCTTTAATTTTGCATGTCATATAGCATTTCATCGTTTATTGAAAGTAAGCCCTACTCATCTATTTGCCAAAAAACCGTTTCTTCAAATCAAATTCGCCCTTTTAAAAATTACTTTGAAGATTGATTGGTCTCTGTAATTTCTGGAATGGTCTTTCCTGTTCATTCACTATAGATATTTATTTATTTATTTATTTATTTATTTATTGAGATCATTCATAAATATAATGTAACTTTTTGAACGTTTCGATTTTCATATTCTTCAGTAACTATAGTTGGAGTTGATGAAGAAGATGATTATCGAAACGTCTAAAAAGTTATTAAGTTATGGTATATTTCTGAATGATATCTTAAGAGCTTTATATGCTTAGGTGAATTTTCTCTTGACTTATCGATATTTATTTATTTATTTATCATTTATTTATTTATCATTTATTTATTTATTTATCATTTATTTATTCATTTATTTGTTTATGCTATTATTCTCTTGATCTTTCTTCCAATTATGTAAAGTTCGCTGGATCATTCTCAGTACGTAGTTGTTACTTGATACTTATCAAGGAATAATTCAGAATTTATGAAGTTTGCAAATTAAGTTGCTAAAAAGAGTGCAACAGAATCCTCTCTCATTTGGACAAAGGAAACTTTATTTCCACATGATAGCAAATACAACCAAAAGCTCTGAAAGCGAGTTAGCTTAAAGCGAGTTGAATTGAGTTGAAAACCAACACTTGACTGAAAACAAACCACATGACCGGTCTTTTAATAAGTTTGTTTTGTGTCACGTGACAAAAGCTAGTTAATTAAAGTTTGTTATCAATCAGAAATGTTCGTTTCAAGATAATGATATTGTTATAAGATTCTGTGCACAACTTTCTGTGCTTAGTTTCAGTTTTACAACTCTCAGGTACAGCCCCAGTTATTTCAAATGAAAATGAAGTCGTGTTTTCCCTGCCTTATTGTACAAGCAATAAAAAGACACCTGCCTATCTCATTTTAAAGTTTGAACTCACGGCAGGCGATTTTCAAACTGAATACAATGTAATCTTTTCTGTGTTCTTCCTTTAACCCCCTGGGTCTTCATACCACTGAAGATAAGTTTCTTAGCTTCAAATTGTTAAGGGATTTGCAGCCAACTATTCTTAATCTTCGTATTTTTGTGATCATTCTTTTGTGATCATCATTGTTGTTTATTTATCAAATCATTCTGTTCTTAAAGGACGAATTTTATGAAGCTAAAATGATTTATCTTTATTTTGGTGTGTTCGTCAAAGAAGCGTAATGAAGCCCGTGCAAAGGGAAAACCCATTATTATCAATTTATTCGTGAAGTCAAGGTGAAGGAATATCTACATTAGAAATTGATGGATCATTCAAAAACCGCAATCCCTCTGGATGTGAGAAATTTAATGGAGAAATCAAATCCATGCTGGTTCATGTCAGGTGCTGCAAATTTCTTCTTCATTGTAAGGCATTGATCGATTCCCTTTTATGGTCATAGCAAAGAAAAGGGAGTTGCTCCAAATCAGACAAAGTAGAATTATAGAAAAGCACAATCACAGCAAGATTTTTGGGATTTTTGAAGTAGATTTTTGTCAAATTGAAGTAGAGTAGACCGTCGACAGCTAGAAGGGAGGAATTGAAACTGGACTTGAAACATTTGTAAAAGAAATGAAAAAGAACGCTACATTGTTGGAAATATGAAATAGCTATCATCAATTCATGCTTGAATTCAACTATACAACAAGCAAGCCTATCAAGCAAATGTTTGACCAGCCAATAATCTGTTGAAAGTAGAAAATCATGCAGTTATTAAAAATTTATAGTAGGTTGCAAATGTTCTCAACAAATGACCATCAAAACAGAGGAAAGTACACTGTTGTTATCGCCATGCGTTTAACTCAAAGCAGTTTTTTTATCGTAAAAATTAACAATTAGCTTTTGACTGCGTCCTAATTCCCAAACTCGTAGTCTTCGTCCATAGTTGATTAATGTCAACTTGGCCTCCGTTTGACACGCTCATCAATCTTTTATGCTTGCTGGATTTTCACACTTATTACATAACTGCAACAGAATTTCCAACACTTTACACGCTACATTCTCATATTTCTGCAGTGAGATGTGACAAGTTTTCAACTGTTCTGTATTTGTTGATATACTGCTGTTTTCTCATATACTCCCTTGTTACATATTCCCCAAATTTTTACCTTTTGTTTCAGACATCCGTTTGAAGAATTTTATTCTAGGGAGAATTTGGTCTACTTTTTATTCCCTCATATTACTAGTTTTTGCTTGAACGATGTGTTCTCCAAGTCTTTTGGTTTCTGCAGCTATTCATCTTCATGCTGCTTTCCTAACATTCATCCAGTGTCAAATTTCCAGCTCGTTTTCTTAATATATTGAAAATTTCGTGGCAGTTTCACAGTGTCAGTAAAAATGACATTCATGAGAGGGATCATGTTTGAATGCAGCAACATTGGTCTACTTAATTTCATATCGCTTAGTATATGATAAAAAACAGTTTCTGCACATTGACGATATCTCTTGATAGTTTCACACGATTTGCATATTATTGATTAATTGATTGATTGATTGATTGATTGATTATTGGACGTTTAATTCATTGATTGTAGTGATCATATCTGTAGACAAGACATATGAAGGAAAAGATAGTTCTTCTTCGGATGAAAGTGAAACTGATGATGGTGGAGATGACTTGGAAAGGAGGTTGCAATCAGTAACAATAGCACGAGATGTAGTTGGATTAGGTAAACATTTCGGTGTTGAATAATAGTGCTTTTGTTCTATTGTTGATTCAAGTTCCAGTGCTCAAAACTACTTTGTTGTAAGTCCTCTCTTCGCTGACAAATTTAGCCTTGATATTTTCATACGATTGTCGTAATTTTTTTCATTGTTTATTTTATAATATTTATATACGGAAAGCAGTTTCAGTATTAAAACAGATTCAGTGTGAATACTATTTCTCAAACTGACGTGTTAAAAACAGATTAATAGATAATAGATATAACAAAATGACAATATAATGGCAATAAAAGTTTTATCACTGTCTTTGTAGAATAGGAAAGAGAACATGCGACAAAAGGAAAATTTAGCTCTGGCTCAGTGCATTGATTTCATCTTTTGATAGTGATTTGAAAGCTCTGAGGGAGGTTGCTAATTTAGTTTCCTTACTCAGGGTGTTCCAGAGGCTACTTCCTCGATACAAGAACGACTTTTGTCCAGCACTCGTTAGTAAAAATGACAATTTTTGCCGTCATTTGATTATATTTTATCATAAATTATTGCCTATGATATTCAGTGTGAATCATGGTTTGTGGAACAAATTAACCACTGATTCCTCAAAACTTTGCGCTCCTGTTTCTGTGGAGTATCATTACCTTACCAGATGTTAGCAGCCAGGATTTTTTCTGACGCAACGTACTCACGGATGAAGGACAGAAAATGATGAATTTTATTTTTTCATTTGAAATATGCTGTCTTGATGCTTCTAATGATTTGATCGATGAGATGATTTGATTTGATTTGATTTGTGAATCAGGAATCACACTTGGAGATGATAAAGATGGTTATGGCTCACCTGTGCGAAATGTCCTTGAAAATGGAACAATAAGCCGAGATGGCACCATCAAAATCGGTGATCGAATTTTTAGCATCAATGACGAATCTCTCAAAAATGCGACCGGTTATCAAGCAAGGTAAATTTAAACATCACTTCATAGTTTCGATCATCTGATGCTACTTTTTGCAAGTGTTTTCTGTATCGCTATGTTACTTTTTCTGCCTAATTTATATGATAAGTTCCTTCTTTATTAATTTCCAAATCAAGGATGCTGTTAACTTTACTAGTCATTTAATCGTTTCACCAAATAGGACTGTGATGAAGTGTCAAGTAGAATCATGATTTAAAAGAGCAAAGTACGATTGTGTGTTTGTTTATTTGTCATAAAGAATTGCAGTTGTTTGAAGAGATAATAAACCTTGTGTTATTCATATGAAAATTCGGTTGATGATTATTTGCCATGTAAGTTTGGCAGTTGTTTCCCTCACGATTAGTGTAAACAACTCGTTCTGTGTTCTGTTTCTTTCACGTCGCTTGATGTTTTGTTTCAGAGTGATTCTGAGAAAGGCAGCCCTTCAAAAAGAAGTTAAGTAAGTCGTATATTTTTATTTGTTAATTTAAGTCACATATCTTGGTACTACTTTTTTAAGATCTGCATTTTTTATAAGTTCTATATCGTATCGAATCTCTCCAGTTGTGTAACTCATCTGCATCTGCTTTGGTCAAATGTAAGCACATTCAAAAGATAATAATGTTTCCAAACCTATTATGAAATCAAAACAAGAGGAAATTTTAGTCTTACGATAAATCGGAGGGCAAAAGACGACGACAAAAAGGATCAATTAATCAATCAATAAAGAACAATTTGACAATCCACGAGTGAGTTTGAGCATTGATTACCCTTTTCAGTCATTTTTGCTAAAATATTATCATTCCAATGCAAAAATAACCCGCTTTTCCCATTTTAAAAAGTTTTGTGTTACATTACATTTCAAGATGTCATTGTTGATTGAATTTGAATTAAATGAAATAACATTAGATTAGAATCAAACTACGTTGGTTGAACTTTCTATTTTGTCATATTGTTTTGCTGATCAAAAAACTGCAAATGATTGTAAATGTATTAAAAAATTATCATAATTTCGTATTTGTTTTAGAATCAAATTTCTAACAGAGAAGGCCGTGCAAGCTATTCAAGACAAGGTTGCGCGAAAAGATAAAGAAAAAAAGCCAAAACGAGAAAAATCGCCAAATATGTCCCCGCCAAGAATTGAAGAGCCAGTTTTAGACGCATCGAAGGAAGATTGGGTAGAAGCAGCGTCAACTGACAACGAACAATCGAATTTGTCAAAGTTGTCTCAAATCACATCTTATGATTTAGCGCCAGTTCGAACAGTGGAACTTACGCGTGATCCAGAATGGAACCTTGGCATTAGCATCGTAGGTGGACGTGCCCAAGAAGGAGAGGAACCCAGATTTAAAGGAATTTACATAAAACATGTTTTGGAGACAAGTTCAGCTGGACAGAGTGGTTCATTAAAAACAGGAGATCAAATATTAGAGGTAAACCGTTTGATTTTTGTGCAATGTATTTTATTTTGTTAAGATTATGTTTCTGTCACTCCCTCATAAAACTGGAGAGTAAGTGTGATTTCGAAAAGACTTGAAGTAGGACAGAATTGAGAGTAGCGATCAATAACTTGGCCATTCGATTGATATCAGTATCATCCTTTCTTTTCTTTCATGCTATCTGACAACGTGCTTTACCAAACCTAAGATTTTGATTGCAGTAAGATCCAGCCTTCCCGCAGTTAATTTATTGAAAGAGAGTTTTGGAGGTCTCTGGTTCGGTTCCCTGTAGATTCCTGGTTTGATTTCCTGCACCAGAATCATTTTCTAGATTTTTGTAATAGCAAATGATACTGAAATATCTTTACATCTTTCATTGAATTGGCAAAATAAGAGTACAATTTCATGCCATTAGTAGACTACGATAAATCATTTGCTGTTGTATTTTGAAAGAGAGTTGATGTAACTTAAGTATTGGTCTTCATGGATTTATCTTTCATCTATCATTGAAATGACAAATGCCATAGATTTTCTTTATCAGCATTGTATATAATGTTTACCGTTGCATTGCGATTACTTTGCGTAGGTTGATGGTGTTGATTTAAGAGATGCAACTCACGAAGAAGCTGTTGACGTCATTCGTAATGCAAATAGTCCTGTCAAATTTGTCGTGAGAGGATTGTCAATGAGGTCATTTCTTGATGGACAAAATTTACTTCATGGCACAAAATCAGATAGTGATGGTTCGAATTCTTTGCAAGTGAGTGAAAAATTAAAGTTTTTTGTCAATGTCTCAAAGGAACTGATACTTTCGTCGTGTCAAATGTATTGCAAAATTTTTGCTGGAAATTATAAAAATTAACAGTGACAAAAATATCACCTCAAAATTCTAAAGAAGGTTCAATACATCATACTGGATAAGAGAGGGAAATCAGAAACACGATAGGCGTAAGAACAAACTATCTAATTGCAAAGAGACCACAACATTTCCCATGAAATTAGATGATGCAAAACATTAATTTTCAGCTGTAATGTTAGCCTGCGCGCAGACTTTGGTTACTGGGGAGGAGAGGAAAGAAAGAAGCTACAAAGTCTGCGCAACGGCGTGAGTTTTCTTATTTAGAAACTTTCAATGTGATTGCGCAAGCGAGAATCCGTTTTGTTTTGTTTTGTAATGAAAGCCAATCAATATCAAGTCCTCAAAACCCAGGACCCAATAGATTTAGCGGATTACAATCGATATTGTCTTTTTAAAAAGCGAGACAAATGGTTGATTGTAGTCGAAGTGCTCAGTCGTTGAACAGATTAGCGGATGATGAACGGGAAGCTTCGAAGATTATCGTGTAAATATGTGATGAAAAAGAATTTTCAGAGAGGCCTGTATCACGCCCAACTCATTTTCAACGTAAACAGAATCCTTGATGAGCACAAAACTGTGATGAAGGACTTTTTCAAAGAAACTACATGTACTGCAGTGCTCCGACCGATTTTTCTTGGTGTTGAGCAAGAAACATGTCCTGACTGGTCCTGACAAGGTTTGTCCTGATCGAATTCTTTTCAGCCACAATGTTTTCTACTGAATTCGCACAATCCACTCCCTTTTTGACAGCTATTGAACCTTGGTCCTTCCTGTGGGTTGTTTGATTAGGTCTACACAAGAATGACAAGTCACTGTTTACGTTGTGCAACGAATCGAGTAACTTTCTTCGCTCGTTGAACAAATCTTTGCAAGCGAAAGCATATTTTTATAACGACTTTACGACTCGATGAGCCAAGGTCATCTATGAGATTCCTATCAGCCTTGATGTTCAGTTGTCTCAGAGAGCGTATCGTGCAAGACACAATTTTGTATTAAGTTTCTTTGGCGACGCTCTCTCAAAATTACGCAATATTTTGGCAAATAGGACATAGCGGTCATGTGATCCAAAACAAGAAAACTCACGCCGTTGTTAATGGAAACTTTTCATGATAATATCAATCTAAATTACATACTACTTAAAAACAAAATTTGAGATAAAAGATATCAAGTTACAAAGATATTAACAGAAATCGGACTACTCTCTTCGGTTAAGGCATAGTCTGCCTGCATTCGCCTAGGTGCTTGAAAATAGTTAACAAAGAGTAAGGTAATGTTCAACTTAGAAGTTCATTAGATCCTGCTCTGTCCACTCCTTTGTTCTCATACAAAAAATATAATAAGACGAGCGTATACAAATTTCTGTTAGCTTTGTAGAAATGTACGTTGCTGCAGTGTTGTCAATGTTCAAATCTTTGAGCATTTTGAAAAATTCCTCTGAATGTTTGGAATAGATGCCGATAGCAGTCATCACGAGATTTACAAAACAGATTTTTCGATGCGAACGTTTCAGGTCACTATCATTCAAAAGATGTTCGTATTTCTTTGCCTTTCTTGTAGCATTTGCCACCGTGTTAGATTCGTGGCCTACTGTTAACTCAATTATAAACAAATTGTTAAAAATAATGATGATAATAATAATAATAATATCAGTTTCAGTATCAATAATAATATCAATAATAATATCAGTATCAGTTATAATAATATCAGTATCAGTATCAATACTGCTGAAGATTTTAATCGAAACGTTTACGTAATCCAACAGTGTTTGATTTTATATTTTATTTTCTGTTTGGCTTTGAAAGATGGTTTAGTTCGCTTTAATAATAATGATAATAATGATAATAATAATAATAATAATAATAATAATAATAATAATAATAATAATAATAATAATAATAATAATAATAATAATAATAATAATAATAATAATAATAATAATAAGGGTACGACTAATAGTGAGATCAGAACTGAATGGAAGAAAATTGAAGCGATAAACAGCTTGGCGATACCTACTGTGCAATATAGTTTTGGGATAATCGATTGGAAATATTCTGAACTAAAGAAGCTTGATTCAAAGACAAGGAAGATCTTGACAATGCATGGAATGTTACACCCAAAATCTGATGTCGACCGAATTTACATACCCAGAAAAGAAGGAGGCAGAGGATTGATAGAAATAGAGACTGCATTCAAAGTGGCAATAGTAGGGCTTAATCATTATCTTGAAAACAAGAGCACTTTGTCAAGCAATATGATTATTGTGCATGAGAAGACGAAGCCAAAGTACTCAATCAGTAAAATAGCCAAAAAAGGAAATAGAAGATTTGAATTTCGCACCAAAACCAGACAAACCAACAGCAGAAAACGCAAAATTATTGAAACAGGAAATAAAAAAAGAACTTGTGAAGAAGAAAAATGATAGATGGCTTAGTAAACCACTGCATGGAAGGTACCCTTCACTTATTGGGGAACCACATGTTGACCTTCCAAGTACAAACAACTGGCTCAGATCAGACATCAAAGGAGAAACTGAAGGATTATTGATAGCAGCGCAAGACCAAGCTCTATACACGCGAAATTATCAAAAACACATTGTTGGCAAAGAAATTGACAGCAGATGCAGGATGTGTTACAAGCAGTCTGAAACAATTGACCACATAACATCAGGATGTGAAGTATTAGCAAAGTCAGATTACATTGAAAGACACAACAAAGCTGCAGCATATGTACACTGGAATATTTGTAATGACCTAGGAATCAAGACCTCAGACAAGTGGTATGAGCACCAGCCGGACACAGTAACTAACACTGAGACACATACAGTGCTTTGGGACATGGTAGTGCATACAGACAGACATATAAGTGCGAACAGACCTGATATCATAATCAAGGACAAAGTGAATTCAACTTGCAAGCTGATAGACATGATTGTACCATGTGATAAAAATATTTCAATCAAAGAAATGGAAAAGAAAAGCAAATACCAAGATCTTGAAATTGAGATACAAAGGATGTGGAAAATGAAAACGGAAGTAATACCTATTGTGATAGGAGCACTTGGAACAATCAGAAAAGGAATGGAGGATAACATCAGAAGCGTCTCAGAAAATATGACTATTCAGACGGTCCAAAAGACATGCTTACTAGGAACTGCAAGGATCCTTCGTAAAGTACTTTGCATCTGAACTTCAGGACATGACATGACATGACATGCCTTAGGTGTATTGTTTACACCCGGCCAAAGAAAAAGCAACCAGTATGAAATGTGACATTTAGTAGCAATAATAATAATAATAATAATAATAATAATAATAATAATAATAATAATAATAATAATAATAATAATAATAATAATAATAATAATAATAATATGTGGAAAAGAAGCAACCACCAAAGGTAACATTCAAAACGGTGAATAAGAAGAACATACAAAGAGAAATAAAAAAGCTGGAAAATCTTATCAAAAAGGTCATTACACCCACCATAACCGAAACAAACAGATTTATCATTGCGTTGATATGGTATGTAGCCTATAAAATGGGCCTGAAAGAAAGAGAGCAAAGACCAAAGAAAGATCCTTGGTGGAAGAGACGCATTAACAACGATATCAAACAATTGAGGACAGCTGTTAGTAAACTTGAGAGGAGACAGAATAATGAAATGCACAGCAACAGAAGAATGGAATATATCAATAATAAGTACAGGGTTAAAGAAAAAGGCGTTAGTGTAGTGATAGAGGAATTGAAGCAAAGGGTAGTGGCGAAAGCTGCAAAGATTAAGAGGTATGAAGCCAGAAATGAACAACAGCGTCAAAACAGATTATTTGAAGTAGATCAAGGGCGGTTATATCAGGAATTAGATAGAAAAGTTAGAAATGAAAGTCTGATCCCAGATGCAGATGAAGCAAGAAGATTCTGGGGTTCAATATGGGAAAATCCAGTTGAGCACAACACCCAGGCTGAGTGGCTAAAGGACATCAAAGAGGAGATGACAGGATTAAACCATCAACAAGAAGACATAGAAATTGAAGAAGGAAAGGTGAAGGAACAGCTAAAGAAAATTCCAAACTGGAAGGCCCCAGGGCCTGATGGAGTGCAGGGCTTCTGGATCAAGAACTTGAATGGACTCCACAACCGAATCGCAGAGCAACTCAATGAAATAATGAGAACTGGTGTTGTACCGACATGGATGACAACAGGTAAGACACTTTTGTGTGTGAAAGACACTAGCAAAGGTAATGCTGCAGACAATTATAGACCGATATCATGCTTACCACTTATGTGGAAAGTTTTGACGGGAATTGTTGCAGATCAGATTTACACATACATGGAAGAGAGAGAGTTATTCCCAGATGAGCAAAAGGGGTGTAAGAAGAAGGCAAGGGGCACAAAAGATCAGCTACTTATCGATAAGACCATTATAAAGAGTTGTAAAGAAGACATACGAATCTCTCCATTGCTTGGATTGACTATCGTAAAGCTTACGATATGGTGCCACATTCGTGGATAATAGAATGTCTTAACATGATTGGAGTTGCAGACAACCTCAAGGAGCTAATTAGAAGAAGCATGCCTAGGTGGAAAACGATATTAACAGCAGGGAAACAAGAATTAGGTGAAGTAAGCATTCAGAGAGGAATCTTCCAGGGTGACTGCCTGTCCCCGCTACTCTTTGTGATTTGTCTTTTGCCAATGTCGATGATACTCAGAAAGTGTAAGGCTGGATATCAACTTGAAAGGGGAAAAACGAAAATAAATCACCTCCTTTTCATGGACGATTTGAAGTTGTTTGCAAAGGATGAAAATGAGATCGATTCACTGGTAAGAACGGTAAATGTTTTTAGTGAGGACATAGGTATGATGTTTGGAGTCCAGAAGTGCGGAGTGGTCGTAATGAAAAGAGGAAAAGTTGTCAACAGCGATGGTATACAGCTACCAAACGGTGAATCAATTAAAAGTGTCGACGAAGAAGGATATAAGTATCTTGGCATACTAGAGATAGACGAGATTATGAATCAAACTATGAAAGAGCTTGTACAAAAAGAATACCTACGAAGGTTGAAAAAGATTCTTAAATCAAGACTGAATGGAAAGAATATAATCATTGCAATAAATACGTGGGCTGTGTCATTGCTGAGGTACGGTGCAGGGTTGATAAATTGGACCAAGAACGAGCTGCAAGAACTTGATAGAAAAACAAGAAAGAAACTGACCATGTATGGAGCGTTCCACCCTAAAAGCAATGTGAACAGACTGTATTTAACAAGGCAGGAAGGAGGGAGGGGTTTGATTGGAGCTGAAGAGACTGTACGAAGTGAGGAGAACAGTCTTGGATGGTATGTGATGAACAACGCCCACGAAATAATGAGATCAATTGAAAAGGAAGGAATACTGAGATCAAATGAAATCAAAGATCCCAAAGTATGGAAACGGCAGAATAAAGAACAGCATAAGAACGGGTGGATGGATAAACCGCTGCATGGGCAAACAGCTGCTGCTACAAAAGATCTAATGGATAAGGATAAGAACTGGAATTGGTTGAAACATGCAGGATTAAAGAAAGAAACAGAGAGCACTATATTTGCAGCGCAAGAGCAAGCAGTGGGAACGAATTCTGTAAAGAACATCATTTACAAAGAAAATGTATCAAAAGAATGTAGACTATGTGGAAAAGCAGATGAAACGATAGCGCACATAGTATCTGAGTGTCAACAGCTAGCGCAAGTACAATATAAAGGCTGGAGACATGACAAAGTAGCTCAAATTGTCCACTGGAAGTTATGTCAAAAACTAGGTTTAGATTATGGAGATAGATGGTACAACCATAAAGTAGAGAATGTTATTGTGACAGAAGACATTAGGTTATTGTGGGATTTTCCCATACAGACAGATCATCGACTGGAGCATAACCGACCAGACATTGTTTTTGAAAATAAAAAGGATCGATCGTGTTTGCTGATTGACATATCCTGTCCCTTCGATACCAGGATCGAAAGAAAAGAAAAGGAAAAAATTGAGGTCTATCAAGACTTGAAGAGAGAGATTAAGAGGCTCTGGAATGTAAGAGAAGTTAAGATTGTACCAATAATCATTGGAGCTCTGGGTACGATTGGAAAGAACTTTGAAAACTGGTTGAAGAAGATTGAAATAGAATGCAGCACAGAACTTTTACAGAAAGCTTGCCTGTTAGGAACTGCAAAGATAGTAAGAAAAGTACTGGATACCTAAAGCCAAGGGATTTGGCCTGCTATCCAGAAGTCAACCGGCAGTCAACATCACCGCCGAGTGAACAATGAACAATAATAATAATAATAATAATAATAATAATAGTAGACAGGAAGAAATCATGGTTGTGGCTAAAAAATGGAGACTTGAAGAAAGGAACAGAACCACTAATTATGGCAGCACAAGAACAAGCAATACGTACGAATTACGTTAAACATCATATCGACAAATCAAGAGATTCGCCGAGTTGCAGAATGTGTGGTGAGAAGGGGGAAACAGTGAGCCATATCATATGTGAATGTAGCAAATTAGCCCAGAAGGAATATAAGCGACGCCACGACAACGTAGCACGGATAGTTCACTGGGAGATTTGCAAGAAGTATGACCTACCCAGGGCTGAACAGTGGTACAATCATAAGCCAGAAGGCGTTACTGAAAATGAAAGCATTAAGGTACTGTGGGACTTTAACATAAACACAGATTACGAAATTGAGCATAGGCGACCAGACATTGTTGTCGTGCTGAAACCAGAAAAAGAGTGCTTAATCATTGACATAGCTGTACCAGGAGATACAAGGATAAAACAGAAGGAACAAGAGAAAATTGAAAAGTATCAAGATCTAAAAAGAGAAATTGCAAGATTATGGTGCCTTCGAAAAGTAACTGTCATTCCAGTTGTAGTTGGTGCATTGGGATGTGTCACAAAAGAAGCAGAGCAATACATTGAGAAGATAGGAATCAAGATCAGGACTGAAGTGATACAGAAAACGGCATTGTTAGGAACTGAAAGAACATTGAGAAAGGTTCTCGAAACCTGAGGCTAGTTGTTCTAGCTTGCTTTCGGGACGAACTTACCAGGAACTTTTTTCTGTGATAAAAAGAACATAATAATAATAATAATAATGTTGACACCCGAGTTGTTGAAAAAGAGAGGGAGAAAGTGAACAAGTACCAGGAACTGAAGTATGAATTGAAGAGGATCTGGAACTGTAGTGAAGTGACAGTGATACCTGCAGTTATTGGTGCTTTGGGTACCATCTCAAAGAACTTCCATCAATGGATTGATAAGATCGATCCTAACATCTACTTTGGAACCTTACAAAAGGCCTGTCTTCTTGGAACAGCGAGGACCCTAAGATACGCTCTGAATATCTGAGGTTGTGGGTAGCAACCTGATGTTCAGTAGAATAAACCAGCATCTTACATCTTTATAGCTGAGATACACAAGAAATAATAATAATAATAATAATAATAATAATAATAATAATAATAATAATAATAATAATAATAATAATAATAATAATAATAATGATGATAAAAACACACACTGTTAAGATTTGACGTTTCGATTAAAAATCTTCATCAGCCTCTGATTGCTGATTAATAATAATAATAATAATAATAATAATAATAATAATAATAATAATAATAATAATAATAATAATAATAATAATAATAATAATAATAATAATAATAATAATAATAATAATAATAATAATAATATACGAATATTTATGCGGGATAAAACACTTCAACGAATCATCGTTGTTATCAATGTATGTCCTGTTAAAAATAATAAATCAAACTGAAGCTTATGAAATTTCCTATTTACAATTTTTCGATAAAATGAAAGGATAAAAATATTTACAATGGTTCTTTGAGCTGATTAAAGTGTGCGATTTAACTAAAATGGTCTTTAAGGCTATTCTCATATTCAGTAGCATTCGTAATCTTTCTGATTTTCAGAGGCAGTTCATTGTAAATCTTTGCTCCTGTATAATAAAAAGATTTCCGAGCATATTCAGTTCTGATTTTGGGCATCTTCAAGCTGTTAGTGGCTTCTTGCGCAGACTTTGTAGTTTCTTTCTTTTCTCTCCTCCCCAGTAGCGAAAGTCTGCACGCAGGCTACTGTAATGTCATATCTGTGTAAATGGAAAATCAAGCCCCGATTGATGTGGTGCTTTGTAGCTATTTTTATGATTGATTATCTTATAGTTAAAATCGAACATCGAAGCAACGATTTCAAGTTCATCAGAAGACAGCGAGCATCAACGACTCTTTGGTGGCTTTGGCGGTACGATGTTTCTTTCCTTCTTTTTCGCTGTCGTTCTTACTTCCTGTCTCTCCTACTAAGTGTCTGAAAGAAGTAAAAGACTTCACTGGGGCGCACTTGAACAATTAAGCTTCAATCAAGCGGAAACTGCTTCGAAACTAGACCATGATAATCAACTTGAAGGTAGATACCTTGTTTCTTGATATTTCTGGATTGAAAGTTTGAATACTAATCTTGAAGGCCAGCATGCTTACGCATACATTGGAATAGAAATATTTAAAGGCCGAAATTGACAAACACATTGATGAGTATTGTCATTAAGGAATATTGATCTTCAATTAAAATGTATTACAAATATCCAAGCACAAGTAAGCATTTATCTTGACATTTTTTATTGCCTTTGGTCTATACCGGGTGCCACAGAAAAAATACAGCAGATTTGAAAGATTCTAACTGAAATTGTTCATACTCATTATCAAACGATTATTTTCAGTGAAATCTGCAATTATTAGAATAAATTTTGATATATTTTCCAGTATTATTGGTGATAGAGATGCTGCAGTGGCAATAATGAATTATATCTATTATAAAACATGACAACTTACAACAACAACAGCAATTACCGAAGATTGCTGACAAGCATGCAAACACACAAGTTAATTGAATATTGAAGAGACATTTTTATAAAGATTTCGGTCAAGACACAGTTGCTTTTTCTAAAATGACTAGGCCACTGTTAGAGTTATGCTTTCAACTGCAAATGAACACTGAGAGCTCCCTCAAATTAGATAACTCAGTTTCTTGATCAAATTATTTGCTTGTCTGTAATCCTGTGAAGTTGTAGATAATGCCATTCTTGTAATCCTGCTGTATACTTTACACTAATGCTTCCAGCACTGGTTTTGCCCTGACGGCAAAATTTAAAGTTTCTTGAATTTTAACTCTGCAACCAAGTTACCAAAAATTCTGAAAATATATCTTAATTTAATCTAATCATTGCAGATTTAGATGAAAATACTTATTTGATTATTAATTTGAAACAGATTGTTTTAGAATTGGACACCCGGTACGATTTCTTGTTTCTTGATGATTCTGAGAGAGATATGATGGATGCCAAATGCATTTCATTAAAGCAATGAACATTTATTTACACCAAGGGAATTTTTCACTGCTGAATGACTTTTTTGGCAGATGTAATTTAAAGGTTTTTATAGAATGAAGAGAGATGTCTCTGTGGGACTAATGGCGTGAATCTAACTGTCAAGTTCATTTTGGATTTATATTACAGCTCCTTCTTAAGCACGAGGCTTCATACTTGTACTTCACTATGATTCAGGAGATTCCACATTACAGCGTGCTAATCAAATTAAGATTTCCACAATTGATATTTCAATGCATCGATATCAACAAACAAAGTACTTATCTTCGAGTTAACAATCGAGGGTTTTTTAGGTGTTTTATGCATGATTCAAGCTAAACTGTTATCGCTACACCTGATGAAATCAGTTGGCCATTTTCTGAAACACTCAGTAACGATGAATGTAGATAGTCTGAATAATCATTGATATTTTTAACCGCAGTATAAAGTCTCAGAACATGACAAAGAATCGAAAAATCATATGATACTCTTCATGATGCCAAGATACAAACCCTACAAGAATAATGTCCGATAGAGCAGTTTTTTGCAGTCCTCTTCATCTAGGTTTCGTCTCTCCATCCACCACAATACGACAACAACCACAACAAAAAAACCAACATGGCGGACATAAACCAACATGGCGGACATAACACACAGTTATTGCGGTTATCGCATTTATGTTGCGAATTGACTATTTTGAACGCTTTTTTGTTGCAAAATTATGAAATTGCCGAGAATGGAATTTTGAACAATTTATCCTTATTGTATTCTTCGTTCTCACGACCAAAATCTTACTTATCTCCCTCATTTTGAAACTTTTCTTATTATAGCATGTATAAATTATCTAAGTCAGTGAAACCCTTACAGTTGATATTTACTTGCAAACTAAAGAAATTGTCAATGATCTGATTTTTCAAAATGATTAAAATTTCCATTTTTTGTAGATCCTCTTGCTGCTCGATATCCCGATTTTGATGGTAAAATCTACGAAGTGGAACTTTCAAAAGGAAAAAATGGGATAGGTTAGCACTGCAAGATACATAATGCGCATTTTTATTATTTTTATGTCATCTTTTGTTTGTTATCTTTCATGTCATTTTATTTATCATATTATGATTTATTTTTCATAAGTCATTTCTAGTGCAACAGTGAAGTTGATGGTTTTGGAGTGAGTTGTAAAGATTACTCGTTTATTTTACGTCATATATCAAGAGATATGTGATTGTCGTAACCCTACCTGAAAAACAGATGAATTTAAAATAATAGTACAGGAATATGTTGCTTTTTGTTTTTAGAGTATTTTGTTTGTTTTTTTGTTGAAGAACTATTTGAAAGATTGTATTCTTTTAAAAGGACTAAGCATTGCTGGTGGAAAGGGAGTTTCTTCAAATCATATCTTTGTAATTGAAGTAAAAAATGGAGGACCTGCAGATGAAGATGGACGGATCAAAGTGGGAGATGAAATCCTTGAGGTAGTGATCAACGTCTTTCCCTGTCTTTAAACATTTAATATTCACATTTTTGCACTGTTTTTTAATACTTCATTTTTCTTTATCTATGTAAATAGTTCATTAATTCGAGGTACAATGGATTTGTTTATTGAGTTAGATCATGCCATTAATTTTTATGTCTTCTCTAAATAAATTGAAAAATCGATATATCAACGTTTTATTGATCAAGTGTGTTCCACTTAGTTGCTTCTGTTTAAATTTTGCAATACAGTGCAAGATTTTACCTTGGATAATCGATTGATTGATTGAATGATTGATTGATTGATTGATTGATTGATTTTCTGATTCAATGATTGATTGATTGATTGATTGATTGATTGATTGATTGATTGATTTACTGATTCAATGATTGATTGATTGATTTATTTATTTATTTATTGCAATGATTGTTGGTTCATACAGGTGAATAATGTACAAGTACGGGGGTTAACACATAAAGATGCATCAGCCATATTGAGGAAGGCTGAAACGACAGCAAAATTGGTGCTTGGAAGACCGAATGATTTGTCACACTTCACATCTTTGGTAACTGAACAAGTAAGTATGAGGATATGAATATTATAAATTGTATAAGACAAGACAGCCGTTTGTTTGCACCAGATTGAAAGTCTCCTGTCTTGGATTTGTCATTTTTATGTAATTGTTTTTATACCTTTTTGTGCGTGCTGATTTGAATTCTGAATGACTCTTGTCTGTGAAAATTACTTGGTGAGAGGAATACAGGAAAATGTTTCTCCTCTTGAGTAAAATAATGCATGTATGGCCTTCTGCGCCTGTGGCTTGGTGTTCCCTTCGGTCGGCGATGGGGTTCGGCGGTTTCGTCCGTTGGCTTTCGGGGTAGCTCGTTATCTGGTTTTCTCGGATCTGTCCTGTAGCACCATGATGATTGGGGGGGGGGGGGATCTGACGTGACTGGCTGCTGCCGAGCGGCCCTATGTGCTGTCGGGTTGGCTGGCTGGCTCCTGTCGTTGTCAGGGTAGTGGGCCTGCTTGTCATGGCGTTGTTGTCCGTTCGTGTGCAGTGTGTCCTGCTTGCTTGATCCTCTTGCACTTGTTTCAAAGATTACTTTGATTGGGGTAGGGTCTTCTTTTTCAATTATCGAAATGGTCTTAAAAAGGGCCTTTTCATGGGACTGCAATTATTGATCTTACAAGCAAAATTTCTTTTCCTTGGTGCTTCCATATCGAATTTATTGTATTTATTTAGTTTTAGTTTGTCTTTGAATTTGATCACTTTCGCTCTATGCATTATAATTAGAAGCTATTTATCCGTTCGAAATGAAAAAAGTTGACAACAAAAACAACAATAATGCCATTTTCGTCGTTGCTTGTAGTTTTTAAATCTATAGATTTTCTTTTGCAACTGCAAATGGTATCTAATGCTTACTTTAATGGCATTAGCCTAGGCGATAAATTCACATTTTTCACTGGAACATCATCACTGTATGCTGTCGTTTCGTTGTTGTATTCTCATGTATGTTTTGATCGCACAATGAGAACAGCACATATGACATTCTAAGAATGATTCATGGAATTTTGGGATTGATTGTTTGCAGGAAAAACTTCAAGATCGAGATCGATTGGACGCTGAATCATTAACAAAAGACTTGGAACCACCTATACCAAGACAGCCACTTGTAAGAATGAAAACTGTAAGACGAGAAGAAGTCATAACTCTCGAAAAGGTAATCCTATCAAATTATTTTGTAACAGAAGAGGTACTAAGATTATCACAAAACATGACATTATTTTCCAGCTTATTGATCGTAAATTTATCATTTTTTACAACATATTTCTAGCTATCTTTTGTTCTCGTTACCTAAAGCTTGGTTTTTTTTTCATTTTGTTTATCGAAGAAGCTCAGAATTTTAGATATTTAATTTTTATATCAATAAGTTGCTGTCTGTGTTAAAAGGAAATATTTGAATGTTAGACCATCACTCGCAGATCTTCCAGTACTGAGCTTGACGAATGTCGTCTTTGTCAAACCTCATTACAGAATGAGCTGACTGGGGACTGGTTGGAAATGTTTGATCGATGACACCATTAATTTCTCTTTTTCATTTTATCTATCTTTTTTACCCATGGTAACCCCCCCGTAAGAATGATTGATTTACAGGGGGCCATGCTAAAAACTTACAAGAACTAATGATTTACATTGAATACAAAATTTGCAATAAAACATAAAGTACAGTAATACTAAGAAAAACGAAAAGAATTATTGATGTTCATGCTTGCACTTTCAATGACCATGTTGCCACGTTCATGCTGCACCTTAAATATTAGAATGCATGCATTTTTTTATACGAGGGAATTGCACTTTATAACAATGAATAGCACTTGAAGCTGCTGCTCTACAATAGAGTCGGGATCGAGTAATACGCTGTTGAGTGATATGCTGTCGAGTAATATGCTGTCGAGTGATATGCTGTATACATTTTTATATGTAAGGTTTGATAGGGTGGTGTTTAAGCGTCTATCGTTTTGTGTACAATTTGAGAATTCTACAAAATGTACATAAATATAGTTCAATTCCAATTTGTTGTTTGGAACAGCTAAAAAGTCCATTGGTTAAATTGAAATTTTGTAATGATGATCTGAATTGATGTATATATTTGCTTTGGAACAGGGCCCGACAGGGCTTGGTTTTGCCATAGGTGAAGGTATGCGAGCGCAGGATGGTGAACAAGGTATCTTCATTAGAAACATAACAGAAGGAGGGGCAGCGTATAAGGTGCGTTTGTTTGAATATTATCATTATTATTATGATTATTTCTTTCAAATTCTCTTCCGTGTATGCTGCACGTGAAGAAATTAAATGAATTTCTCCTTATTGCTTGAATATTTTGCAAATTAATTTCTTATCTACAGACGACAACTTTCTAGGGCCATTGATTTATCTATCATGTCTTCGTAATTCCTTTCTCATGGTGTCATTTCTCGAAATTGTTCTTTGCTCCGTTATTTGATTCTTCAAAATATTTGTCAGCCAAAGTGACTTTTGATCCCGTATGGCCACAGTTGTTTATTAGTTGTAATTGCAAATTTACAGGATTAAGAATGGTCAGAGAAATTCATCTAACACGTACCATAAAGCTCTATTAAGCCCCCCTCTCTAATAAGCCCTCTTAGTCAAATTTTGAAATAAGCCCCCCTCTCTATGGAGCCCCCCTCCATTTATGCAAAGTTCTAGAATTTACCAAATATTTCCATTTACTTAGTGACACAACCTTGCATGTTAATTTTGAAATGTAGTTGGGATAAAAACTGTGTTGAATTTATGTATTTGAGTCGTAAAATTGTATGTTGATTCAGGAAAATATGGAATTATAAATGAAAAACTACCAAATATATTCTTCTCACTTGATTTTGTGAATAAGCCCTCCCCCCTCCTCTCTAATAAGCCCCCCTCTGGAAGGTTGGAAATTAAATAAGCCCCCAGGGGGCTTAATAGAGCTTTTACGGTAAATATGCTGTAACAAAGACTGGAGCAGCATCATAATCATATATCAAATTAGATCCTTCCTGATCGTTAGATATTAATTGCTTCGCGTTTTGCTACGTTGCTAACAAAACTTGGAGATAGTTTTTGTCTATTTGACAGGATAAGAGACTTCATGTTGGAGATCAATTACTTGCAGTCAATAATCATTCTTTGGTTGGTCTTTTGCAAGCAGAGGTGAAAACATCTTTTCATCACTTATTAACATTCTTTGTATTAGACACACTGTTCCTTGAAACATGGTCCATATTTTGATATTTCATTCAGGTTTTCAGTTCTCTTGATATGTTGGAGGTCTTTACGATTAGCAGTCATTGTGATTCCTTACAACAGGTCATGATATTAGTACTGCTGAAAATACTTTTCAAATGGCCTATTTGCGGATAAATGTTGTTTTCATGATGAAGGTTTTTATTCATTTCCGATTTGTTTGAATGCAATTTTGTCAGCTAATTCGCACATGTCGTCATTTTTGGAATTTGTAATTTTTGGTTTCGTAGATGTTTTGAGGTGGCCTAAATTTAAGATTTTGAAAATTGTAAACCATTACATCGAGGGATATCAACATTTTTATAGTATAGATAAAAAGATACAAAACACAAGTGCAAGCACGGTTGCTTTTATCACCAACAACAACGGCAAACGCAATTTTATGTTTTTAGTATTTTTACGCTTTATTATGATTATACCTAGAGCATTGTTATTGGAAAGTACACTGGGTGAGTCAATGAAAACGATCCCTGTTTGAAAAAAATATTACTACCTTAATATCAAAGAAAGAATATTGAAAAAGTGTCTTGTTTCATTGCTATTCTGTGCAGTTAGATTCATTAATTTACTTGGCTTCAATCAGTCGCTCCTTTCCGTTGATATGAGAAATATTCTTCAGAAAGGCCCTTTTTCAGAAACCCTGCAAAACTTTATGAAGTGGCGAGCACAGTTTCGTTTATATTCCTTCCTAAAAATAACGACAGTTCATTTATTCATTTCAGTTGTCCTCTTGGGAGAATAGAATCCCCCTGAAAACGTTATTCTCACAAGGGGGAAGACTTGTTCAGCCTCGCAATAGGATAGCACTTGCTAAAGCGTGTTCAGGTCATTGCTATAGGTAATCTTATTATGGAAATTTGCTGGTGATTTTAGCACGTTTGTTAGGGTTTCTCGAAAGACTTTCTCGGGAAAATTCCCTGTAGAATCTGAAAGGGCTGTCCAATTTCAGCCTGGAAAATTTTAAAATGATTAAACATATCCATTGCTAAATACTAAATTGCTAAATGCTAAATTGCTAAATTCTATATTTGCAACATCTTTGCCTTGATATCCAGGGAATAGTAGCCTTTCAAACAGGAATTTTTTATTCTAGGCTGTGAACATAATAAAATCAGCAGAGAGATCAGTGACGTTAGTTTTAGCAAGAGAAGTTGAAATTCCCATTGATGAGGATGTGGATACAGAAGAAAGCGAAAGTTCTGCAACATTGACACCAAGAAGTCAATTAGAGATTGGTACGTTGGATTTATTAAACGAAATCATTTTTCATCAGATTTGTCGTTATCTGTCTTCTTGATTTTAGCACAAAACAATTGAGCCAGTTTGCTCAAATTCACATCTCAATAATCAAGTCGAAATGAAATTGGTAGTTTAAATATCTTACCTGATTGTACCACCTTGTTCCTTGCTTTTTACTGCCTTAGAATTTATCCCTTGAGATAGTAATCCGACGCCTTAGAATTTATCTCTTGGGATATTACTCCAGCACCTTAGAATTGGTCCCTTGGGACTTTACCCTAATACCTTTGTACCCCTATTTGGTGATGTCCATCTCGATGATAAGATATGAATTGCTACACAAGATCATTTGCCTTCTTCTATCAATTATCATTTGTTTTTTCAGCAGTTGAAGAAGATCAACGCAGTGTAACACCACAGCCAACCGAGGCTGATATTGCAAGTAATTCTGGAGACTCGACTCCAGGCTCCACAAGATCCTCACCGTTAGAGAAATCTATAGATGAATCATTTACAAGGGCAATCACTCCAGGACAAGAGACTTTTATTAAGATTCAAAAAGGTTCAAGTGGTCTTGGGTTGAGCATTGTTGGTGGATCCGATTCACTTTTGGTTAGTTTCGTTCTAATTCTTTTTTCCAATTCCTGTCCTTTTTATTCTGAACCCTTCCCCACCTCCCCAACAGCAGTTACTTCAGGGCAATAATATGTTATTAAGATTCATAAGGACTCAATCGGATTCACTTTGCATTTCCTGGCCTTTTCGTGTCTGTCAACCTTTTGTTTCATCTTTTTTTGTCATTGTATCTTAGGGTGCGATAATCGTACATGAAGTATATGAAGATGGGGCTGCTTTTCAAGATGGTCGATTAGTTGCTGGTGATCAAATACTGCGGGTAAGTCAAGTCCTCGCAGGCCTTGTTTGTATGGAGCGGGCCAGCCGTCTGCTGAGATCTCCCCTTCTGGTCTAAACCCTTTTTGGAGTTCTTCGTTTATATGGGAACATACATGAGATTTCGCTAAATGCATAACCGAGATATCGCGTAGGAGGGCTAGAAGTTTTACTTGTAATTGTAATCAAGAGAGCCAGGCAGGCTGGCGGAAACGGCCTAATCAATACAGAGCAATAGGATTCCTACCGAGTGCCCCAAAATAAACTATGCACTTTTGACAGGTCACCATAAATCGTATACTGGGCTGATTTTGAAGATTTTTTAGTTAATCTTTAGCTAAGATCTGCAGTTAGATGCAAGTATTTTTTGTATATTTTTAGTCTTCTATTTATGGAGCCATAAGCGACTTTCTTAAAATTTTCGATTTCGAAAGCACTGAAAATGACCCAAAAAACGTTGATCAAATTTTCTAAAGACTCAACATGAATGGACAAAGAGAAAACGCTTACGTGGTGATTAGGGGATTTAGAAGTTGATCAGTTTTAATCCCATCCACGTATATTAGTTCTGTGTTGGAAGGAATGTAAAAGAATGTATTTTCTTTTCAAATTTCACTGAATTCATACTTTTATGCGAGTACTGCATTCCTGTGTCAAGGGGGTTAAAAGACAAACAACAGTCAATCAAAATTATGAAGTAAAACAAGCATTGAGTTATGATCGATTTCTAAATCTCCGAATCATCAAAAAATTGCCACGAAAATGTTCTCTCTTTGTCCATTCATGTTGAGTCTTAAGAAAATTTGGTCAACGTTTTTGGGTCATTTCCAGTGTTTTCGAAATCTATAATTTTTAGAAACTCGCTTAAAGCTCCATAATTAGAAGACTAAAAAAGTCTACAAAAGATATTTGTATCTAATTGAGGATCTTAGCTAAAACTTAACTCATCAAATCTTGAAAATCAGCCCAGTATACGACTTATGGTGGACTGTCAAAATTACATACAGGGTGTCTCAAAAAATTGTTCAACGTTTGATTAAATATTGAAAAATAAGGACAACATGAACAGGCTCATGGAATGATAACCCTGCTCCTAAGGTTATGAAATAATTTTAGAAACCCCCCCCCCCCAGATTACTTGTATTGCAAAAAGCTCGAAGACGGAGGTAAGCGAAGCTTATCCAGTGTCATACCTCTCGTCGATATCAGAGCAAACCAAATAAGACTTCTAAAGTAAATTATTTCTTGCGATCATCCTCAAAATTTCCTTAACATTGCATAAGTCCAAAAACAGTGGTTCAAAACAAAATCGGCGAGAGACTGAATCTGTTTCCTCAAAGCATCCATATGCTTGACAGTTAGGTTATCGAATACCGGTTTGAATCCCACTTGGTTCGCCTTGAAACAATTGAGAAATAACAGAAACGACGGCCTGTGGGACTTTTACCAAAAATGCCATTTCGAGGCCTCTGGTTTCAGCTTTCCCACAAACTTGAACTTCAAAAGCTTGTAGCCCATGATTTTTTATCGGATTTACAAGATTCTTGTGTCAAAAATTAATTTAGAATCTCAGGACAAGGGTGACTTGACCAAGGGTCCATTCAGCGTATCGTTATTTTTTAGTATTTAATCAAACATCGAACAATTTTTTTGAGACACCCTGTAGTTTATTTTGGCACACCCGATATAGTTTGCGCCATCATCTGTAGCCTTCCTAAAAAGGGCTGATCATGGAGAAGGAAAGCTCTCCATATAAACGTAACATTCAGCCCACCTAGAACGGCTTGCTCTCCTTACATAAATAGCACCTTAGGGCTATCACTGTTATGAAGCCACTGTATTTGTTACATCTTTAGATAGGAGCTTTTATCATTGACTCTGCAAATATTGTTTACTTCTTTCCGTTCTGGCAGTTGTATATTGCAATAGGGATGTATTTTAATAACAGAGAGAAGCCCTTGCAGAATTGGAATTACAAGGAGGCCTTTGACAGTCTTACGGCGTCTTTCGAATTATGGAACAATTCTTTAAATTATTTTGATAATAATTCATTTGGCTTGCAGGTGAATGACATTGAACTCAGCAATGCAACACACGAAGAAGCAATCAACGCCTTGAAAAACACGGGTCAGATTTTGCAGTTGACCATTTTGAGAGATGTAACACAGTATCCGGATGATGGTAAGTGATTTGGTGATTCATCGCATTCGTTAGATGATTTTGAATTCTGATTGCATCATCGATTCGCATTTATTGAAATATCGTTTGTATCGTAGAAATTGATGTGATTTGTCCATGTATTAGGCAGAGTAGCTAATTATAAAACATGACTATTTTCAGGTTGCCTAATTCTACGTTATCTTGCAAATGATACACATGATATACTGTTGGTTCATTGTTTATGTAAATTTGAAAGGTTTCATTATCTTCATTGTCTTTAACCTTAATTACGTGAAGAAGTTAAAATTTTTTCTTTTTGCAGATGCTTACGAATATATTACAGTGGAATTAGATAAACCAGATGGTGTGAGTCTTGGACTTAGTATAGTTGGGCGACGGTGAGCTGTTTATTAATGTTGTTATCAAGTGAGCAGAGGATCAAAACTATTGCCTGGCTGTATTCTGGGTGGCCCAAAAAGAACGCATCAGATTTTTAAAAATGTCTTAACACAAGCTGTTTCAAATTAAAACAATAAATAATTATTATTTTGCTCCAAATCAACAATATTAGATTAAATTTTGATATATTCTTCAGAATTTTGGTGACCTGATTGCAGAGTTATAAATCGACAAACTTTAAATTTGTTGTCTGGACAAAACCAGAGCTGCCAGCATTAGTGCAAAGTATACTGTAAAATTACATGGTGACGCTCCGTTTCACCACTTCTTGCTCTTCTTGTTAATGAGTCTTTCCAGTCTGGTATTTTCCCTGATAAACTTAAAATTGCTAAAGTTATTGCTCTTTTCAAAAAAGGAAATCCTGAACTTCCATCAAACTACAGGCCAATTTCTCTTTTACCTGTTTTCAGCAAGATATTTGAGAAGCTTATGTACAGGCGACTTTATAAATTCCTTGAAATTCATAAAGTTCTTTACTCACTTCAATTTGGATTTCAAGAAAACCATTCAATTGATCATGCCCTTGTGAGTTTGACAGAAGCTATAAGAAATACACTGGATAACAAAAGGCTTGGTTGTGGTATTTTCATTGATTTACAAAAGGCTTTTGATACGGTTAATCATAGAATTTTGCTATCAAAAATGGAACATTATGGTATCCGTGGATGTGCCCTTGAGTGGATTAAATCATATCTAAGTAATAGAAAGCAATATGTTTCTGTTAATGGAAGTAACTCTAACTTACTTCCAATTACTTGTGGTGTACCACAAGGTTCTGTACTGGGCCCATTACTTTTCCTTATCTATATCAATGATCTACCAAATGCTTCTAAGAAACTTACCTTTTATCTCTTTGCTGATGATACAAACATCTACTATGAATCCAAAGATTTATCCGATTTGATTAGAATTGTCAACAAAGAGCTGAGACTTGTAAAGAAATGGCTTGATTCTAATAAACTATCCTTAAATATTGATAAAACAAACTATATCATCTTTCATTCTTCTTCTATCAATGTTTCTTCTGGTTCTGATATCAGAATAGGGAAGAAACATATCAAAAGAGTAAAGTTTGTTAAGTTCTTAGGTCTCCTCCTGGATGAGCATCTAAGCTGGAAATACCATCTCAGTGAACTCTCTAAAAAAATGGCTAGAACATGTGGAATGTTTTTCAAAATTAGGAACTTACTTCCCTTAGATGTTTTAATTTGCTTGTAAAATGCTTTGTTTTTGTCCTTCTTACAATATGGTCTTATTGTTTGGGGTCAAACATATGCATCATATGTTGACCCAATCTTCAAATTACAGAAAAAAGCAGTCAGAGCTATCTCATTTCAGCCTCGCATGTCTCCCTCTCTTCCAATCTTCAATGATTTAAGCTCCTGAAACTTTCTGAGATCTTTGAACTGCGACTCCTAACTTTTGTTCTTGATTCTGTTAATAAAACTTCCCCTAGCTGCTTTCATGACTTTTTCCTATTCTGCTCATCTGTTCATCAGTACTCCACAAGACAGGCCAGTCAAGGTGATCTATATATGTCTAAAAAAACAGCCTTCAGTATGGTCTGAAGTCTATTAGATATCTTGGTGCTAAGCTTTGGAATACATTACCCATGGAACTCCGAAATGCTCCATCAAAAGTATTGTTCAAAACAAGACTGAAAATTCATTTATTGAACAAGGTTGACCGTTGAATTTGAGCCATTTTTGTACTGCACAATTATTTAAACTAACAAAATTTATCTGATTATATCTTAGGATAGGGGGGGCTCTCTCCTCGATTAGTTTACCTATTGAGAGAGCTCCTCCTTTAAGTAATTCCCTGCATACAATTTATTTAGCCCCCCTTTGTATCTTTTCTTAGTGTCGTATTAATTTTTGTATCATTGTATTAATTTTCTGTGTAAAATTTTATATATCTAGTCTTTGTAGTTAAGTTATTTGTTTGTATTGTTGGGATTATAAATTGTATGTAGTGAATTTAAATATGATGAAACTGAAACTGAAACTGAAACTGATTATCTGCAACTTCACAATATTACAGACAAGCACACACTTCGATCAAGAAACTGTGACAAAGGGATCCCGTAATGATTCATGAGTTATCTATTTTCGAGGGAACTCTCAATGTTCATTTCCAGTTGAAAGTATAACTCTAATTAATGCCTAGTCATTGTAAAAGAGCAACTGTGTCTTGACAGAAATCTTCATGAAAGTGTCTGTGCAATGTTCAATTAACTTGTGTATTTGCGTGCTTGTCATCAATCTTCGGTAATTGCTGGGAATGTCGTGTTTTATAATTTGACAATGTAATCCACTATTGCTAATGCTGCAGCTCTGGTTTTGACCTACGGGCAATTTTGAAGTTTGCTGATTTTTAACTTTACAACCAAGTCACCGAAACTACTCGGAAATATATCAAACTTTATTCTAATTATTACAGATTTCAATGAAAATGATCGTTTGATAAGAAGCATGAAACTGCTTCCATTAGAATTATTCAAATCTGTTGCGTTTTTTCTGGGACACCCGGTAAATGATATATTGGTTGTGTGTCAAAAGCTGTGATGCTTCCTAAAACAGCGTCGAGTAATTTTATTGAAGTTTATTTGTTATTACAATTCCACAAATGTAAATGTTAATGAAAATAGCTGCCATCGACTAATAGCAATATGATGAGGTACAATAATGTACTTAATTATATCATTTTTGTAATTCCATTCTTTTGTTTTCGTTGAATTTCTTGCAAGAATAGCACATTTCAGTATGAAATTATAACAACCAGAAAACCGTTTTGTAAATAAATAGGGTAGGTTGCCTGGTATACCTATACTGAAACTGGGGTTAGTGACATTCTAATAGCTTAGTATTTGAGACTGGCCAATCTTTTGTATGGATCATACATTAGAGATAGTTTCACATTCCTGAATGTAATATTTCATAGAGTGTAACCACGTAACAATTTACCATTGCAATTGTCTCATGCACTTTTTCAACCTTCCAGTCTAGTTTTCTCCTTCATTTGCTTTTTGTTTGAGAATTAACTGGTAGATCAAATAAATTTTCTTTCAGGAATGACACTGGTGTGTTCATTTCAGATGTGGTAAGCAATAATGTCTTACAAATTTTGTTTTAATTCATCGTTCAAGCAAGGTACTGCTTTGGTAGTGTCCGGTTGATTTGTGACTTGAAAGCTATGGCATGTAAATTTGAGTTGAACTCTTTTCTATTCTCGGTATAGCAATCCGAGAGTATTTCTCTTTATATTCATTTATAAATGTTGTCTTTGTTGAAGGACAAAGACGGGATGCGTACTATAGAAGTGATCCTAGTAAGTACGGTAGGTAAGTACGGAATAATGAGAAGAAAACGTTAATTCATTCATGTTCTTTAAACGTGTCGAGCATTTTTTCGTATATGTGTATATAGCAGCAGCCGACATATGGAACAGGAAATTAAGATGTGGGTTGATGCCATAAATTTGATTTGACTTTGATAAATGTGACTTTGATTGAAAAAGAGGCTGTAGTTTACAACAAGGCTTACGTTTATTCTGATAATTTTTTTTGAAGGTAAGAGGAAGTGTGGCAGATTCTTCTGGTAAAATAGTGCAAGGCGATCAAATTGTTGATGTTAATGGCCAAGATTTGACCACTTGTACTCAAGAATTTGCAGCTAGGGTGCTCAAGGTATATTCCTTTTCTCTTGGAACTACCTTTTCTATATTTTTAGCTCTGCAGTTTTTATATGCAGTAAAAGCTTGTATGTAGCGACATTTTATATGAAAAATTCCCATGTCCTTATTATTCTTCTGTTAATATCTTTGCTCATCTGTTTTAGGGATTGTCAGGGCATATCGTTTTACGAGTTGCAAGACTGAAATCAATATCTCGTGCTTCTTCAGTTCGCAGAAATGAAAGTAATGATCATACTCAAAATAATTCACTCTCATCAGTGCCTTCAAGGTCGTCTGCTGTTTTACCAGGTCAGCCATTTTGCTTCATATTTTAATTAATTTCAAAAAAATAAACATTTCGTCAACAGTAGACCTTTTAGCTATTCTTTTAAGGTACCTGGATCGAGGGTTATTTTTATACATTTTCATATGCGAGGCGCGATCGAGTACACACTCGAAAATTCTACAAAATGTAGCAAAATGTCATTCGATTCCGATTCGTTTCAGAATAGCTAAAAGGTCTATTAACAATTTTATCGATCACTGTATGATTTACAGAAAACCAACAAATCTTGCTAAAAATTAGAAAAAATTATTCGGTGCTTCATCCGCATAATTTTGTCTTAAAGCAGGTAATGTATGACCGTCAGGCTAGTAATTTGATCATGACTTGATTGATCGAATGCAGAAAATAAGGTCAACTTGTTCATTGTTTTATTATGAGTCCTTATTGTGCAAGGTTTACCGCAGGGATACTGGGACTCATCGGAAAATGTCCTGTAGCGTCACTAACGAACCAGGAGCACAAATTTTGAACCAGCTAAGAATGCCAAGAATGCAATCAGTTGTCAACTGCTGCTGACGTATTCCTGCCCTTCTGCGCCATCACATCCCCACAACCACTGCGATAAGTAACGACATCGCTGGCAGTAGGGAATATTTTATCCATAACGATATCGTCAATGTACCGTTCTTTATCCATTGGAACATGTTTGCATCAAGGTGGAAAGGTGAACGGATTTGCTCATCTCATCAGAAAACTTATCAATATTTATAATTTGGCTTTCTTAGGAGTATTTTATGAAACGCCCTTTGAAGACCAGCACTTTGATTGTTACAAGCAAAGGAGTTGAATCAGTATAAAAATAATAACTATTAGTAAATAAAATTTAACAAATGCTGCTATTCGCATCTTACTTTTGGTTGGTTATTATTTCATGTTGAATTATGGTTAGCAACATGTGAAATATCAACTGTACAGCATACCCTTGCAAAGAGGGCCATCAATAGCAGTTGTGTATCGCTCTCAGCCATTGCAGTCATTCATGACTGTCAAGTTTGGTTAGTGACTACCAATTAGAGAGGCATTAAAAACGTTTCTATACCTTAAAAATTCAGAAACATTGTATGGGTACTGACAAACACGACTCTTTTTGGTGGATGTGTTTTTCGACCAAAGGGGCCCAGCAAAAGGGCAAAGTTTCTGTATCAAACAATTAAAAATGCGAGATGAATTTTAGTCAGTGCACAAAAGGAATAACCAATTTTGTCTATTTTGTATCAGTAATTATGTATCTAACTATGATTGCTAGAAAGTTCTTATGATACTTCCCCCTTTTCATCACAAAATCGGAGCTGAAATCGGAAATAATTATAACATGGAAAGAACCGTCCGACTTTAAAGGCAGTCGCTTCTCTATTGTCCTACTTTGTTTACTTTTTTGCACAGAGCTAAATTCATGCGCCACTGAGTCTCCATGACCCAGATTTTTTTGGACAAAGCGAATTAGCACAGACTGCTGGAATACACAATAGAGCAGAGTAACTCTGAATAGAAAGATCTTTATCGAGTTTGTTCCCATGCATATGCATCGAAGAGGAAAGACTGCATTCAAATCTCTACGACTAATTTAAT
Source organism: Aurelia sp. 3 sensu Dawson et al. (2005) (assembly GCA_964020215.1). Lineage (NCBI taxonomy): Eukaryota > Metazoa > Cnidaria > Scyphozoa > Semaeostomeae > Ulmaridae > Aurelia > Aurelia sp. 3 sensu Dawson et al. (2005). Next base: position 19,908,999 of record OZ026586.1, read on the forward strand.
CGGGGTTAAAGGGTCTGTTTCATCCAGCATGCCTTGCACGTGTCTTCTCTTAGCTGGCCTTTGTTTGTCGCCATTTTCATGGGCCATGAAAATGGCGACAACAAAGGCAAACCAAGAGACGACACGTGCAAGGCATGCTGGATGAAACAGACCCTTTAATATTTCTCCTTGACATAGAAGCCAGTGTTAGAAGAAACCTACGTTAGACCCAAATTACCCCACCTTACCCTAGTGAAGCGTATCTCGACAAATTGTCATGATAGTGAAGCGTATCTCGACAAATTGTCATGATAGTGAGGCGTATCTCGACAAATCGTCGTGATAATGAAGCGTATCTCGACAAATTATCGTGATAATGAAGCGTATCTCGACAAATTATCGTGATAATGAAGCGTATCTCGACAAATTGTCGTGATAGACGTGTAAAACACGAATATAAATTCGAAAGGGAAATTATATTTTGTTTCAGTATTGACATATTTAGTGTGTAAAAAGCTTTGCAGATTGAAGTCACCGTAGAAACCTTGGGAAACTTCAGGCTGATTTTGTTGAAAGTGGTACCCTTCATTGAAAGATGCATCTCCTTAGCTTTGGTTTCCTTCTGGTACGCATTCTGGTACGTATAAAATCACTGTCTAGACAGATTTCAGAGAAGGGCCTGTTTCAAGTTTTTTCTTTGTTTTTCTTTTGGTTCCAGTAGTATGGGATGTTTATTGTTATTTATCTATTTTTGTATTTTTAAACACGGTAGACCCTTCAGTCCAAAAGGAAATGAAAAATAATGTAAATGAAATAAATGAAATGAAAAATGAAATCCTCTTGCAACTAAAGTAGCAACTTCAGAATTGAATGTTTAGAATGGCTGCAATGCAACCGAGGGGCATTTCAATCATTTGAAGAAGCGTGCGAGATTTTCGAAACAAGAAGAATTTTGTGAATTTTAGATGGATTTTTCTGGAAAACAAAGGGGTTTTTTCCAAAGGTGTGTGAGATTTTTGGGAGTAAATGCCCCTCGGTTGCTAATCGATTTAGTTATAGGGCCAGGGTTCAAATCCACTGTCTCCCAAAATAGTCCAGCAGAATGGTGTAAAATAATGGCAGAATTGTGGGTTTTGAGGTAAAAGCATGAAACTTGGCACACTGATAGAACTCGACATGCTGATTATTTTGAAACTCAGACCCATCTCAAAATCTCATTTTATGACGTCATTATGACGTCATCAAAATTTTGTCGCCTCTTAATGCAATAAATGATGGAATGCTTGCACTTTTGAATCATTGAGGTTAAATGTATTATATCCTTCCTTGCACACAGAAGCGCCGGGAAGGGGGGGCAAGGGGGGGCGGTTGCCCCCCCAATGTTCTCCAGGACCACTTTTCTAATTCTTCTAATTCCGGCGTAAAAATTGCGGGGGGGGGGGGTAAGGCCGATGATCTTGGCAACTATAATGTGTATGAGTATGTGAGTATAGGTTTCTACAGTCTTGCCATTTTAATTCCATTTTCCCACGATCTGTACAGCATTGACTCGAATTTTTTTCTCGTGCCGAATCCCCCAGATCCCCGTTCTACCCACTACCAACGCTCCACGTATTTCATATGTCATCAAGATAGCTTCTAGAGGACGTCGAGGAGAAAGAATTTTGGTAGTTGGGTATAGACATCGTAAAATAGAAATGCTGGGAGGTAGCTGGGAGACTTGTGTTAAGCCATAGCATAAGTTGGCTTTTTGAAAACTTTTCTAGACAAACTATTATAGAATTGTCCAAGACTTGTAGATTTGAGGCCATGGAAATTGGATTGTGAGAACTAGGACAAAGTAGAGTGTGTTTGCGCAAATATTTTCCGGTGGACATGATTCATTGAAAATAGTTACAAAATTGTGAAAGTTTCCCTTTTGGTCTTGGTAAATATGGCATGCAGGATAGGCATTCTAAGCCAAAGAATACCATGTTTAAAAATTTTACCGGAGATGCCAATTTAGATAACTGTTGCATAGTGATCAACGATTCCAATGCAGCACAGGCTAAAATGTGATCGGTAGAAGCGTTCTAAGCCAAAGTAAAGAGCGTATCCACAAAAATTTTCCTAGACCCCCTCAATGTGCCTGGACTTTGAAGTTTCCACTGAACCCGATGCCCTCTTTTTCACAAACCATATATGCTTCGTATTTCTGAATCTGAGAGTACACGATAACTCTTTTGACAATTCCAATACCGAGTGGAGCATGTTAAATTAGTCACAGAAATTTTTCGGGATCCAAAGGTTGGACGCTCGGTCCCCGGTTGGACGTCATTTTCTAATTATGGTACCCTACTCGTGTTATTAAGCAGACTCATTCATCTTAATGTCAATCCATAAAAGGGGTGTTAGTCGCATTTACAGCCAAAGTAGAGAGCTTGGTCCAAGAAAAATTTTCTGGGGCTCCGCCCCAGCCCCATCCCGTTTTGCCCCTCCAAAAAAAAATCCTGGCGGCGCCACTGCTTGCACACTGATAATGCTTGACATACTGTTTATTTTGAAACTGAGGCCCATTTCAAATCTCATTTTATGACGTCATTATGACGTCATCAAAATTTTATTGCCTCTTAATGCACTAAAAGAAGGAATGCTTGCACTTTTGTATCATTGAGGTTAAATGTATTATATCCTTCCTTGCACACTGATAATACTTGACATACTGTTTATTTTTGAAACTCAGGCCCATTTCAAATCTCATTTTATGACGTCATTATGACGTCATCAAAATTTTATTGCCTCTTAATGCACTAAAAGAAGGAATGCTTGCACTTTTGTATCATTGAGGTTAAATGTATTATATCCTTCCTTGCACACTGATAATACTTGACATACTGTTTATTTTTGAAACTCAGGCCCATTTCAAATCTCATTTTATGACGTCATTATGACGTCATCAAAATTTTATTGCCTCTTAATGCACTAAAAGAAGGAATGCTTGCACTTTTGTATCATTGAGGTTAAATGTATTATATCCTTCCTTGCACACTGATAATACTTGACATACTGTTTATTTTTGAAACTGAGGCCCATTTCAAATCTCATTTTATGACGTCATTATGACGTCATCAAAATTTTATTGCCTCTTAATGCACTAAAAGAAGGAATGCTTGCACTTTTGTATCATTGAGGTTAAATGTATTATATCCTTCCTTGCACACTGATAATACTTGACATACTGTTTATTTTTGAAACTGAGGCCCATTTCAAATCTCATTTTATGACGTCATTATGACGTCATCAAAATTTTATTGCCTCTTAATGCACTAAAAGAAGGAATGCTTGCACTTTTGTATCATTGAGGTTAAATGTATTATATCCTTCCTTGCACACTGATAATACTTGACATACTGTTTATTTTGAAACTCAGGCCCATTTCAAATCTCATTTTATGACGTCATTATGACGTCATCAAAATTTTATTGCCTCTTAATGCACTAAAAGAAGGAATGCTTGCACTTTTGTATCATTGAGGTTAAATGTATTATATCCTTCTTTGCACACTGATAATACTTGACATACTGTTTATTTTGAAACTCAGACCCATCTCAAAATATCATTTTATGGCGTCAATATGACATCATCAAAACATCATTGCCTCTTATATGTGCTAAATGAAGAAATGTTTGCACTCTGTATTACTGAGGCTAAACTTGGTGTAGCATTTGAGAATAAATTAATTACTTTTGATCATGATAGAAAACTTTTCCCGAGTATTAACCAATTTCCCTTTAAACATCGTTCTGTCTCAAGTTTAGAATCCCTCACTTGCAAAAACCACTTATCTGAAGAAATCTTCATCCTTCTCAATCGTTGTTTTTAGCCCTAACACACATGTACTACGCATGTTGAGTGCCAATTCAGTGACAACCCTCACCTGTAAAAGGCACTTATATATCTGAAGAAATCTTCATCCTTGTCAATCGTTGTTTTAGCCATAACACACATGCACTACACATGTTGAGCGTCCATTCAATGAGGGCACAAGAGCAGTCCGAGGAGAATGAGGACGCGAGGAGGCTATCTTTCAGCTCCGTGGACCGTATGGTTGGCATTTTACTTTCAAGGGAGGAGCCCCAGCGAGTTGCTTAAGGTAGTGAGATGCGAGAAAAAATTCAAGATCAAGAGCTGGTGAACGAAGAGGTACATCCCCCCCCCTAATTTCCGAAAGTCAGCAAAAATTGTCAAAGAAAACTGAGATAAAATGAGTTGGGTACACCTTCCGACTGAAAATGACGTCAGAGTCCCCCCCCCCCCGCCCACTTCTTTCGGAATTTTTAGAGCTGGCACTGCGACTGAGCTAGTTGCCAGGCTGGGTCTTATTTATATCTGTCAGGGTGTTTCAGAAAAACGCAACCCACTTTCATTCGAGATTCTTCAGGAAATAATAAGATTTGAATAAATTTGACGCATACCATCTGAAAGTACATTCTATCTTCTTTCCGATGATATCAAAGTCAAGTGCATTTTTTATTGCTTAATCGACGTTTTCGTTTTCGTAAGTATGGTCAATTTTAAATGCCCGAAAGTGATAGGGCATTTATATAGACGATAATCCACCTTTGGGAGAGCTTATTTTGCACTATCTTCAACTTCATCCAATGAGGATGAAATTGCCTATTTTGCTTCTAAAGGCATCACCTCAACTGCTTTAGACTTGAAATACTTTCACAAAATTATTTTCATAATTTTTTGCCGGAAATAATGGGTTGATTTTGCTTTTGCAGCATGCTGCATTTGAAATTGGCCAATATTAATTTAATGATAAAAATTTCGATTAATGTATCCATACTGCGTATCACTAGAAAGAAAAAGGATTGTACTTTCAAATGGTATACAATACATCTACTTAAATTTTGTCAATTTTTTGAGATTTTAGGTTATAGTTGAGTTGCGTTTTTTCTGCAACACCCTTTATAAAGAGTTACAATACATGCTACATCTACATTCTACTATACGTTCTAATTACTATACTGGGTGTCCCGAAAAAAGTTTCCCTACTTGAACGGTTCAAGAAAAACTGCCATTGTCTCTTTTTAACGATCTAAACGGCAATCTCCCTCTGAAAGGCTAACTTGGATCCATTTGATTTTTTCCGATATTTTGCTCAACAAAGACCTCCAAATTATGATTTTCGAAAAATCTTTTACTCAAGAAACCCTTGAAAATGTGAAAAGTCTAGCGATAGAGATATGCTCCATTCTTTCTTTGCCTTACATCACAGACGTGAAACCATGCAACCGCTTGTCAGTTTCACAAAATGGTATGTGAACTCGACGATACGCTAAAGTGCGACCCAGGATCTTAGCTTGTTTAGTATACTTTTTTCGAAAATCGAGAAAGCTCGTACTCTGTTACAAACGGACCAAATAGACAAATGAGATTCTTCTTGCATCCCTTTATGGGATTCAAGCTCGATACTATTAGAATTCAGTTAAAAAGTAGAATTTCCGTGGATTGTGAGATGCAGGTTCAACGATTTTATTGATCATGTGTTTTAGCTTTTTCTCTAGCATTTCAAGTATTCTGTTCTTCAGGAAAATAACTATGATGGGAAAATCAATCGGCGCAAATCCAGTCAGATCTAAATTGGGCATTGTATTAATAGATTTCTTTTATAGTTTGTATCAAATAACTAATTTCTTTTATAGTTTTTATCAAATACGCACTTTTACTGAAATAACAGTTCACATTGGGAAATATTTTTGGGACGTCCGGTACAACTATACAACACCACATGGACGTGACCAAAAAGAGCAAGAGACAATAACTACCCTGTGGCCATTAACATAAAGGCATGAAAAATGGGAGCCTCGGATAGGGCCTCGGATGGGAGAACAACAGTGAAAGCAACTGCTGCAGCCACCCAACCCCCTCCACAGTCCCCAACGCGCTTCACATTGCAATGCTGTCAGGTCAGGGGTTGGTTCACAATATCATAAACAGCTAACAAAACTGGGGAAACGTACGTAGCGGCTGTGTGGCATAAAACGATAGTTTAAAGAGTTCCAAGTCATTCAGGCTGGGTATTTCTAGGGCCAGTCACTTTTTGCGAATCCTGGGCTTCCATGTACATACAATTGGGGATGGTTGAAGTAATCAGCTAGGAAGCTTGCACCCTTCAGAATGACCCTACCAAATGCATTTGTAGCATGCAGAGAACTGTGGATGGTATCCCAAAAGGGGAGGCTGTTTTGGTTGATGTATATGTCTTAAAAGCTCAGCTCAAATCTAGAGCGCTTTGCAGATAAGTTGTAGCTTTTTGTGATTGATCATGACCGTTACTGCCATTGTTACTTAAAAAGGCTACGGTGAGTTGTGAGTTATGGCTATGTCTATCATCCTATTCCTGTAAGCTTCATTACTAGTCTATGCTACACCTCAGAATTTGAACATCCACCAACATCTCTATTGTGACGTCATCATGGCGTCACTGTGACGTCATCACACCATAATTATGGCCATAGATTTGTCCCATTGATATAAATTCATTCATACATCGTCCTGAAAGATGGCTGAAGATTTTCTTATTCAGAAAACCTGATGCTTTCAAAGGGAAACTAGCAAAAACTGGATCATGAATCCATCTAACTGTGACGTCATCGTGACGTCATAACATCGAGTTTTCAAAGTGGGTCTGAGTTTTAAAAGAATCAGCATATCGAGTTCTATAAGTGTGCCAAATTGCATGCTTTTACCTCAAAACCCACAATTATTTCACCATTCTGCTGGACTAAAAAGCAGTCCTTCTGGACTGTCAGGGCTACCGTATTTAAAAGTATAAAGATAGATAATTGATAATAAACATCCCATACTGGAACCAAAAGAAAAACAAAGAAAAACTTGAAACAGGCCCTTCTCTGAAACCTGTCTAGACAGCGATTTTATACGTCCCAGAATGCGTGAAAATCCCCGCACTCCCTCAGGACGACCAAAGTCGTGGGCGTCCTGAGGCACAGCGCGGTAAGCATTGTTATTTGCGTTTTCATTTAAAATAATCCTACCAAACAACGTCCCTCGATTGATCCAGAATAGATAGCTGCTGCGCATGCGCAGCAGCAATAATAATAATTATAATAATAATTATTATTATCATTGTTATTATTATTATTATTATTATTATTATTATTATTATTTGAACATTACCTTACTCTTTGTTAATTATTTTCAAGCACCTAGGCGAATGCAGGCAGACTATAGCCTGGTTTCCATATCATCGCAAGCGACGCAAGGATCGCTGAAAATAGTGACTTGCGATCCTTGCGATCCTTGCGTCTTAATGGAAACTGCTTTTAAAATTTGCTGCGATCCTTGCGATCCTTGAGATCCTTGCGATTTGAGTTAGAAAAAATTCTATCTCTGCGATACTTGCGATCCTTGCGTCAAGAGATTTTTTAATGGAAACCGTTTGTTTCAAAACTTGGCGATTGTTGCGTCAGTTTTTCATCCGGGATGTTCAATAAAGCCTCTCTTTAGCCAAACTGGCCTCACTTTCACAGATTCTCGTATGATTTGGTGCGTCGTGCTTCAAATTGTTGCGATCCTTGCAATCAAATGGAAACCGCTTTGTAGCAAGAATCGCAAGAATCGCAACGATCGCAAGTCACAATCTTGAGCGATCCTTGCGTCGCTTGCGATCCTTGTGATCATATGGAAACCAGGCTTATGCCTTCACCGAAGAGAGTAGTCTGATTTCTGTTAATATCTTTGTAACTTGATATCTTTTATCTCAAATTTTGTTTTTAAGTAGTATGTCATTTAGATTGATATTATCATGAAAAGTTTGCACATAAATGGCTCATAGCCAGAGTTCACATGTACCAAGAAAAGATCTACATAACAGGGATTGACATGAGTAGTGCATTCGATACCATAAAAAGAGAAAAGCTTTTAGAGATTCTATCTTCATTTCTGAACAGTGATGAAATCAGAATGATTCGACTATTATTATCAAACACTACTCTTAAAATCAAATTAAACAACGTCAATACGGAACCCTTTGAAAGTAACATTGGCTCACCCCAAGGAGATGCACTGAATGGTACATTACTTAACATCTATTTTGAACATGCTTTAAGCAATGTAAGATCCTTTTTCAATGTTGACGAAACACTAACTTTCCCACAAGAAGCCATTTATGCCGATGACGCAGACTTTATAACAACTGATAAACAAAAACAAGAAGATCTGAAATCACACATCAAAGACATATTGTTAGAAGATAATCTGAAAGTCAATGAATCCAAAACAGAAGAGACAACACTTGAAAGGAAAATCAAAGTTCCTTACAGATGTGAAAAGACACAAGGAATCAATCTAAAGATCATAAAACAAGATTGCGAAGAAAGATGGAGGACGGTTAAAAAGTTAGGATCATTGTTGGGAGACGTCGAAGATGTGTCTAGAAGGAAGCAATTGGCAATTGTCGCTATGAACAAACTGAGCAATATTTGGATCAGAAAAGACAAAATAAAGCAAACTCTGAAAGTCAAGTTATACAAGCCCTTAGTCAAGCCAATTCTTCTCTACAACTCGGGCATTTGGGGATTAACAAAGAAAGAGGAAGAAAGTTTAAACTCTTTTCATTAGACTTGCACTGCCTGAAAAGCTTAAGCTGTTCTTTACCTCGTTCAACTCGGACTTAATATCTTTGACATCGGCTTTCAGTCCGTCCACAAGCATGATGACGAGGACCTTGAAAGACTTCTCCTGCATGTCGAGTAGTTCTTTGCAAACACTAAAGGTCACGAGCTCTGTCATCTTGCATTAATTTGTCGAGAAGATGATAATTAAGTTGAACTGGTTTCCTTTTTATTGAAAACAAACATAGTATAAATAAGTTCAAGTTTGCCGATGGAGTGAACGCGGAGCGAAAAAATTCGTGACCGCTCTCCACGACGCCATCTTCCAAGTTCCAAGTGTTGGTATTGAAGAGATGAAAAATTGTGAAGCAAAATGGTATTACGCTTCCGAATGGGCAAATGATGAAAGAAATCGATGAAAGCGGATACAAATACCTGGGCATTGTAGAAATGGATAAGATCAAAGAAACAGAAATGAAAGACAAGTTTGCAAGCGAATACAAGCGAAGGTTAAAGTTGGTGTTGAAATCAAAATTGAATGTTAAGAATAAGATATTAGCAATTAACACATGGGCTGTATCAGTCTTGAGATATTGGGCAGGGATCTTGAAATGGACAACAAATGAATTAAAGAGCATGGATAGGAATTGAGGAAGATTATGACAATGCACGGTGCATTTCATCCTAAGAGCGATGCAGACAGGTTATCTTTGACTAGAGAGAAAGGAGGGCGTGGACTGATTAGCTGCGAGGGTTGTGTTCGAAGTGAGGAGAATAATTTGGGATGGTATGTCAGGAATTCCGTGGAGTCATTGATTCGAGGTGTTAGGTTTGCCAAAGTGGTGAAGACTGAAGACGTTGTAAGTAAGGATGAGTTCAAAAGGGGATGGATGAATGAAAAAGAACAAAGATGGAAGGAAAAAAGAATGTACGGGCAGTTTGTTAGAGAGATGCCGGAATTAACAGATGAAAACAAGACATGGGAATGGCTGAGAAAAGCTGATCTTAAGATACAAACAGAGTCACTTTTGTGTGCAGCGCAAGAACAGGCTAGCCGAACAAATTATGTTAAACACCATATTAGACAGGGAATATTGTCTAGCAATCTAACAATCATGCTAACCTTTGATTTTGTGCACTGTTTCTACCAAATCGACCATGGAGATCAAGAATTCATCCGGTACCTTTTTTATTTTTGACCGCAAGTGTCTTTTTTGGTGACGTCAATTGCTGACATTTTAAGGACAAACATGACCATAGCTTTTCACAGGTATCTTAAATCAACTTATAAATGACACAGTTTAATTCAGCTTGATTAGAGCTTTCGATTGATATATGATTTTTTGTATTTTGATGAAGTTTTAGAAAATATTATGACGTCATCAGTCCCATGACGTCATAATTGACATTTTCTTACAATCATGTAAACTGAAAATTTTTTGTTGAATTTTACCAAATCGATCATGCTGATTCCGAATCTGCAGTTGCCAAACTGTTATTGCATAAGGAAATGCCTTTTCGACATATGTCATTTTCCCATTGTCTAAAACATTTGGAGGAATTGACATCTGTCAAAAAGGCATTTCCTTATACAATATCTGTTCGGCAACTACAGATTTGGAATCAGCATAATCGATTTAGTAAAATTCAACGAAAAAATTTCAGTTTACATAATTGTAAGAAAATGTCAATTATGACGTCATAGGACTGATGACGTCATGATTATTTTTAAAACTTCATCAAAATACAGAAAATTATACATCAATCGAAAGCTCTAATCAAGCTGAATTCAACTGTGTCATTCATAAGTTGATTAAAGATACCTATGAAAAGCTATGGTTATATTTGTTTTAAAAATGTCAGCAATTGACGTCACCAAAAATGACACTTCCGGTCAAAAATAAAAAAGGTACCGAATGAATTCTTGATCTCCATGGTCGATTTGGTAGAAACAGCACACAAAATCAAAGGTTAGCATGATTGTTAGATTGCTAGACAATATTCCCAATCAGCAGAGTCACCACTTTGTAGGATGTGTGAAGAGAAGGGCGAAACTGTACATCACATTGTCAGTGAGTGCAAGAAGATGGCACAGAAAGAATACAAACGAAGGCACGACAACGTTGCGAGGATTGTGCATTGGCATTTATGCAAGAAATACAATCTTGAAAGGACGGAAAAATGGTATGAGCATTCTCCTGAGGGTGTAGTGGAAAATGCCGAGGTAAAGCTACTATGGGATGTGAATATTCAATGTGGTCATATTGAAGCTAGAATACCGGACCTAGTTGTTGTGATTAAAGGGGAGAGAAAATGCATCATCATTGACATTGCGGTGCCAGGTGATAGTAGGACTAGTGTCAAAGAAAAAGAGAAAGTGGAGAAATATCAAGATTTGAAAAGAGAAATTAAGAGGATTTGGAACATGAGAAATGTGATAGTTGTACCTGTGATTATTGGTGCACTCGGAAGTATAACGAAGAAACTAGATGAATGGTTAGAAAAACTGGATATCACAGCACAGTGAATACAGCACTCTTACAGAAGACGGCATTATTAGGAACAGCCAGGATATTAAGAAAAGTACTTGAGTACTAAAGGACAATGACCCCAAGGGACCCTTGGTCAAGGCTATTGACCCGCTTCCTTGGGATGTAAATTCGATTTTTAGAACTGCCAGTGCTTAAAGCAGAAGCATAAGATAATAATAATAATAATAATGATAATGATAATAATAACATGGTCCCACATTCGTGGATACTGGAAACTTTATCAATGTCTGGCATAGCTGATAGCATCAAACAACTGCTCCAAAATAGTATGCCCTTGTGGAAGGTACAACTCTACCATGGCCAAGAAAATCTCGGAACTGTTAACATTAAAAGAGGAATATTTCAAGGTGATTCATTCTCGCCAATTCTGTTTGTAATAGCATTGATGCCAATTTCAGGTGTATTAAAGAATGTCAAGATGTGTTATAAAGTTGATAAGCAGAGTTTAACTATTAACCACATGCTCTTTATGGATGACCTTAAATTGTTTGGGAAATCAATCAATGAAATTGATTCATTAGTTAAGACAGTTGAGACGTGTTGTTGAGATATTGGGATGGCGTTTGGCATTGCTAAGTGTGCAGTTTTGAATTTAAAGCGAGGTAAATTGGTAACATGTGATGGAATAGAGCTTCAGTCTGGTGATAAAATTGAGTGTATTGATGACGGTGGATATAAGTACCTGGGTGTACTGGAAATAGATCAAGTGTTGCATGGAGATTTGAAAGAGAGAATACGTACTTCATATTATGATAGATTGAAGAAGTTGCTGAAATCCAAGTTGAATGCGGGTAATTTGATCAAGGCAATTAACCGTTGGGCTGTAGCATCTGTACGTTACATTGCCGCAATTGTTGACTGGACAAAGGAGGAGCAGCGACAGTTTGATCGTAAAACAAGAAAATTACTAACCATGCATGGTGGATTTCACCCGAAGAGCGATGTCGATAGACTTTATCTGCCAAGGAAGCTAGGAGGTCGAGGAATTTGTTCGATAGAAGACTGTGTTGAAGAAGAAAGGCGAAGCATTGCCATGTATTTGTCGTAGAACCAGGAAGAATTGTTGAAAATTGCAAGGAAAGAGCTGAAGCTGCTGTAGTGGTTATTAGTTATCATTATTATCATTACTGTTGTATGACTCCATGTGCATGCGCATGTGGTTTGATTATATTCTGGATACATGCAATCTCCCAAACAGACGTGTTTATCTCTGCTCACAAAGTCTACAATGGCGACGAGATAAAAAGGAGAAAGAAAGATGGCTTCAGCAAATAACATCAATCCTATGCCTGTCTTCGAGCCTAAAACTGATATTACAAACACAGGAGCTCGCTGGACAAACTGGCTAGAGAGATTTCAAACGTATTTGCTTGCCGCTGATGTCAAAGAACCACAGCGACAACGAGCTTTGCTTTTGTATCAAGCTGGACCCGAAGTTTACAATATTTTCAAAACCCTCCCTGAGACAGGAGACGAAAAGGACTATAAGAAAGCTGTTGATGCCTTAACCAAACACTTCGAGCCAGATAAGAATCAAATCTTCGAAATCTACAATTTTCGTCAGGCAACCCAAATGACAGAGGAGACGATCGATGAATTTCACACGAGACTTCGCACACTTGCAAAACACTGCAAATTTCATGACGAGGACTTTGAAATCAAGATGCAAATCGTGTGTAATGGTAAATCAGCTCGACTTAGGAGAAAAGCGCTCCGAGAACCAGATTACAAGCTTGCAGAAATGCTGATCGATGGCAGGAAAGCTGAGATGAGCTCTGCTCAAGCGTCTGGCATGGAAGAAAGTTTCCAAGAGCTGCACGTCAAAGAAATCCGCACAGAAAATACCTGTTATAAATGTGGATTCAGTTATCCTCACAGAAACAAACCATGCCCAGCAAAACATGCAGTTTGCTCTTCATGTGGCCTCACTGGACACTTTGCCAAACTTTGTCGTAAGAAACAACAAACGCCTCAGAGGAAACCCTTGCAAAGTAAAGAGCCACAAACGTCAACACGACCAAAGAAAGAGTCAAATTTCGTGAAGGGAAAACGCAGACAGCGAAAGGCCCATGCCATAACACGGGATAATGATGATCAGTCAAGTTCTTCTGACGATGAATATGCCTACGCAGTTGAAGCAGGAAATAAACTTTCCACAAAAACACAACTTAGATTGAATGACTCGTTCGATTTAACATTTCTAGTGGACACAGGGGCAACGGTTAATATCATTGATTCCAAGACCTATGAAAGTTTGCAACATCAAATAAAGTTAGAGCCAGCTAAGACAAAAATATTTGCCTATGGATCTGCAACACCACTTCAATTGAAAGGTTGTTTTAGTGCCATGATTGAGTCGAAATCACGTTACACTGTTTCGCAATTTTATGTGGTCGATGGATCTGGGGGTAATTTGCTAAGTGGAAAAACCGCCCACGAATTGAAGCTAATCCAGTTGGTAAACAAAATCAATGAAACGCAAACATCTGATTCAAAGAATGGAACAAATGATCACAAAGAAACCACAGAAAAGAAAACAAACCTCCCTTCCAGCACAGACGGAAATATTCAACGACTTTTGAATAGATATCAAAATGTTTTCGAAGGAGAAGGAAAATTAAAAGATCAAAGGGTAAAATTGCACATAAAAGATGATGTGAATCCAATAGTGCAACCACAAAGACGCATACCATATCATATGAGAAAAGCAGTATCAAAAGAGTTAAAGAAACTTACTGAACAGGACATCATAGAAAAGGTTGTTGATCAGCCGACGCCCTGGGTTTCACCAATCGTGTGTATTCCTAAGAAAGACGGGGGAACACGTATTTGTGTGGATATGCGCGAAGCCAATAACGCAATAAAACGAGAAAGACACATCATGCCTACCTTGAATGACTTTAAAGCTGCAGTAAATGGTGCAAAGTACTTTTCCAAAATTGACTTAAAACAGGCATATCACCAAGTTGAATTAGAGCCTGAAAGCCGTTTTATCACTACATTCTCTACGCACGAAGGAATCTACCAGTATAAAAGACTTAACTACGGTACCTCCAGTGCAGCAGAAGTATTCCAAAACATTCTGCAAAGAAATTTAAGTGACATTCCGGGTGTAAAGAATATCGCAGACGATATTATCATATTTGGAAAAGACCGAAAAGAACACGACATTGCCTTAGAAGCTTGTTTAAAACGCCTATCAGATCTAAATATCAAAGCAAAAGGGGAAAAATGCAAGTTTCTTCAACAAGAAATTAAATTTTATGGCCTAATATTTACAGAAAAAGGTACCAGACCTGACCCAGAGAGAGTCAAGCATCTACTAAACACAGCACCGCCACAGAATGCATCCGAGGTACGCAGTTTCCTAGGAATGGCTAATACTTGTAGTGACTACATACCAAATTATGCTACCTTAACACAGCCACTCAGAGAGCTAACAAAGAAGAATTCTACGTTCAAATGGACCGTAACAGAACAAAGAGCCTTTAATCAGCTCAAAAAGAAACTTACTCAGTCACCAGTAATGGCCTACTTTGACACAGAAAAACACAGTGTGTTAATTGTAGATGGATCACAACATGCTGTTGGAGCTATTTTAGCCCAAAGAGAGAAAGATGGGACACAGTATAAAATTGTTTCATATGCAAGTAGAGCACTTACTCCAGTTGAGAGCAGATATTCACAAACCGATATAGAAGGCCTTGCCTTAGTATGGGGGATAGAACATTTTCGCTTATTTCTCCTAGGCAAAGAATTTGATGTCATCACAGACCATAAGGCCTTAGAGTCTATCTTCAATAATCCACGATCTAAGCCACCTGCACGTGTAGAACGATGGGTATTAAGACTTCAACCCTATAACTTTCGTGTCATATATAAGAAAGGATCACAAAATGAAGCTGACTATTTGAGTCGACATCCGATCAACAAGAGTCAGTCAGAAAGTAATGAAGAACAAATAGCTGAGGAATATGTGAACTATATAATAGAAAATACAGTTCCAAAAACAATGACACTTGAAGAAGTCAAAGATGCCACACGTAAAGACCAAGTGTTACAGAGAGTTAAGAAAGCTGTCGAATCAGGAACATGGGATACCAAGGATTTAGAACTTCAGCCATACAAGAGATGTGCAGATGAATTAACAGTAAATAATACCAAAGATATTATCATGAAAGGGTGCAGAATGGTGATTCCTAAAAGCCTTCAAAATAGAGCAACAAAGCTAGGTCATGTAGGACACCAGGGAATAGAAAAGACAAAAAGTCTAATCAGAGAAAAAATCTGGTTTCCCAAACTAGAT
Organism: Aurelia sp. 3 sensu Dawson et al. (2005); assembly: GCA_964020215.1. NCBI lineage: Eukaryota > Metazoa > Cnidaria > Scyphozoa > Semaeostomeae > Ulmaridae > Aurelia > Aurelia sp. 3 sensu Dawson et al. (2005). The sequence goes on from OZ026586.1 coordinate 19,924,457, forward strand.
GAAAAAGTTCGCGAAATAGTCGAGAATTGTGTCGCTTGTCAAGCCGTTGGAAATGCTAATTCACCTGAACCAATGCAAATAACTCCAATAGTAGACATTCCTTGGCACACTGTAGCCGTTGACTTTCATGGACCAATTACAAATACACAACAATATCTATTGGTAGTAACTGATCTTTATTCGAAATTTCCAGAGATCGAAATCGTAAATTCTACAGCTGCACCGGCAGTGATTCCCAAATTAGATCGCATATTTGCAACACATGGTATTCCAGTCAAGCTAAAGACAGATAATGGACCTCCATTTAATGGAGCTGAATTCGAGAGATACACTAAAGCTTTAGGCATGGAGTGGAAACCAAGTACACCACTCTGGCCTCAAGGAAATTCGAACGTTGAAAGCTTAATGAAACCAATCGGTAAAGTTTTACAAACAGCACAGTTAGAAGGAAAGAACTGGAAACAAGAACTTCAAAGATTTTTGTTAACATACCGAACAACTCCGCATGTAACAACTAAAGTACCTCCATGTGAACTTTTATTCAATAGAACAATTAGAGGACAACTCCCTGAGTTACCAGCAAAGAAGGTATTAAATAAGCACAAACAAGCAAAGGAAAACATCGAGAAAAAGAAAGCGCAAAACAAAGAATATTATGACAAGAAACATAATACAAAAGAGTCAGAGATCAAAGAGGGGGATACAGTTATTTGTTTGCAAAAGAGAACAAATAAGCTAGCACCAAAGTTCAGTCCAGAAAGATTCATTGTCCATGAGCGAAAGGGAACAAAGATAATCGCGAAAAATCAACAACATATCATTACAAGAAATGTCTCACACTTCAAGAAAGTTCCAACATTAGAAAGTAACGACAATGATGAGGAAGACATCAGTGACGATGAAAACAGAACAGAAAAGAAGGAACAGGAAAAGAATCAAGTCGATGATGTAAGACCAAGGAGATCACAAAGATCAAAGATTCCAGTTGCAAGATTCGGATATGCTGTACCATCGAACTTGAAAGTATGAACTGCTCAGAACAGAACTTTGAGAACTACATGGACATGTCGATAAAATTTAAAAAGGGGAGCATTGTAGTGGTTATTAGTTATCATTATTATCATTACTGTTGTATGACTCCATGTGCATGCGCATGTGGTTTGATTATATTCTGGATACATGCAATCTCCCAAACAGACGTGTTTATCTCTGCTCACAAAGTCTACAGCTGCCAATAGAGAACGAATCAAAATTAGAATTTAAGAACAGAAAGGAGAACGAAAAGCTCTCATCTTGGAAAGAAAAGAAACTGCATGGTCAGTCTGCAAAAGATACTGATGATATCAAAACAAATGAGTCATTCAGTTGGCTGTGCAAAGGTGAATTAAAACGTGAAACAGAATCTCTAATACTGGCAGCTCAGGAACAAGCGCTGAATACAAATTCTGTAAAGGCAAGAATTTACCATTTGCAGGAAAATGATCAAATGTAGATTGTGTGGCGATGCATCCGAGAATGTTACACACATTGTTAGTGGCTGCAAAAAACTTGCCCAAAAGGAGTATAAACGTAGACACGACAAAGTTGCGTGCTTCATCCATTGGCTCTTATGTAAGAAATATGACCTGGAGCATACAGACAAATGGTATCAGCATCAGCCGGCTCCTGTTGTAGAAAACAAAAGATACAAACTCTTGTGGGATTTCTCCATTCAAACTGATCGAGTCATAGAGCATCGAAGACCGAACATTGTCATCGTAGATTGGGAAGAAAAAGAATGCCGTATTATTGATGTAGCCATTCCTGCTGACCAAAACATTGCAGACAAAGAATGGGAGAAGATCAGCAAATACAGTGAGCTAAAGCTGGAAGTAATGAGATCATGGAATGTTAAAGCAAAAGTGATTCCATTAGTGGTTGGGGCCCTTGGCTCCATTCCCAAAAAGTTAAAAGAACATTTGAAGGGTTTGGGATTACCAGATGATATTCACTGCAGCCAGAAGTCAGCCCTCCTTGGAACAGCTGGGATACTAAGAAAAATATTGAGTGTCTGAGGCTGCGTGTTGTAGTTTGACATTTAATGAACAATTCCTCCAGACTATGAACTTTAGGAGTGAACTCGAAAGATAATAATAATAATGAAAACATGTTATCCCTAAAAGTAACAAGTTACATAAAATACTTTATACAAGATAAAAATTTTGTATATGCCACTCTCCAAAATGGGCATGACAAAATACATTTACCGCTGTTAAAGTCCACAACCTTACATCATATCGACAAGTCCTTTAAAATACTGGATCTGGATCTAGATCTGGATCTAGCCATTCTTTGTCCTTCTTGCAAAAAAGATAGTATGTTGATCGAATACAAATATTGATTGCTTTTCTAATTACGTTTATTGCATTTAGTTTTGGAACTCTAATACTTGTTAATGTATTTAGTAGATTTTTTCCAGAATCGTTTTTACCGATTAGTCCCAGAGCGCTCATACTCAGATTGACGAAAGTAGCGTTTTTGTATCTGGCATGCAAGTCTTGAAGCGTTTCATTATAGCTGGTTTGTTTTCTTTCACTGTTCTCCTTTACTTTTGTTATGAATCCACACGTTAATTCAACGACAACGACATTTTCCTTGCGGTGTACTAATATCAAATCAGACTTTTTTAATGATCTTGTTACTGATGTTGGACAAGTATACCCTGGAAGATCAGCATATATCTGAACATCTTTTAAGCCTACAAGTGCTTTTGTGATGTTGGCGAGGATGGAATTATGACGCCATGTGTAACGCCCTTGTTGCAGATGTACTTTACAGCCCGAGACGACATGCATTAGAGACTGGGCATTACTTTTACAAGCCAAGCAAATGTCGCTTGATGCTTTCCCCCACATGGTCATGTTTTTAAATGTCGGCAGGGTATTGTTCAGATATCGTACTGTGAAGTTGTAAATGTTAGATGGTAGGATGTCTCTTGTCTCAGTCCAAAGATTTTTCAATATATCTGAGCCATGTGACCACATCAGTTTCACTATGTATCCTTGGTATTCTAGTTCATCTGAAATTCTTGTCACTTGCTGAGATCTAACAGCTTTTGTTACTTCCTTTGAGTTTTCATGGGTGTCATATTGAATATTTATTTGGTATCTTAGAACTGGATAAGGTAAAAGAGAAAGAGATGAAAGAAGTTCTTAAGGCAGAATATCTTAGAAGAGCAAAATTAGTTTTGAGATCGAAATTACACGGAAGAAACAAAATTAAAGCAACAAACACTTAGGCAGTTTCTCTCATGAAATACGGGACTGGCATAATCAAATGGGGCAAGGAAGAATTACAAGCTATTGATAGGAAAACTAGAAAGATAATGACCATGAATAAGGAGTTACACCCACGAAGTGACGTCGCAAGGATCTATGTGGCAAGGAAAAAGGGTGGAAGGGGTTTGATTAGCTGTGAAAGTTGTGTCAAAGAAGAAGAGAAATGTCTAAGTTGGTATATCAAAAGCAGTGAAGAAATCATGCTAAGGAAAGTAGAGGCAATGGGAATGGTGAATGTGAAGGACACTGTAAAGCCAAGTGAATATAAGAGGAACAAGGACCAGGGAAAGGAGAAAGAATGGAATGAGAAAGTAATGCACGGACAATATCTAAGAGATAAGACAGGAGTTGATTGGGAAAGGACATGGCAATGGGTAACAAATTGGGATTTGAAAGGGTGCACTGAATCGCTAATATTTAGTGTACAAGAACAAGCACTACGAACCAATTACATAAAGTTTCACATTGACAAGACTATAGATTCGCTGTTGTGTAGAATGTGTGGAGAAAGAGGAGAAAGTGTTTATCATTTGGTCAGTGAATGCAGTAAATTGGCACAACGGAAATATAAGCGAAGACATGATGACGTGGCACGCTATATACATTGGCAACTATGTGAAAAAGGGGGATTCGAAAGAGCTAGTAAGTGGTATGAACAGAAACTAGAAGGAGTGCTTGAGAATGAAGACTACAAGCTATTATGGGATTTCACCATACAATGTGACCGAATGGTTGAGGCACGACGACCAGACATCGTATTTGTGGATAAGAAGAAGAGAGAGATTAAGATTCTGGACGTGGCAGTACCCGGTGATGGAAGGGTTAAAGACAAAGAACTCGAGAAGATTGAAAAATATCAGTTGTTGAAGGAAGAGGTAGGAAAGATTTGGGGAATGAAGAAAGTCAAAGTGATACCTGTGGTGATTGGTGCACTAGGAGCAATCTCAGATAAGTTTGATAAGCATACAGAAGAAATTGGAGTTCAGATCAGACTACAAGTGATTCAGAAAACGGCACTTTTAGGCACAGCAAGGATATTGAGGAATGTTTTGTCTTTGTGAAGACTCAGGAGAGTGCACTGGTGAGACCTTTGTTAACTTGTTGTTAACTGCTCTCATGGGTAATGAACCAGACGAACAATATCTTCAAGTCTGAGATCAAGTGAAATGACAATAATAATAATAATAATAATAATAATAATAATAATAATAATAATAATAATAATAATAATAATAATGGTAATAATAATAATAATTACCTTGTACACTACAAGCTAAGAACCTAAAGAAGAAAGCCAAACAAGAAGGACTGAAGAAAATACAAGAAAAATGGGAAAGCAAACCTCTTCACGGTCAGTATCCAAAACGTAGTCAACAAGCTGATGTCGATAAAGACAAAACACATCAATGGTTGCGAGGAACGGGTCTGAAGGCTGAAACGGAAGGCTTTATAATGGCTGCGCAAGACCAAAGCTTGTTCACCAGAAATTACCAATCCAAAATAGCGAAAAACGGGGCTGACCCTAAATGTCGATTTTGTGATCAATATGATGAAACAATAGATCACCTAGTGTCAGGATGCTCTGTTCTTACACCAAATGAATATAAGAATAGGCATGATCGAGTGGGACAATACTTACACTGGAAAATCTGCAAGCATTATAATACTCCGCACGCTGAAAAATGGTATGAACATAAATCTCCCCCAGTAGTAGAAGGAGAAAACACAACGATACTATGGGACTTTCCAATAAACACGGACAGAGCTATCCAAGCCAACCGACCAGATATAGTCATCAAAGACCACAAGAGCAAAACATGCCTCCTCATCGATATGACAATTCCTACAGATCGAAATATTTCTGTCAAAGAATTTGACAAGTTATCAAAGTACAAAGACCTTCAAACTGAGATAGAACGGATGTGGCACCTTAAAACAACTATTGTACCTGTCGTAGTTGGCGCACTTGGGATGGTGAAAAAGGGAATCCAAAATCATCTTAATGCAATCCCTGGAGAACCAAACTTGCAAGAAATACAAAAAATAGTACTTACAAGTACTACCCACCTTCTTCGCAAAGCACTGTCAATCTAAAGATCTGAACAGCAAATAACTGTAACGCTGAAGTGCATATCAATGTTAGCATGCAAATAACAAACCCTCTTGCTGCCTCAGGTATCGGGATGATCCCCGGCAGCTAGATTGTATACAGCCGAAATCAAAAGAAAGTAACAATTCATAATAATAATAATAATAATAACAATAAAATAATAATAATAATAATAATACAGATATTTACAGAGGAAAGCCTCAGTCACTCGAAAGTGCTTTTCATGGATAAACAAATAGTTACGTATATTACACCCTTTTTATCGTCACTTCTCTGTGGATATAGAAAAGGTTACAGTGCCCAGCACGCTCTCGTAAGGCTCTTAGAAAAATTTAAAATTAGCCTTGATGAAGGTGGTAAGGGAGGGGCTGTATTGATGGATCTCTCCAAGGCATTTGATTGTATCAGACATGACCTATTGATTGCAAAATTGCACGCCTATGGCTTCTCTCGCGAAGCATTAACGCTAATTAACAATTACCTAACAAATAGACAACAAAGAGTTAAAGTAAATGGGTCATTCAGTTCTTGGAAAAGCGTAGCACGCGGTGTTCCACAGGGGTCAGTCTTAGGGCCTGTGCTATTCAACATCTACATTAATGATCTTTTACTCTTTATTCAAGACTCGGATATATGTAATTATGCAGATGATACTACAATCTATACCTGCAATAAGAACCTTGACAACATAGTTCATAAGCTTGAAAATGATTCTACTATAGCTTTAAAATGGTTTGCTGACAACTTTATGAAATTAAATGCAGATAAATGCCATTTGTTGGCTCTTGGGCAGAGATGTGACGATCCTGTTACTGTTACGATTGGAAATGCTAACGTTGTAAATAGCTATGAAGAGAAACCACTGGGAGTTCAAATTGATAGTAAACTATCCTTCGATAACCATGTTTCCAAACTGTGCCAGAAGGCTAGCAATAAACTTTATGCGCTTGCTCGCATATCACCATATATGGATCAGAGAAAGTTGAGAACTCTCATGAGGGCATTTATTACCAGTCAATTTCAATACTGTCCTTTAATCTGGATGTTTCACGGCAGGCAGCTCAACAAAAAAATTAACAAAATACAGGAAAGGGCTTTGAGAATAACTTATAAGGATGACGAATCTATTTATAGCGAACTATAAGAAAAGGACTGTGCCGTTACTATTCATACAAAGAACCTTCAATTACTTATGATTGAGATGTACAAAACCAGAAATGACCTCAATCCTTCTTTCATGCAGGAGATTTTCTGTAAAAATGAAAGTCATTACAATTTGCGTAACAATAACGAATTCGTTCAACTTAGGGTGAGATCGGTCGGAAATGGCACAGAAAGTGTCTGATTTAAAGGTCCGCAACTATGGCAAATGTTGCCGCAAACAATACGAAACTCAGGATCCCTTGCTCAGTTTAAAGCAAATATAAAAGATTGGAAGGGAGAAAATTGTTCATGCAAGCTGTGTCGCACTTTTATTCCGAACTTGGGCTTTTCATGATGTTTTTAGAAATTTGTTTTATTGTATACTTTGATGAATTGTAAATAGTTTTAAATAATTTTGTATATTTTATCCACACTTTGTAATATATTTTTAGCGTTGGAATTAATTAGCTAAATATTTTAGCTATGAGTTATTTTGTTGCCAACGGTAAATAAATTGATAATAATAATAATGAGGGTCCTCTAAAATCATTATATATCATATAATATATATCATTATTATATATCATATTATATATTATATAATATATATCATTATATATATCATTATTATTAACTATTCATTTAAAGTAGGCATATACATAAGTAGCTACAGAAAAGCTAATTCAAGAATAACCAAAGAATATCTTGCATATCGTTCTCACGAACCAAACTTTAGTTCCAAACTTCAAAAAGAGAAACTCATGCTATATAAGAATGCGTGTAGCTAAACAGAAGCACATAATCAATTATCAAAATTGCTACGTATTAGCAATTGTAAGATACTTTTAAGACTTGACGGAATTTTTTCTTCTTAGATATTGAACCTGGTAGCAGAGTTGTTGAAGTATACAAGGTATTTACACCAAAATTCGTTTTGTTATGGACAGTAATGTATTGGTATTTGGAGATGCTTCAATGAAGAAGTGTAACGAGGATTACAGTGATTTATTAATTATGATGTTGTTGATTTGATATGCTCTTATGATTAATGATTTGAGTTTGTTTTCCACAGGGTCCGGATGATATTCTTGGTCTCGGTGTGACTGGGGGAATGGCAAGTCCCTCTGGAGATAAACCAATTACTATTTCATACATACAACCTGGTTCAGCAGCTGGACGTGCTCGATTAAAAGTAAGTTTATCATTTATTTTAAAAGATCGACTTTGGAGCTTTAAGAAACAAGTCATCAAGTGGCTATTTGGCTTTGCTATAAATGAATGGGCCCTATTATAGGACAGCGCTACCCACGTGTGTATATAATGGACCATCTTATTCGTTTTGTATATCTGCCGCTGGTTCTGTTTTGTTATTCATTCAATCGCAGTATTCATATCCGTGACCAAGTAAGAGATCTCTTTCCTGAGTACTCTTAAGGTAACACTATCAGCTGTCAGTCATATTACCCGTTGCTGATTGACGCATTGATTGACTGATTGATTGACAGGCAATTTAAAGTTGCTATGAACGTGCATGGAGAAAGTAAAGAAGCTTGGATGGAAAGTGCCGTTGGTTTTTGAATGACAAGCATCATGTAACAAATGTTCGATGACGATAGGATAAAATCCCAGTAATCAACTTAAGTCTCGTTTGCAACAAATCTCGTTTTCATTTGATAACAAGGATTTCTTAAACTGATTTCACATCTCATGCGTCATTTGTGAAACTCGCGCTAACAAAAAGACATACAATAAATGTTGCCACAGTAAATGTTGCCACTTCCAAAACAGTAGTGAAGGTTCTGTTTTCGGAAATTTAAGGTAAACAAGTGCCAAACTGCTGGGCAAATTAATGACGAAAACTTGTCTTCCAGTTCCTTTCATCATTTTGATTCGCGAATGTTCTAGCCTAAACTATATTTGAAAACGTCTTGAAGTTCCTATTGAAATGATGCACATTTGAAATATGAAAATCTATTCAGATACATCATTTGAAATATGAAAATCTATTCAGATAAATTATTTGAAATATGAAAATCTATTCAGATAAATTATTTGAAATATGAAAATGTATTCAGATGAATTATTTAAACTATGAAAATCTATTCAGATGAATTATTTGAAATATGAAAATCTATTCAGATACATCATTTGAAATATGAAAATCTATTCAGATGAATTATTTAAAATATGAAAATCTATTCAGATACATCATTTGAAATATGAAAATCTATTCAGATAAATTATTTGAAATATGAAAATCTATTCAGATGAATTATTTGAAATATGAAAATCTATTCAAATAGCTTATTTGAATATGAAAATGTATTCAGATGCATTATTTAAAATATGAAAATCTATTCGGATGAATTATTTGAAATATGAAAATCTATTCAGATGAATTATTTGAAATATGAAAATCTATTCAGATACATCATTTGAAATATGAAAATCTATTCAGATAAATTATTTGAAATATGAAAATCTATTCAGATAAATTATTTGAAATATGAAAATCTATTCAGATAAATTATTTGAAATATGAAAATCTATTCGGATGAATTATTTAAAATATGAAAACCTATTCGGATGAATTATTTGAAATATGAAAATCTATTCAGATACATCATTTGAAATATGAAAATCTATTCAGATAAATTATTTGAAATATGAAAATCTATTCAGATGAATTATTTGAAATATGAAAATCTATTCAAATAGCTTATTTGAATATGAAAATGTATTCAGATGCATTATTTAAAATATGAAAATCTATTCGGATGAATTATTTGAAATATGAAAATCTATTCAGATACATATGTGTCTTATTCAAAATTTTTTCTTGAAGATTGGTGATCGAATTTTGCGGATAAATGGCAATCCGGCTGACCAGTTACGTCATCCTGAGGCAGTTAACTTGTTACGTCAATTAAACGGACCAATCACTTTTCATGTTCTTACTCCCAATTCTGAAAAACAATCATTAGCTGATGTCAATAAAAGTATGGAATCATTGGACTCAACAAGGGGCATGATTGGCTCTCAAAGTTCATCAATGAATGCTTTAGGCAGAAGCAGCAACTCACTTATTAGTACGTTGTCTACTGACAATAGCTCAAATCGACTGACTCTCTTCCTTGAATCTATGGCACAAGAAACAAATAAACCATTCAAGTAAGTTTTATTATTCCCTTCGTCTTTGTTAGGTCTGTCTTTATGATTTATTCGATACGCATTGTTTGTTTGTTTGTTTTTCATTTGTTTTGAGTGGGCTTGTCAGGATTTCTTGCTACTGAAAGCTAATTTAGGCCCACTGTACATGCCGCATCCAGGCATGGGACCCCATTCTTTATTTTATCTTATTTATTCACGATATCCATTCAGTGTAATTTAATTTAAGTATAATAAAAGAATATAATAAAGAGAGCATGTTTGATAATACATATAAAAGCCAATACTGTTCTTCCATGGATTCGTGTAAAAACATATTTTTTCCTCAGCTTAGAAAATGACTTTTTAGCCCATACTTAAACCGGGTGAGTGTGCCAGACTCTCGTATGTGTGTTGGAATAGAATTCCAAGTTTTTAGACCCGCGTAATCAAAACTTCTTCTATTGAAGTCTAGATTTAGCCTTGGGATTTGGAGATCAGTTTTGTTTCTTGTATCATACTTGCTTATTGAGGATCTTTCAGCAAATTTATCGTGCAGACTCTCAGGACATATTTTGTTAATTATCTTATACATCAGAACCGACCGGTCAAATTGAAACATCTGATCGATGCTAAATGTGGGTTGAATCAAAGAATCCTTTATTTTTGATCCTTGAATAATTTCAAATGCACGATTTTGCAGACTACGTCAGCACAGCGAAGATGACTCTCAACAAGCGCTTTGTACACTTGAAAAAAGCATTGATTGTGGGAGGATGCCCTTAAGTTTCTTCATTGCTGCGAGGCCCCCAGCAACCTTTTTCTTAACTGATTCATACTGGTCTTCCCAACCTAAATTATCGTCAACTATTACCCCAAGATATTTTGTTTTGTAAACCTGCTTAATTTTTTCTCGATTTATGAATACTTGCGGTAATAATTCTCTATTTTTCTTTCTACGAGGATAATCTATTATCATGTATTCTGTTTTGGTGGGATTGAGACTGAATTTGTTAATCCTCATCCCCTAGTTTAACGTCCCTTCCGAAGGACGACGAGGTGAGTTATGAGGTCAGGCCTCCTAGGTCACCCATCCGGAGTTTGATCTCACTCGAGCGAGCTTAACTTCAGTCACCCGACGAAGACTGTAAAGCCACTCGGCCACTCACCCCATAAGGCATTTCAAAGGCATTTGGCCCTGATGCACTCTTTTCACTTGATCAGACGTCATTTTACTTTTGTACTTTTTTAATTGAAATTCTTCAGCTACAACTATGTAATCAGTCTATTCGCAATACGTGAAAAGTCTTGACAACGCGAAAGTCTTGATATACTTAGTTGGTAGTTATTTCGTTTGCAAGTATATTTGTAGCTATTTCGTTATTTGGGTATCGATGTTTTCTTAATAGAAATGTCGTAGGAAATAGAACTTACTTTTAAACATATCGGGATCTGATATATTCAAGTACCAAAAACCTCAACTCCACGAACGTCAGAAAGAGATGTGCATGTCCAAAAACCGAAGCAAGTTGTGTAGGCATTTAATGATTCATATCACCACAGTAGTCATATATTACAGTGAGTTCCATTGTTCATATCCTTGAGTTCAGGAAAGACATCGTTTTTGTACATCCTGTACAATTTGCATTACAGTAGTGCCGCATATAATAACCACAAATATAAGAAACACAGACCCTGATTTTCAAAATAACACCCCATTTTATAAGAAACTAGGCTTGCCGCGCGGTGTCTGCGGCGCCGGGCTGGCCCGCCGTCGTACCGAGTAATTGCTTTGGGCGGACTTTGCTGCGCCTGGTGACATTTTTAGCTGTTAATCACACTATGCAGGCAAACTGTTTTCACAATGGTTTAGTCAAGGTTCGCTCTACAAAGTGCCCGTTCATATATATGCTCGACAATCTTGCAATTTCCACTCTTGAGGTTCTTCACTGTTCTTTTCACCACACCCTACTCTTTAGTTGTATCCTTACTCTTTCTCATGTACACCCTCTCTTTAACCCTATCTTACCTAGGAGTTTTGAGGCAGTCAATTCCAGTGGGGGATGGATTCCACTTTCCTCTACTTCTTTGCTGTAAAAGTAGCTATGATCATTAAACTTGATCAAATTAACTCTATTGTTTCTGTTGCTATGACAATACGAAGAAATATGTTATGATTATGATGATTACCAATATCATGATTAAAACAATAAAATGGGGCACTTCATTTAATTTTTGTTTCAGATCGAAATGGATATCATTAGATACATGCTTACGTCCATGATATTTTTTGGCATCAAATATTATTCAACTGATAATTCTGGGTTTCTTAAGAAGGCAATTGTGACCTTAATTTGCATCGTTTCATGATATATCATGTTCATGCACAGGTTTCTAAGTATAAAATGCCATGAAATGAGCTGATATTTTGGGTTTCTATTAAGCTGAACTAATATTGTAGGGTTGCTTTAAAATTTGTTAGACTGACCGCTGCCGTTTTAAGCATATTGAGCAGCATCAAGTAAAAGAAAAGAATAGCCTTGGTGATACTTTTGGTTCCTGCTAATCATACCCCTCCCTCAAATAAGCCCCCCGAATATGCCCTGACCAAAAACATTTTTTTTGCAAAAATGTTTTGTTGCGAAAATATTTTCTAGGGGCTTATTCGAGGACTTAGAGTAACTTTACGGGAAGCGATAGGGGCTATGACCCTGTAAAGATCTCGTATACCTTTGGCAAAACTATTTGTTTCCAATTAAATTTTTAGAATTGTAGATTAGTCCCAATCGTTGTTCTTGAAATCATATGTCATAATGAGGCCCTGATAACGGAGATCGTTGCTCTATTGCTCCCCTTTTAAAAAGCAGGATGCTAATTTGCTCCCCTCAGAATTAGCCTTGTGCTCCCAATAATTCCTGTGATGCTGGGATGATGCTTCTATTCTTTGTTTAGATTCAAATATTTAAAGTCAAGTGGTCGATTGGTATCTAAGATGGTTCCTAATTTTTGCTTCAGATTTTTCATGATCTATCAGGACTGGAAGTTCTCTCTCACTGGACAGTGTTCCCTGGAAACCTTGGGTAATGCATGGATTTGATGATTTCTCGTACATTTTTGCTTCAGCCCTAGAGTGCATCCTTGCGGTGTTGAACAGACTGGAAAGAGCATTTTAGTGAAAGAGGGCACTGATTTGTGTCTTTGGTGCAGCAAAGATTGGGGTCTGGAGAGATGCTGTAAACTTTGAATCTTTACTCCAAAAATTATGCAAACCAGAAGCAGCTCCAAGACTCTTCAAAAATACACACATGAATTTGGCACTCGTATCTTGATCTTTAAGAAAACAACTCTCATATGACGTTAAATCCCAAAACTAACGTGATTCTATGGGCTTCTCCAAAGCCTTAGCATGCCAACCTCTGTGACACCTAAACATTAGGGCAACAAGAGCTTTCGCAAGCCTCTTGCGCCCAAAACCAATTCGTCCGACGTTAGCCTTTCAAATTCATCAGTGGCGGCGCCACGGGGTGGACTGGGGGGGACGCGTCCCCCCCATTCGTCACCAGAATCGATTTTTTAATTCGTCCAAATCCGATGAGAAATTGTCGGGGGAGGGGTGAGATTTCACCGAGATACTTTCATATTTCCTGAAACTGCCTGCCTTAGAAACTGCCACTTTACATTATCGAAAATTATTCCATGACGAAATTGTGATGAAACAGTGTCTACATTATATTCTTTTTAAATACGTAATATAATATCTTTTGTCGAACGCCCTCGTAATGAAACAGAGTGATGTCATCATTGTGTGTCAAGAGATCATCTTCTTGTAACTAACTGAACTGCTAATTGCGGCTCTTCCTTTGAAATTCGAACAGACTCTTTCGTCATGATTTTTAATGGCCCTCAGTGTCATTTGCACTGGAATCCTAATGGCTGTTTCTTCAAAGAAGCGGTTTTTAGTATGTTCTATCTATTCTGTAATTGTCATATACTTTATATGATTCATAATTACTTGGAGCGTACTGTTTTCGTGTCATAACTGCCGCTAGCTTGCATTCGAATGACCTACTACAACTAGCAGAGAATCTTGATAATTTTGGTTCATAATGTTTGAGGGAAGAGATCCATCGTTTGAAATTGTTAATGAAGCGAACAGAGCCTTTATCGTAGAATCCGGCCCGATAAGACCTATCATAAATTTTCCACAGTCGGAACAAGCAGGAAGAAAGTTTAAGTTTCAACAGAAGTGGTACGAAGAATTCAACTGGCTTGAATATTCTGTGTCAAAAGATGTTGCGTTTTGCTTCACTTGCAGATGTTTTGGTTCTCTTGGTAAGAGAAATGTTGCTACCATGTTATCCTTCTATATTCAACCACTGCTTTGATGGTGCCTGCACGGGGGGGGGGGTTCTTCCATAGTAAAGGTACCTGGGGATGTGACACCCGCAAGGGTATGCTTTTTCAAACCTTCTATTCTAGCCAAGGGTATACTTTTTGCCAATTTTCGCCCATTTAGTCTGGGCAAGGGTATACTTTTTGGCAATTTTGGTCAAAGAAATGTCAAACTTCGGTAATTCCTGTAAAGAAACCAGAATTTTTTTCAAATTTTGGTCCTTAGAAAGCAAAAATTTGGCAAGTTTTGCCTAGAAAATGCTAACTCATGGCACTTTTGATGTAGAAACTAGTTTAGCCAAGGGTATCATTTTCAGAAAATTGGTCTAGCCAACGGTGCCATTTTGAAACTGTGGGCGGCACACCCCTGCCCGAAATTTAGCCGAGAACCCCCCCCCCGTGGGTGCCTGTAATAATTTCCATAAAAAACTAAGAATTTGGCCGAATAGATACAAGTTTTTGAAATTTTTATAATTTGAGTAAGGGGTTCAGGTTCACTACTAGCTCTTACAAAAGAATTTAGTTTTGATGCTTTCATGCTCTGCCGTGATGCAAATCTCACTACAAAGTTTTATGCAAGCCATGCCATTGACAAGGGGCGGGCAACTTAAGGACTGTAAATTATTTGACTCCTTGTCCAAAAGAATTGGAAAAACTGGTTCTTTCATCACGCTGTATACGGCTTGTCTGCTCAAAACAGCCAGTTATTGGGACAACGGTGAAATTTCAAAATCAGCCTTCCTTTTCAATCAGTTTCTCACAAAATTCAGTGTCGGAAATTCGCCATCGAAAATGACCTGTGTTTGGGACAAAGGTGGTACAAAATTCTTTCATGAACTACCATTTTTCGGACCAAAGGTAGGAACATCGTTCCCAATGTCACATGACCGCCCTTGCACTGCACTGTCTGGCCATCAGTACCTGAAAAATTATCCAATAAGTTTCTTATGACTGTAACGCTTCAAAGCACTAGGACTAGTTTCTTATAAGTGAGCTTCTTTAAATTGATGAGTGCTACTGTATTTAATTTCAAAAGTTGCAAGAAGAGCTCTAGTAACTATTTCAAAAAGCGCTATTTACTTTTTCACATGGACATAGCAATACCAAATTCTAGTGTACCGTTATTGTGATCTATTAATGCTGCAAGCCTTTAAAAGAAGTTGTTCTCACTTTTACAGTTGGGACTTCAGATGATGCATTTACCAAATCAGGATTCAGCAATTGGAAAAATGCTGCAGGAGAGAAGGGAAAACTAGCGAAGCATGCCAATTCAAGGATGCATATGCTCTCTCTAGAGCGCAGACACAATTTCATGTCAGCTACTCCTATCGACGTCCAGCTGAATGATGCTGCGCATGAAATGAGGGCAAGAAAAGAGAAGGAAAGGATTGAGAATCGACATATCGTTGAGACAATCTTTGATGTTGTTCGACATTTGGCCAAACAGAACAGCGCTTTTCGTGGCCATGACGAGTCCACAGGTTCCAAGAATAGAGGAAATTTTCTGGAAGAACTCGAGTTTCTCTCGAAGTACCATGCACCGCTAAGGAAATGGATGGATAACCATCCTCAAAACGTAAATTATTTCTCGCACATGAGCCAGAATGAAATGATCTGTATCCTCAGCAACCTAATTACTGAGATCATCTGCAACGAAGTACATGCAGCCAAATATTTTTCTATAGAGTGTGACGAGGTGACTTCTCACAAGAAAGCCTTCATGTCAATCATTCTTCGGTATGTGACAGATTTTAAGATAACTGAACGGTGTATAAGGCTTGTGCAGATATCCAGCCTGAAAGGAAAATCCTTGGCTGAAGTAATAATTGAGGTATTGAACGACCTCAAGCTCCCACTGAAGGATCTTATTGGCAAAGGCTTCGATGGTGCTGCAAATATGTCAGGCAAGGACGAAGGTGTACAGCAGCACTTGACAGAAGCTGGAGCCGAATTTTCTATATATTTTCATTGTTTCGCTCACAGGCTCAATCTCGTCCTTGAGCACAGCGTAGAGAACGTGCCAACAATCAAGGCCATCTTCGAAACCATTGGAGACCTATATCGTTTCATGGAAGGATCGCCTAAAAGACATAAGATCTATGAAGACCACTTGAAGGCGAAAGGAATCACTTCTGGGAAGATCGCTTTGCATTCCTTCTCTGACACAAGATGGTCTGCCCACTCTGACAACTTAGAGGTTGTTATGAATGTGTATCCTGCCCTACTGTCAATGTTCAAGGAGCTGTCCGAGCAGAATATCAATGTAGCAACAGGTTTGCTGGTTCGTCTCCGGCAATTTCGATTTGTAGCAGCATGCCTTATACTCAGGAAATGCTTTTCGCTGAGTCGATACGCTTCAGAGTATTTGCAGAACGAAAATATGGATCTCACTTCTGGAGTTGCTGCCATTCAGGATCTGAGAGCAGCAATGGAATCATTTCGCTCTGACGAAGAGTTCCGTCACATTGTTTTAATCACAGGGTTTTGAACAGCGTGACGAGCGGTTGTGTTTTGAGATTGAGTGAATAGATTTTCTGAATTTATCTAAAGTTTCGTCGAATTGGTGTTAAAATAAGCTGTGGAAATGGAGAAGCTCGTCAGCGAAGCTATCCTGAATATTCGAGAAGTAAAGAAACACAAACCAACGAAAATTGCAGTTGCGGAGCACGTCGTGATCGCAGCTCGAAAAAGCGGCCTAGGCCCATCATGCACGCTTGAGGAAGCAAATCATATTATCGACAAGATGGTGAAAGAGAATGTGATATTTGAAAACGGAGAGGATTCTTATTTTCTTACCAGTAAATCAAAAAAGAAAGGACAAACAAAAACTTCATTGCAAGTCAAGAGCAGCGATATTTTGGAAAACGAAGTTGCAGAGGATTTGCTTGCCACGCCCTCCTCCATGCCCTCGGAGAAGTCGGACAGAGAAACACAGAGTTTTCCACATGGAGCAAGTGCTAGCCTGTCCAAAAACACACGAGAAATGCTGGAAGAAAGTGGTAAAGGTAATTCTTTTCATGATGATGAAGTAAATTTGCAAAAAAATGAAAAAGAACGAGAAAAAACTGTTTCAAAACAGAGTGCAAAACCACATCAAAATCAAAAAAATTTATCTACCACGTCTAACACTGATTTTATTGTTTCATCAAGAAGACTGGACAATTTAGAGAAAAAGGTCGATGAAATTTTATTTGAATTAAAAAAGCCAAAAAAAGAAGACACTGGGAAATCAACGACAGAAAATCAGAGTATTCACAGCTTGCTGTTAAAAATCGATCAATTGGCCAATATAAACAAATCTTTGGAAAATGAAAATGCCATGCTGAAAACAAATGCAGCAAACAACATGAAAAGTCAAGGATACCTTTCTAGAAACTCCTATTCATCAGGTTACCATAGGCAACTACCTGATTTGTATACTCAGGATCCAAACAATGAGATGACAAACATCCCCAAGAGAGCACCTGGCCCCATGGCAGCACGAAATCAATGGTCCTTTCCCAAGGTAACAACAAAGAAGCCAAAACTGTTTTCAAACAATAATCCAGTGCTGACCAGTAATCGTTACACCTCCCTGCAGGTTGATGAAGAGAACTCTGAATGTGATACTTTTCTGGCAAGGAACGTCGTGCCTGGAAATGCATCCTATTCCGAATCTGTGCGAGGCAAAAACAGACAGGATCAAAATATGCGTTCAGATTCGTTTGCTTGGCCTAATGAAAACGAAGGATCAAATGAAAGAGCAGATGAAAGATTTGGTTTTGGGCAAGATGGCTGCTCAAAAAAATTCGCCAATCCACCACTAGCTGCCTATATCAGTCGACCTGCACCCGAACAAGAATTGCGACCTCAATCCAGACAGGAATTGCGACCTCCATCGATTCCTATAAATACTCGGCAAAGTTTTCAGGAACGGCAATATTCAAACCAAAGGAATCAACGATCACAACAAAATCCCTCTCTTAACGTTGTTGGAGATTCCATGATTCGCTCAATTAATCGTCGAGTTTTGAATGAGGAAACAGAAGGCTGGAACATAAGAGTGAAAACATTTGGAGGGGCAAAAGTGGAGGACATGGATTATTACTTGGAACCAACCCTACAGTACAAGCCAAAGGCAATTATTCTCCACTGCGGCACAAATAACCTTCGGAGAGATTCTCCTGAAGTGGTAGCAAATAAGGTAATCAGCCTTGCTGTTAAAGTAAAGAGAAGAGTTGCAAATGTCGCTGTATCTGGAATCATAATGCGAACTGACTCGAACGAACTGGAGCAAAAGAGACGAGAAGCAAATGAACTAATCAAACGTGGACTACATCAACATCACGTAGACTTTATTGATCATGAGAACATCAATTCTTATCATCTGGATAATTCAGGACTCCACTTAAACCAGTTTGGGACAAACATTCTATCCGGTAATTTTATTGATTTCCTTAAAACCTGACTGCATTTGTCTATGCAGCTAAACGTATTATCTGGAACTTCGTCGAAAGCGGTTTCGCCAGCTAACTCATTTACGACAGAAATACAATCAAATTCGTCTGCGGACTGTAGTCCTATCCAAAGTATTATATCAATCCCTGTTTCTGACATTGAAAACTCATCACAAGAAATGTTTCGATGCTCATCTTCACCTCACATCGTGAGCACCCCAGTTAGCTCTTGGCCTTCGGTAGAGCATAGCCCACCCCTCTTTGAATCATCAACCCCATCTCCTACTTCAACAGATATTTTTTCAGAATCTGATGATTCTTGTGACATTGACAAACTCTTTGGTCTCAGGACAGAATATCATAACCACCCACTCATAGGGTTCTTGAATATTAATAGTCTTAGAAATAAGATTATTGACTTGAGGATGCTTATGGAAAGATGCCTACCTGATGTTTTGGTTATAGAGGAAACCAAAATAAGTTCCGATTTCAAAACTGAGACTTTTCTTGTGAATAATTATCAAAAACCGATGCGTCGTGATAGGAACGAATGCGGTGGGGGTATTATGCTGTATGTCAGGAAAGGTGTAGCATGTAACCGTGTCCCAGTATTAGAGACTCCTTCTCTTGAACTCCTTTGCTCCGAACTAATAGTAAGCAAAAAGAAATGGATTGTCTACAGTATTTACCGGCCCCCTGAATCCAACAACATTGATTCATTCTTTAACGATCTTTCTACTACCTTAAATTCTGCTTTAGACAAATACGACAACGTAATTGTAATGGGGGATATCAACATTGATACCCTAAACCGGCAGGACCCTGGACACTCTAAACTAGTGTCCTTTTGTGATGTTTTTGGGCTATCAAATTTGGTGACTGCTAAAACATGTTTCACCAAGAACAGCAGTTCTTCCATTGATGTTATCCTTACAAATCGGCCGCGATCATTCCAAAAAACTTCTGTGTTTGAAACTGGCTTAAGTGACTACCACAGTCTTGTCATAACGGTTATGAAATCTCATCTCCCGAGACTTAAGCCTAAGATAATCAAGTATCGCAGCTACAAAAAGTTTGACGCCGAAAATTTTTTGTCAGATATAAAGCTGGCGAATTTTGGTGCTCCTGACGATCCTGATCAAGCTTACAATGATCTTGTATGCACTTTTCGGAAATTGGTTGACAAACATGCCCCCCTAAAAACGAAAGTACTACGAGGAAACACTGCTCCTTTCATGACCAGGGAATTAAAAAAGGGAATTTATACCAGAACGAGGCTACAAAAGAGATACAAGAAAAATCCTACGAAAGAAAATGAATTAAAATTTAAACGACAAAGAAATAAATGTGTTTCCTTGAGAAAAAAGGCAATTAAACAGCATTTCAAACAAGCAACAGAAAATGGACTTGTATCGAATCGAGCTTTCTGGAACCTTGTCAAACCTTTTCTCTCCAACAAAGGAGGCTTAGCTGGTAGTGATATTTCCTTAGTTAAAAATAATGAAATCGTAACTGACGACCAGCAACTAACCGAAATATTTAACGATCATTACATCAACATAGTAGAAAAATCTAGCGGTGTAAAACCTTGCAACATTGCAGATACGGTTGCAACCGATGATTATCGGCAAATCATTAGGCTGATTCTTGAAAAATACAAAAACCATCCAAGTATTTTAGCTATCATTCAAAATCCTGAAAACAATTTCAATTCATTTTCCTTTCATGAGGTACAAGTCTGTCAGGTTAGGGAACAACTAAGGTCTTTGGACGGTAGGAAATCAACGGGGGAAGATCAAATACCACCAAAACTTGTGCTGTTGGCTGCAGACGATCTTGCAGCCCCTTTAACAGATGCCATTAACAGCAGCATACGAAACTATAGGTTTCCAGATAATGGAAAGCGAGCTGCGGTATGTCCCCTGGATAAAGGGGAGGCCAATCGTACGGTTGAGCGAAACTTTCGACCTGTCAGTATTCTAAATATATTCTCCAAAATCTATGAAAAGATTTTGAAAAACCAACTGGTCCCATACTTAGATGAAACCCTTTCACTTTTCATAGCTGCCTATAGAAAAGCATACGGCACACAACATGTCTTGATAAGAATGATAGAAGAATGGAGGGTTAAACTCGATAATGATAATATTGTGGGAGCTATCCTTATGGATTTATCGAAAGCTTTCGATTGTATTCCACACGATTTACTTATAGCCAAATTACATGCCTATGGTTTTCATGAAAATGCCCTGGTCCTTATCTACTCTTACTTGAAACGGCGGAAACAGTCTGTTAGAATCAATAATACATATAGCTCTTTCCAAACAATTTTATCAGGGGTACCTCAAGGCTCTGTTTTGGGTCCTATTCTTTTCAATATTTACATAAACGATCTATTTTTGTTCATTAACCGAGCAACGTTACATAATTATGCTGACGATAACACTCTAGCTTATTTTTCCAAGACCCTATCAAATTTGATCGAAGTACTGGAAGAAGAAGCTGGAGTTGCTTTAACTTGGCTAAAACATAATCAAATGATAGCCAATCCAGAAAAATTTCATGCACTCCTCATTAGGAAGGATCAAACAAATACTAGTGGAGAGAATTTTAACATCCAAGGCAAAATGATCAAATCAGAAGAAACTGTCAAATTGCTGGGTATTCAGCTAGATTACAGGCTAAATTTTGAACAGCATATCTCTGAACTTTGCAGAAAAGCTGCATCCCAACTCAATGTCTTGAAAAGACTCAAACACTTTATTGGTTTTAATGAAAGAAAAATCCTTGTCCAGAGTTTTGTTTATTCAAATTTTGATTATTGCCCTCTTGTGTGGTACTTCTCATCAGCTAAGGCTTTACAAAAAATTGAAAAGATTCAAGAACGTGCCCTTAGATTTTTATATAATGATCACCTTTCCTCTTACAGTGACTTACTTTTGAAGTCAGAAAGGTGCACTATGCAGGTTTCTCGTCTGAGAGTTCTTTGCATAGAGGTTTTCAAGACATTGAAAAACTTAAACCCATCTTTCATGCATGACATTTTCAAAATCAAATCTTCCACTTACTCATCACGAAATCCAAATGATTTACAGCATTACAGACCAAACCAAGTCACCTTTGGATCTAATAGCCTTCGATCTTTAGGACCTCAAATATGGAATGGACTGCCGAATGAAATAAAATCTGCCGAAAATTTGAATAGTTTTAAACACCTAATAAAAAAGTGGGATGGCCCCAATTGTAAATGCAATGCTTGCCAGCATATGACAGAAAACTAATCTCTCTTTGTATCATGTAAACATCTTTATGTACATACCTGTATTATTTATTTTTCACTTTAATTTATCGATTTAGATTAGTTCGATATGTACATATGTATATAGAGAGCTAAATAATAATTATCGATGTTAAATAAGATGACAAACAAACAAAAGTACCTTCCTAGACGAAGCGACTTCTTTTGCTGAAAAATGTGGTGGCCAAATTCTCGATACAAGTTTCAGCAATCCAGAAGCATCAGGGTCACATCCAAAGCGTCGCCGTACACTCCCACATCATTTCACAGATGGTCAAATAATTCTTGACACACCAGGTTTGCCATGCAATCGACCAGATGGTGAATCAGATTTGGAATGCTTCAAACGAGAGCTGTACTTTCCATTTTTAGATAAGATGCTGAGTGAGCTCAACAAGCGCTTTTCTGACCAAGCTTGCGAAATGATGTCACATGCAGCGGCCTTTCATCCACGCAATCTCTCTCCAGCAAGTGTGCCGAAAATCGAGGCAATAGCAAAGTTTTATAAGCTTGATAGCAATCGGGCTGGGCAGCAATTTCTTCTTTTTTCTCGATCGCTGTATTGCCGTGAGTGGATAGGCGAATATGATCGGTACCAAAAAGATCTGAAGGAAAGGAAAGATAAAGTGAAACCTTGGATGTGCTTGCCCTCACTGCTTGATGTTTTTAGCAAGAATGATCTACACAATTTGTATGCTGACTTGCTTCGGGTCATCACAATTGTTGCTACCTTGCCTGTTACCGTGGCATCATGTGAGCGTACACACAGCAAAGTTAAGATCATCAACAACTATTTACGGGCTGCTATGTCTCCTGACAGGCTTGAAGATCTTGTGCAAATAAGTAGTGAACGTGAAATTGCCGACAATATCAAGCTAAGCAAATTAGTAGAAGTTTTTAAGGTTGCTAACCACCGCAAGCTCCTGCTATAACTAATCGATTTCTTATATTTTGCATCTAACCAAGTTGATACATGCAAGTAACCCGTTTCACGAATGCTTCTTAGTGGTTAGTAAGACTTGTATGAATTCTTGCTATGTAAATTATAACTCTAAGGTTTGATTCACTTCATGGTATCACACTTCGGCAAGAAAGACGAGCTAAACATTACCAGTCGTAAAAAAACGTTAGCAAAGTTGACTGCTGAAAGAAATTATTCAGACGTGAATAAGAAATTTGAATAAACTTCTCTCTGCTCTCTCTGCTCTCTGCATCTTTTCTTTGGCATAACTCGGTAAATTCGGTATTTCCATGTGTAGGAACATTTCGTATTATCAAAACTATCTCTGGAACAGGCTTAATGACTCATATCTGAATGAGAAGTAGAGAATAGTGTTTCATTAAATTACTACCGTACCTAGCAGACACAGCTTTGTTTGCAACATTGGTCATCAGAAATCCCAAGATCTTGAAAGTCTCGCTGCTCCTTAATGTTTATTTGCAATTGAAAAGCATTCCCCCTGCTGTAAACATGGGCGTTCCCTGTCGATAAAATGGCGTTTCCTAGCATCAAAAAGGGCGTGGTCCCAAAAATTTTCCGGGGGCTCCGCCCCCGGACCCCCATCCCTCTTTGTCCCCCCCCATTTCTTGGCGGCTGGCGCCGCCACTGAAATTCATTGCTGTTCTCTCGAATCTAATGATACAGGCACTATTTATACAAAAAGGCTCCTCTAAAATATAACAAATAAACATGACTATGCATTTCTAGAATTGACGAAATGTTACGAGAAATAACGCAATGTTCCTAAATTTGGGAGAAGGGGTAATCGTGACTTTGCAAATAAAACAGCTTAGGTAGGGCAAATCTCTAATCCTGGTAAACAACAGAAACAAAGGTCGGGGGAATGCAAGCGGTAATTCAAATACCTTACTGACGCAACCGGGGATTCCTTTCGATACAAATAGGCACAACGTAATAGACGACTGTCTGCAGATTACAAAAAGTGATGCAAATGGGCCTAAGTAAATTCTTCATGCAAGGGCCTAAATCTAAATCTAGAGTTTCTTACGAGGGATATCCTTGTGCCTAAAATTAGCCGTATTACAATGCCCTCAGAAATGTTTCAAGAGCACGTTCTTCACTTTGGCGAGGAACGGTACCTTTGTCGTCAGATTCCCATTGTTGTGGGCACTTCAAAAAGTTTCCAAAACATGGCCGTTTTCGGCTATCTTTAAAACCAGGAACGGAACGACGGAACGGAACGACGGAACGGAACGACGGAACGGAACGACGGAACGGAACGACGGAACGGAACAACGGAACGGAACGACGGAACGGAACGATGGAACGGAACGACGGAACGGAACGACGGAACGGAATGATAGAACAGAGCAAAGATGCAATATGTTCATGAATTTGTGAACACATTGTCAGCCTTAGTTTTTCTTTTCTTATGAATACAGAGTTCAATATCAAGTTGCATTCAGTGAAAAATACATGCATTTTTCGTCAACTGTGGTAAAATCTTCCATAAATGAAGAAGCTCTTCTACAAACGATCGAGCTCATGAGTTGTTAAGTGTTTCCAACAAACGATGCATTACCAAGCCAAAAAATTTGTTTACAATCTGCTTTTTTCTTGCTATTACCTAGGCTCAAATAGTTACTAGCGCTATTCGGTTAATCATGATAAATTTTTTATATGAATCATGATGCATTAAATTTTATTAAAGTTAAGAAACTATGAAAGAAACTTATATCGTAAGAATTTGACCCAAAAGAAAGAAACTTTTCTGCAAATTTCAGAGCCGAGTTTGTACGAAAAATAAGTGTACATATGCACAAATCTTATGTATGAGGTTCATCAAATCTTTGAGTCAAAATCACAACCATAAAATTTAACACCTGCGTCTGGACGTCTGGGCCAGCCTCTATCATATTTATGACACATCGTGTACAGTCATTCTGTGGAGATTGAAAAACTTGAATAAGAAATATTGAGTTTCGAGGTCTTTTTTATCGGAATAAAAGACGGCTTTTAGTACTAACAGAAAATATTTGCGACTTTAAATTCGAATGAATTTAAAAAGTAACTGACAAGATTGCCATAATTCATGATAACTATAATGAATGCTATGAATAAAGCTTTTCTTCTTGATAGATACAGTCAAGATTTTCCTGACCCTTAATTTGGAATTTGTCTAAACCATATGACCTAATACAAATCTTGTGCTGCTTAGTAGAATTATCGTAAGCGAGAACCGTGGGAAATAAACATAGAATGAACCTCATTCTACACAAAGGACAGCAAAATCAGAATTACTGCAGAAATAGTTTCTGGTACGTAATTAAATAAATTCTCGAAATCTCTTAACTTTTTCAACGGAAATCAATGTATGAATTCCACACCGTTTGACTACTTCACAATATTGTACGATACCTATCTCCGGTTCATTGTCCAGGCTGAGCCCTTAGGGTGATAGTCGCCAAGGTAAATTAGATTCCTTTCAATTTTTCTAATATCAATATTGGGGTTGTTAGCTCTTCTGGCATCTTGAAAAACATGGAAGGTGAAATATTGGAATGGAGTAGAATGGAATAGACTGTACTGGGTTGGGCAACTTTCCATATATTACAAAAATTTCACTATCATCAGGCAAATCAAGTCTGGGCGTTTGCGGACTGATTTTTCGTAAAAACTTTGCTCTGAAATTTGTAGTACAGGTTTTTGCACTCCAGGTCCAAAATGCACGAGATAAGTTTCTTTAAGGGTTTCTTAAAGGGCATATGTCAAGTCAGCAGTTGGTTAATAAAACAAAGAATTTTGGAGTGGAATTCCATTGTTTCGTGACTTTCTGTTTCAACTGAATAAATTTCTACTGCTGTGAAACTTTGGCTTCGATCCTGTGCTTTGTACTAAATATTGAAGTAGCAGATCGGCTCACGGCAGATGCCTTTTAATTTTCATGAAATTAAATCTAACAATTTATCATGGTTAACCGAGTAGCGCTAGTAACTATTTGGGCCTAGCTGATAGCGAGAAGGAGGCAAATTGCAAGCAAATTTTATTGCTTGGTTATGCATTTTTGTTAGAAACACTTTGCAACTCATAAGCTCGATTGTTTCTTCAAAAGAAGAGCTTGTTGCTTTCATGGAAGATGCTATAAGCTGGTTATTTTTTCAAACCATGCAAAGCACGAAGCAGCTGCAGGCGCACTTTAGAACACCGACACAGATTTTAGGACTGGCCTCTTGATCTTTCAGAGTTTCCATATTAACATGATTCTGTTGGCTCCACAAAGCCTTACTATGCCATCCTAAATGACAACTAAACAAATGAGCAACAACAAGAGCTTTCACAAGCCTCTTGCACCCAGAACTAATTTGTCTAACATTAGCCCTCCTTATCAATTGCTGTTCCCAGAATCTAACAATACGGGCACTGAAAGTGTTCCAAAAGAAAATAAGGTAAGCATGGCAATGCATTTCTGGAATCAACGAAATGTTAAAGGAAATAGCACAATGTTTCTAAATTCGGGAGAGGTTAGTCATGACCCTGTAATAAAACAGCTGACCAAGGCAAGCCCTTAATCCCGGTAAACAAAAAGGACACGGCGGGGGAATCCAAGCGGTAATTTCTAATGCTTTCTGGTGCAACTGGG
This sequence comes from Aurelia sp. 3 sensu Dawson et al. (2005), assembly GCA_964020215.1. Lineage (NCBI taxonomy): Eukaryota > Metazoa > Cnidaria > Scyphozoa > Semaeostomeae > Ulmaridae > Aurelia > Aurelia sp. 3 sensu Dawson et al. (2005). The sequence goes on from OZ026586.1 coordinate 19,950,901, forward strand.
GACTCCTTGCAATGCAAATATGCACTACTTAATAGACGACTTTCAGCAGATTACAAAAAGTTATGCAAATGGGCCTAATTAAATTCTTCAAGCAAGGGCCTACATTTAAGTACAAAGCACTAAACAAAACATAACATCAAATCAATCAACAAAGCATCATTTACAAACCAAAACTCCGTTTAAAGCACAATTACCCAGGCTGCATTTTTCATACCTAGCCTACGTACATTTTGCTATATATATCATGTGTATTTTCATTGAATCCAATTTGATACTGAACTCTGTATTTATAAGGTAAGCCAACATTAAAGTTGATAATTTATTCACAAACTTGTGGACATATCACCTATTTTTCCATTTCGCCATTCCATTCCGTTGTTCCGTTCCACTGTGCCGCACCGTCGTTCCATTCCGTCATTCTGTTCCGTTGTTCCGTTCCGCTGTTCCGTTCCGTCGTTCCGTTCCGTCGTTCCGTTCCGTCGTTCCGTTCCGTCGTTCCGTTCCGTCGCTCCGTTCCGTCGCTCCGTTCCGTCGTTCCGTTCCGTCGTTCCGTTCCGTCGTTCCGTTCCGTCGTTCCGTTCCGTCGTTCCGTTCCTGGTTTTAAAGATAGCCGCCGTTTTCTTATTAGGGCTCGAAGTTCCGCTCCCCTTAAATAAAGAACTCATTAATTGCATTTGGTTGCCTTGGCAGTTCAAAATAGACATCCTGTACAGGAATTGGAGGGTGCATGGGATTTTAATGAAAAGTATAAAACTATTGAAGTGAGCTCTCGTAAAATGTATGTGCTCTCAAGGTCCCGCATTTTCTAGTCATGCTCCCTGGCTCCCGGCCTTTCTTAGGCCATGCTCTCTTGCTCCCAAAAATCCTATCAGAGCCTGCATAATGAGCGGTAATAAGATCGGCTAAAAAGAGCAAAATTACAGAAAAAGATTTCAAAACAATAAGTTCATATTTTAGAGTAAGAAAGCGAGATTAAAAGCTGAAGGCAGACCTACCCCTACCCTAAGATTTTTAAGAGGTTTTTGGACGAATCTAAATTACCATATTTTCAAAATTGATTACACTGATCACCGCCACTGATTACAGAGACTCACAAGGACTGCAGGACATCACAACTGGAGTGAACAGGAGCCTGAAAAAAATCCCAAAACATCTTAGCTATTTTTTGGATACTTAATTTCCATTTGCCACTGTCTTACTTGGAGGATTTCTGACCAACTTCAGGTTTGCACATAGTGTTTTCCGCTGATATTTAGAAGGAGGATGACTGCATCCATCGTTGGTTCGTAACTTGTAGTTATCTTCCAGTGTTTCGTATCATTACCACTTTTTTGTATTACTTCTTTGCCTATGATATCTTAGCTGGAACCGATCTCCTTAGAAGATAGGTGGCTTTTGTCTCCATTCACCCCTGTGCTCTTCAGAGAAACTTCCTCTCTAATTCTTGCCCCCTTGAAGGCTCAGTTAGGTATGGAAGAGATCCGTGATCCTCTTAAACCTCCAACCGCCTGTCTTGGCTGGAAAAAGAAGCCCTACGAATGTAATAAAAGATGGAGGAGACATGAGCTACTGTCTCTTTTTAGCCCAATGCCCCTAGAAAAACTTGCCCTCTCATTGCATCCCCTTTGAAGCTCTCGGTGGTAGAACACGTCCATATCGTTCCCGCTCAGATTTCTCATTTCCAGGAATTCATTACCTTGGTCCTGCGTCAGATGAACGGAATGCATTCACCCTATTTGAATGCCTTCTTTCAAAATTTCAATGCTAAAAAGTTTTCTACAAGCCTCCTTGCAAACTGGAACAAAACCGTTGATCATTTCAAAGGAATGAAGGCTTCTTTGTAGTTTCAGGTATATAATCCAGAGCGGTAGAGGAAAGAAGGCCTTAGATTTTGAGTCCTTTTTAGTCCCATTTCGCTCAGAATTAGCTTCCCCTCTCACTCATGACCAGTCAGAACCATCCTTATGCCTCCTCTGGAGCCTGAGCTACCTTAGCTGGAGAAAGAAAGCGATCTAAGTAAGCCTTTAAATGAACGGACGGGAGTACAATAAAGATCCAACATACTGATAGTCCGGCAATGAGGATATGTGCAAAGATCATTCCCTTGGGAGTTGAACCTTGGATGAAATGGATGTATCCCAGCCCCCAAATTGCAGACAAAGGAAATAATGCCATTCGTATCCCCTTCAGACTTCAAGGAGCAGGATTAGAAACTGTCTGGGAAATGTTTGATTTGGCGGTTTTCTGCTGAGCTAATTTATCGCGACTGTTCCACGAAAATTCAAAATAAGGGCCTGTTTACATGAGGTGGGCCAGCCCACCTAAGTGGGCCAGCTCACCTTAGTGAGATCTGCATGTTCTATACAGTCCTTTGTTAATCTCCTGTTGCGTTTACATGGGAGGTGGGCCAGCCCACCTAGGTGAGATCCGTGAGAATGGATGGTGGGATCCGCGTCAGGTGGGATGAGATTTGCGCATGTAAATGCGATCAGGTGGGCTGGCTCACTGAGGTGGGATAGAAATGACAGACATACGCATGCGCAAGCAACATTGGCATCAAAACAGCAATTACTTCACACCGAATCAATGATGGCTGACAAAATCAAATCTTTGAGCTTGATTCCAATGCGGCAAAGTGAATGGAAATGAAGAAACTTCAGGAGTAAAGGAGCACATTTAGTGGACAGCTTTGCCGAGGGTACAAGTTTAAAAGCAGTTGTAGGAGAATGATTTCTAATGGGGTAGGCCAGCCAGCCCAAATTTGCAATCCGAGGAAGGAAATGGCGAAGCTTTACGACGAGGAAGACTTTCGGCGTAGTCGAAATAACTAACACCGCCTGAAATGTGGCAGGATGAGGAAAAATAAATATCGTTTAAATTAGAAACGAAATCAAGTTGGAATTTTCTCAATTTTATATGAAAAATTGAGTATCAAAACATCAAAATATTTCGTTTCAAAACAAGAAACAGAAGCCAGCCCACCTGACTGGGATAGAACGCTTCTCATGTAAACACCCGTGAAAACCATCTCACCTGAGTGAGCTGGCCCACTTAGGTGGGCTGGCCCACCTCATGTAAACAGGCCCTGTTTACATGAGGTGGGCCAGCCCACCTAAGTGGGCCAGCTCACTCAGGTGAGATGGTTTTCACGGGTGTTTACATGAGAAGCGTTCTATCCCAGTCAGGTGGGCTGGCTTCTGTTTCTTGTTTTGAAACGAAATATTTTGATGTTTTGATACTCAATTTTTCATATAAAATTGAGAAAATTCCAACTTGATTTCGTTTCTAATTTAAACGATATTTATTTTTCCTCATCCTGCCACATTTCAGGCGGTGTTAGTTATTTCGACTACGCCGAAAGTCTTCCTCGTCGTAAAGCTTCGCCATTTCCTTCCTCGGATTGCAAATTTGGGCTGGCTGGCCTACCCCATTAGAAATCATTCTCCTACAACTGCTTTTAAACTTGTACCCTCGGCAAAGCTGTCCACTAAATGTGCTCCTTTACTCCTGAAGTTTCTTCATTTCCATTCACTTTGCCGCATTGGAATCAAGCTCAAAGATTTGATTTTGTCAGCCATCATTGATTCGGTGTGAAGTAATTGCTGTTTTGATGCCAATGTTGCTTGCGCATGCGTATGTCTGTCATTTCTATCCCACCTCAGTGAGCCAGCCCACCTGATCGCATTTACATGCGCAAATCTCATCCCACCTGACGCGGATCCCACCATCCATTCTCACGGATCTCACCTAGGTGGGCTGGCCCACCTCCCATGTAAACGCAACAGGAGATTAACAAAGGACTGTATAGAACATGCAGATCTCACTAAGGTGAGCTGGCCCACCTCATGTAAACAGGGCTGCGATATAAATGGATTTTCAGCAAGTATTTTCATTGATCTTTCACCCAAAGATCAGCCTGTATCTAGATAATGATCTTTCCTTTAGAATTTAGCCAATTACAAAGGAATTTCTCCTTTCAAAATGCGATATTTGTTGCACAAAACGAGGATTTGTTTTATATTTCTTATCCAGCTCCTTTCAGAGCAAAAGCTGGGAAGGTTCTTTTCCGTGGGAGGGACGCAGTTTCTTAGTTATGCTGTTTACAGTGCTGAGAGGGAAACAACGGGAAGACACAAAAGGTTTCGGGTCATTCCTATGACGCACCTTAGTTTATAGACTAGGCTTGCCGCGCGGCGCCTGCGGCGCCGCGCTGGCCCGCCGTCGTACCGAGTAATTGCTTCGGGTGGAATTTGCTGCGCCTGGTGACATCACACTATGTGGAGAAACTATTGTCATAATAGTATAGTCAAGGTTCGCTCTACAAAGTAGCCGTTCAAATATACGCTCTACAATCTTGCCAATTACCACTCTTGAGGCTCGTCACTGTTCTTTTCACCACGCCCTACTCTTTAATTGTATCTTAAGTCTTTCTCATGTACACCCTCTCTTTAACCATATCTTACGTAGGAGTTTTGATCAATACTGTAACCGGGACCAAAGTTACAAAATATTGCGATTTTACGTGCGCAGACACGGAGCCAGAAACAGACGTTGTTCTGTGACGATGATCATGAGACTGACTAAAGAATTTACATATGACTACAACTTAAATACAGATTCATTACAGGAAGTGATTACTTACAATACAATAGAATGAAGGAGAAATAGAAAGTCCATACATTAGAATTGACATGAAAGAGAGGCTGTTATTGACGTACTTGTAGTCCTACTACGATACCTATTTCTATTTCTATTTCTATTTCTAATTCTTTATACACCGAGACCCTTCAGCAACAAAATAACTTTAGCTACAAAACATAAATCTAATTACAATCGTTTTTTAAAACAAAAAAAGAACACTACTGCTGATCTTCCAGGGGGCCGTGTTTGCATTGGTTTCAGCTCATCAAATGACTTTTTAACTGTTTTTTATATTGATACATGCTTATGTCCATAATATTCTTTGGCCTCAAATATTATTCAACAGATATTTCTGGGCTTCTTAAGAAGGCAATTCTGACCATAATCTGCGTTGTTTCATGATCTATCATGTTCATGCACAGGTTTCTAAGTATAAAATGCCATAAAATAAGCAGATATTATGGGTTTCTATTAAGCTGAACTAATATTGTAGGGTTGCTTTAAAATTTCTTAGACTGACCGCCCCCGTATGCATGTGTATTGAGTGCCCCCTGGGTATTTGACTGACTTCATGTCATACTCAGGGCAGAGTTCCATAGATATTGCATCAAAAGCAATTATCCTAACATATCTGCCGTTTTAAGCAAATTGAGCAGCATCAAGTAAAGGAAAAGAGTAGTCTTGGTAACATTTTTGGTTCCTGTTAAAAAGATACTCCCTCCCTCAAATAAGCCCAATCCAAATATATATTTTGGGAAAATATTTTGTTGGGAAAAAATTGTCTGGGGCTTATTCGAGGACTTACGGTAACTTTACGGGAAGCGATAGGGGCTATGACTCTATAAAGATCTCGTATACCTTTGGCAAAACTATTTGTTTCCAATTAAATTTGTAAAATTGCAGATTTGTCCCAATCGTTGGTGTTGAAAGCATGTCATAATGAGGCCCTGATAGCGGAGATCGTTGCTCCATTGCTCCCCTCTTAAAAAGGAGGATGCTACTTTGCTAACCTCAGAATTAGCCTTGTGCTCCCAATAATTCCTGTGATGCTGGGATGATGCTTCTATTCTTTGTTTAGATTCAAATATTTAAAGTCAAGTGGTCGATTGGTATCTAATATGGTTGCTAATCTTTGCTTCAGATTTTTCATGATCTGTCAGGACTGGAAGTTCTCTCTCACTGGACACTGTTCCCTGGAAACTTTGGGTAATACATAGATTTGGTGATTTCTCGTACACATTTGCTTCAGCCTCGAAGTGCATCCTTGCGGTGTTGAACAAACCCGTAAGAGCATTTTAGTGAAAGAGGGGACTGATTTGTGTCTTTGGTGCAGCAAAGATGAGTTTTGGAGAGATGCCCTCAAAAATGTTTCAAGAGCACGTTCTTTACTTTGGCGAGGAACGGTACCTTAGTCGTAAGATTCCTATTTTGGTGGGCACTTGAAAAAGTTTCCAAAACATGGCTGTTTTCTCGTTACGGCTCGAAGTTCCCCCTCCTCTTGAATCAAGAACTCATTAATTGCATTTAGTTGCCTTGGCAGTTCAAAATAGACATCCTGTACAGGAAGTGGAGGGTGCACGGGATTTTAATGAAAAGTATAAAACTTTTGAAGTGAGCTCTCGTAAAATGTATGTGCTCTCAAGGTCCCGCATTTTCTACTCATGCTCCCTGGCTCCTGGCTGTTCTTAGGCCATGCTTTCTTGCTCCCAAAAACACTATCAGAGCCTGCATAATGAACGGTAATAAGATGGGGTAAAAAGAGCAAAATTACGGAGACTCACAAGGACTGTAGGACATCACAACTGGAATGAACAGGAGCCTGAAAAAAATCCCAAAACACCTTAGCTATTTTTGGATACGTAGTTTCCATTTGCCACTGTCTTATTTGAAGTGGGGGGTCATCAGGGTTTGCAGAACAGCGGAATTTGAAGAAAATTTGTCGCAGAATACGGAATTCTGGCAATTTCTCTGCGGAACGACGGAATTCTCTACCTCAACCGGACGCGGATTTTCGCGAAAATGATAAGCGGAATGCGGAATGTTCATGAACTTTTATGGATTTGCGGATCCTTCATATGTTGTCTTGTAAAAAGAGGTCGTGGTCACATCCTTGTTTTTCTGATCAGCACTATGAGAATATTTTTCAAAGCTTCGCACAAGAATTTGAACTGCCACTCTCCTCCTCTTTTCACCTGGATGGATGAAGATGTCAATACAAATGTGTGCCATCATTTTGATGACGAAGTGGAGGAACGCGGAACTTTGGCAGGAAATGACCCGAACGGCGAATTCTAACTGAAAATCACGCGGAACGGCGGGTTTCTACCCCCCTTGATGACCTCCACTTGGAGGATTTCTGTTCAAAATCAGGTTTGCACATGGTGTTTTCCGCTGATATTTGGAAGGAGGATGATCGCATCCATCGTTGGTTCGTAAGTTGTCTTCCAGTGTTTCGTATCATTGCCATCCTTTGTATTACTTCTTTGCCTATGATATCTTAGCTGGAACCGATCTCCTGAGAAGATACGTGGCTTTTGTCTCGATTCATCCCCAATACTCTTCAGGGAAACTTCCTCTCTAATTCTGCCCCCTTGAAGGCTCACTGAGGTATAGAAGAGATCCATGATCCTCTTAAACTTCCAATCGCCTGTCTTGGCTGGAAATAAAAAGCCGTACCAATCTAATAAAAGTTAGAGGGGACATGAGCTACTGTCTCTTTTTAGCCCAATGCCCCCCAGAAAAACTTGCCCTCTCATTGCATCCCCTTTGAAACTCTCTGTGATAGAAGACGTCCATATGATATCTTAGCTGGAACCGATCTCCTGAGAAGATAGGTGGCTTTTGTCTCCATTCACCCCAATGCTCTTCAGAGAAACTTCCTCTCTAATTCTAGCCCCAGTGAGGGGTCACTTACGCCAGGGGCGGATCCAGACCAAAGTTGAAGGGGGGGACAACTTGGAGAGGGGGCGCCAAAAGACAATGGACAGTGAGCGCGCTGAAGGTGCGCGAAAATTTTTGGGCGTTTTTCGAGAAAATTCTCTGGATTTTCTACTGAATAACGCCTTAGTTTATGTGTTTCTCCGCATTCAGATCGAATCACTGATAAAAGAGTGCATTTGGGTCAGGATAAAGGGCGCTTTTCTTGCCAAAGAGGGGGGCCAAAGCTGACTTTTCATCGTGAAGGGGGGGCAGTTGCCCCCATCTGCCCCCTAAATCCGCCACTGACTTAGGCATGGAAGAGATCCGTGATCCTCTTAAGCCTCCAACCGCCTGTCTTGGCTGGAAAAAGAGGCCGTACCAATCTAATAAAAGTTAGAGGAGACATGAGCTACTGTCTCTTTTTATCCCAATGCCCCCAGAAAAACTTGCCATCACATTTGTATTGTTAGACATCTTCATCCATCCAGGTGAAAAGAGGAGGAGAGTGGCAGTTCAAATTCGTGTGCGAAGCTTTGAAAAATATTCTCATAGTGCTGATCAGAAAATCAAGGATGTGACCACGACCTCTTTTTACAAGACAACATATGAAGGATCCGCTGTTTACAGTATGCTGTTTACAGTGCTGAGAGGGGAAACAACGGGAAGACAAAAGGTTTCGGGTCATTCCTATGACGCATCTTGGTATATAGATTGGCCTGCGTGCAGACTTACTTTCCAGTGCGAAGGAGAGCCAGCGCGGAACTTGTGAAGATCATTTATGTAGAAATTAAAAAGAATATGGCCTAATACAGATCCTTGGGGTACTCCTGACATAATATCTTGATAAGGACTGTAGACGTTGCTTATCCGCACACTTTGAATGCTATTTTTCAAATAGGAATAAACTAGAAGTAATGGATTTTCATCAAAATCATATTCATGGAGTTTGGCTATTATGAAATCATGTGGGATGCAATCGAAAGCTTTTGAAAGATCCATCAAAACAGCACCTACAATGAAATTATTATCAAGTTTAGATTTCCAATCTTCCACGAGTCTAATTAAAACATGTTGAGTACTATATGCTTTCCTATAAGCTGCGACAAAGTTTGATAGCGTGTTATCTAGAAAGGGCATTAATTGCTCCTTTAAAATTTATTTGAAAATCTTAGAAAAAGTGTTAAGTGCACTTGCTGGACGATTTCTCTTCACAGTGCGAATTGGTTCACCTTTATCTAAGGGGCAAACTGCAGCAATTTTTGCGTATTGAGAAAATGTAAAATTATGAATACTGCAATTTATGGCATTTGAAATAGGGATGGCCAATTCATTACTCGCCAGAGAAACTAGTTTTGGTGGAATCTGATCAACACCTTTTGAGTTACTGCCATCCAGCTTCTCTAATTGGAGTCATACATCTCTAGTTTTAACCTCTTTGCAAGAAAACGTCTCAAAACTATGTTCAGGTTCTTGAACTATTGCTAGAATATTGGGGTGCTCCTTACATTTATCAAGAAGCAATCTCACGATTCTTCTGCCATCACTAGTTGAAATCGTATTGGCAATGTTGGAAAGGTATTTTCGACAAAGTTTATGTAATAATCGTTTAAGATCTCAGATAAATCATAATCATCAGTAACAATTCTGTCATCTTTAACCAGAGAAAAATGTAGGTAGCATTCGTAAATAGAGGAACACTTTAAGTCTGGAAACAAGGAACTCGTGTAGTTTGCAACAGTTTAAGAATAAAATCAGGGATAGGAAATTAGTTACATTGCTAAGCTTTAGAAAAGAGGGGTGCTAAATCAGGGACAAAAGGAAAGACTTCGAATACTTCTAGGTCACTTTAATTACAAGGTAGAAGTAAACTTTTAACTAATTGATTGTACGTTAAACTTTTCAAATTTTTTTATTTTAACGAGTACTACTGTAAGTTATATTTATCGAATTTTACTTGTTAGATTGTGAACTGCTTTAATCAAATAGATTATGTATGTATCTATGTATGTATGCATGTATATTTGTACCTTTCTTGAAGTGAAAACTTGCAGATACAATTCAAAATAATATGCTTTGTATCACAATCGATGTGTCACTATCACAATCATACAGCTAGACTTATTTATATGAGTCCTTGTCTTCGCTCCATTCCCAACTATAACTCCACAATACCCATTCCACAGTAAAAAGGCAATTCAATTCAATGGAGCAAACTGAGACGAATGTCATTAGTCTACCACAGCTTTTCTCTGAGTGGTTGATCGATAGTACATGATTTTTGTTTGAAGAAATTTTACCCTGATGTGGAAGTTTATCTCATCAACAAACGAAAAAGACCTGAAATTGAACAATTTGTTTCTTACATGCCGGACATTACTGTATCTATCTTCTGGAGTCCTCTGAGCAGAGTTTTTATTGCGTATTTTGCAGAACGAACATCAAGGAAATAACGTTAGAACGAGGCAGTGAAGGACTTGGATTCAGCATTGTTGGTGGTTATGGTAGCCCCCATGGTGATCTTCCTATTTATGTGAAAACGGTGTTCGAAAGAGGAGCAGCGGCAAAAGACGGTCGATTAAAGCGAGGTGATCAAATAGTAGCAGTCAATGGCACGAGCCTTGAGGGAGTCACTCATGAAAATGCTGTCAATATACTGAAAAAGAGCAAAGGACTCATTACCATTACAGTTTTGTCATCGTAAAGTTCTTTTTTCAACATTTGATGAATTCGTTTCCCTAGCTGACTATTTTACCCAGATTTGTATTTTTTTTATAATTGTACGTTGCTTAGGTTCAACCGTTACACAGGCTCTTTAAAAAAATCCAACCCAACTATTATCGAAAATGTTTAGATATAATAGGAGTTGAGGAGATGTATCTTGTGAAAGCACAATCTTTCGTTTTCCAACGATGTCCAGTTTGGATGCATTAACCAGATTATTTATCACTGTAATTGATTTGACCTCATTATCGTAAACATGTTACAAATCGATTTTGTCAAAGCATTTCAGGTCAAGAATCACTTGAGGCGATACACTTAGGTAGAGGAAACACAAATTTATTCTCGTTAGAAGCATTTATAAAAAATGATAAAATAACCATTCAAAAGGATGACTTTTTGCCAGTGTACAGGTCTCATTATTCCTGTACCTATAGTAGGCCATACTTGAGTTTCAGTAAAAGTGATAAATGATTCTATGAAATGCTTCTGTGAATACACACAAGCTGCATATTATTAGGAAGGTGAGGTGGGTTGTGCTTTCAGACAGGTGTACAGTAATACAATACAGTAATTATTTTCCGAAGAATCTCGAATAAAGATGGGTTGCGTTTTTGAGACATCCTGTTTAAGTCATATTGTTTCGTTGAAAGTATAATACTCGTTGTGATAAACGTAAGTGCCTAAGACTGTCAAGTAATTCTTATCAAAGTAACTATGGGATGCTTATGAACGATGACAAATTAACCATTCTTATTTGTAGTATTTTAATGAAATTATGAGGATGTTGTTATTAACATATATGTTAGGCCCATCATAGGTCTTTTATAAGAAAATAATTTAGATAAAATGTAAAGTTCCCTAATTTTTGTGCAGTCATATCTTAATTCTGTCATGCTTGACTTTAACAGGATAAGATTGTTGTCAAAGTAATAGCCCACTGTCCGTTTTGCAATTAATTTTTCATGCTTATGCCCAGCTGCATCAACTTGCGAATTTTGTCTTTTTCTATTTGATAAACGGCGTATAAGTGAATATTAGAACACGTCGGAACAGTTTTGGTCCACTAGCAAGTTTTTACGGTTCAAGGGCGTTTACACTGCTTCAGTATGAAATTGTTCTGCAAGCGTGACACTTGTATCCCATATCCTATACACGTTTGTTATGAATCCAAAGTTGAACCAGTACAGTGCAAACGGGTTCTTAGCAAAAGACGGCTGCCTATTTGATTGGGTCTGTTTGTTAAATTTTGACTTGGTAGAGTCATTTTCATTTTATATGAAAGCAAACATACATTATTTGTCACTCTAATCTTTGTATTTCTTGTATCTGTCAAGCCAAACAGTTTTAAGTTGCCGGAGCTCAGGCTTGTTTGAAGACTGAAAGGAAACTGTGTATGTAGGAGAGACCTAAAATTAGATCTCTTAGGATTGGGCTTCTGTGTACGACTTCCCCATTCTCCGCTCGTTGATCCTTTTCCATTTCAAGCGTGCTGAATCTCACGCTAAAAATTTGAAACATACTGAAAGGAGAAAGCGATTAAGAGTAGGACCTGTGCTACAAGTACGTTATCGTTAGAATACCGGAAGATGAACACAATAGAAACCACGATTTTGCAAAATTTTAAAATATCAAAGCTTTACAAAATAACTTTAATAATCCAAAGCACGTCGATTATTAGGAAATATCCTTGTAAAGATTGTTCGATAAGGTCCTGTCCTAAGTAATGTAAATAGCAGAAACTAAATATTTTTGCAAAAACAATACAAGAGCTGTCCCATCAAAAAGAACCAATACGGTCAGTCAAATGATCTAAAACAAAGTATCAGGAAAATTCTACATAAAAACCACTATCGATAAATATTTTGGGGTTTAATAACGCTTTTCACAACATTCAATGTCATGTATATTGCTCCTGCTCACAGGACATGCTACTCCGAATGTTCATAATATCTGTTCTTTGTCCTATCATGTGGTTCACTCTTTTATGTGTTGTCCGGCCAGCTGATAAACAACAGACCCACTACCTTCTTGTAGTTCCATACTGTCTTCAGATTCGTCCATCGCTAAGGCATCACTTTGTCCTTCTCTTCCAGCTCTGTATCTCACTGTTGAAGTTATATGAAGTTCCAGTTAAGATTCCGGGTGAGTCAGAAAAAACGTAGGGCGTTTGGCGGACTGTGACATCGCCACGGGGGGGGGGGGTTCTCGGCTAAATTTCGGTTAGGGGGGTGCCGCCCACAGTTTCAAAATGTAACCGTTGGCTAGACCAATTTTTGTGAAAATGACACCCTTGGCTAGACTAATTTTTCCTTCAGAAGTGCTCTGAATTGGCATTTTCTAGGCAAAACTTGCCAAATTTTCGCATTTTCTCGACCAAAATTCCAAAAAAGTTGGGTTTTTTACCAAAATTACCGAATTTTAACATCTCTTTGACCAAAATTCCCAAAAAGCATACCCTTGCCTAGACTTAACTCGATTAAAATTGCCAAAAAGTACACCCTTGGCCAGACTAGAAGGCCGAAAAAGTATACCCTCGCGGGCGGCACATCCCCAGGTACCTTTACTATGGAAGAACCCCCCCCCCCCCCGTGGACATCGCATTTAGCCATTCGATTGTGGTGAACTAAATTTTTCCGTGCAACCACGAGTCTAACATAGATGATAAACCGTTCGCCGTCGAAATCGGTCATTTGATGCATTTGTTACAAAACATTTTCTTCGTATAATCGTGTATGGGAGTCTCACAAACTGGTGAAATCTTTTGCCAAGCTCCATTTTCGCATCTTATCTTGGCAAAAGTTACAGGTACACGTGTTATTATCGGGGGAGAATAAAATATTTAAGAGATAGTATTTTCTCCCATGGGATGTCTTATCGTGACTTGCCCTGCGTGGAAAATATGTATGAAAGACGTTAACAACTCTTACTTCTTTGTCTTGCGAAGAGGTTTCTTTCAAGCAGATCAATGCTCACACCGCTCACACCATGATCAATGCTGTGATCAATGATCAATGCTGGAGCCTAGCTCACACCAGAGGTCAAGAAAAACTCTTTTGAGTCTTTGTCTTTTGTGTCTTTCTGCATTATCTTACTTTCGGGGGCCTGATACAAGGGGGTATTAATAAACGGTGGGTGGAGAAATTAATAAAAGGGGAGGGTCAGAAATTCGCAAGAAAAGGAAAAACAACTACAGATAAGTAAAAACAAGAACGTGTACCACTTTTAAACCTTCGACAAAAAAGAAGTTTTTTCTTCAACTGTTTTTGAAAGAAAACATACGAATTAGTTTACGAGTACACTGCAATGACTGCGTATCTTTCGAACAAAATTTCGTATAAAAATCATATTGAGCCTCGTTATACTAACATAACAAAACAAATGGATTACTACTTAACTATAAATGGTGTTCATTTAACTCTATATTTACACTGGGATCATGTGGAATTGACATTATCTGAACGTATTTTAGTAGCATGCTTTGTATAACAAGCTACCCATATGATTATCTGCAGATTCTTACATGACATCAAATAAAAAAATTTTTGTTTCGGAGTGAGAAGCTCAAAGTTTTTGACAGATTTTTTTCAATTTTCTCGTACAGTTTCGTTCGTCAACTGTAGTATTTGGTGCAGGAAGTCAGAAAATGTTGTTCATCTTCAACGGTGTTTTCAATACACATATGGCACTTTCTGTCCTCGACTTGCAAATCCTCCCTCCGGCTGACCTCAATGCGTAGTCTGTGATCGCTGCATCGAAATTTTGCAAAGCACCTTCTAAGCGACTTGTCAGTCAACTTTAAATGTTGCATAGGCAATAACGCTCGAAGCTATTTCTTAGGACCCTGTTTACAAGGACCTTAAACTGTTTTGTTCTCACATTTTTTAACTTGCTGGGGTTTGAATCTATTCCAAATACTTCAAGATATAGACAACAAGAATTTACCCAGCTGAAATGGCCATTTTTTGCAGATGACAGCTGTCATTGAAACCTCGTTTGACAAGGTTATCACGAGGCATATTAATGAGACGACAAAAAAAATAGAAATTGTTTCGACAGCAATTGCTGCGACCAGATTTCAGTATCCCCTGATAATATCACGTGTATCTCCAACTCTAGCAATGTTGAAGGGGCTTGGTCAAAGAATTCATAAGTTTGCAAAACTCCCATACAAGATCTTACGAAGAGCTTGATTTCATTGGGGAAAGCCTTATGATCAAAGTTCGACTGTTAGCTGCATGGAAAATTTAGTTGACGATGATTGAGTTGCTCAATGCGAAGGCACAGTCCGACAAACACCCCACGTTTTTTCTGACTCACCCGGTACAGGGCTTAATACAAAAATGTGTGCCGTTTGAATGGCTACTGTGAAGGAGCCACCAATCCAAGTTTTCAGATTTGTGAATAAGACAATGAGAGAGATGTTTGGCATCGAGTTTGAGTAAATCTGATACGTGCTTGCTGATCTATGCAGCAAGAAAATCGAAATATCTGGATGCTTCAAAACCAGAGGATTTTATCTCCGTACTTTACCTTATAACTGAAATTTTAGCATCAAATGGTCCGTATTTTACTGTTTTGTCAGGAAACACGTTTGAAAGTAATCAATGACCAAATAACTCAAGAACAATAATCAGGCCGGAAACAGAACCAGCAGTGTTGCTGTAAAACGGACTGTATCACTTTTGAGAAGCAAAAGAAGTGATGGACGCATGTCATTGCCTCCAGCACATGCAATGCATATCTTAATTTCTAGCAACCCTAAATATGTTAAATAGTCTTGGTTATCACAAAATCAAATTCATGATTAAGTGTTTCACTTATGAGCATCAGAAAACAGGGCTAGATACGTTTTTTCAGTCAATTTCTTTACACAATGGTAAAATTGAATCCTCTGGTTTGAGCTAACCAATTTTGACTTTCTTGCTCCATAAATCAATCTCTGTATGCTATCAGCAACAACAACAACAACGACAGTGAAATTGAGGGGCTAGTGGAGCTAATCTATAGTTTTCTATTAAATAACGCAAATTCGAGAAAATTGGAATCATGGCTGCTCTGCAGTATCCACACAAATGCCAGCCATACATGTTTTTGGGAAACCCTGTATCATAAATAAAATCAGGTTTCTTTTTAATACCCAAAGAAACAAACGGCCATCGATTTAAAAACCCAAAGTTCATCACTTTTTCAGACGAATAATAGCCTTGCGTTTGTTTGGCAATCAAAACTATCAAAATTCAAGACTGTTAGACAACCCAAAGAATACAAAGGCTAACAAGATGAAACATTACAGGTTCATCACCAGGGTTTTCTGGAAAAATGGGAGTGTGGAATACGGAGTGAGTAATGGGAGTCAGCAATTGCTCAGTTCTCAATTTTAGTTAAGGTCCACCCACGTGTACCGCAAGAAAATAACTGCAAACCCATAAATCAATCGATGCGTAATTTTATGATGAACATCTTTATGCATAAATCCAGTCCGTTGAAATTCCAAGTAAATCAATAATCCGAGAAAACATAGTTTCGGAGTACACCTCCTTCGAGTGTTCTTCGAGTGTAAGAGCAACAAAGCACGAAAATAGCTTTAGCTGAGAGGTCATATCCTAATTCCTAAGTTTGTTCCAAAATTTCAATAAAACGTCTTGTCTACACGTTACATCTTCTAGACTAGTAACTTGTGAATTACAAGCATGCGGCCGGGTAGCTGAATCAAACCGTAGTGTTGTTGGATATTTGAAATAGGAAAAATCGTTCCCTAAAAATGCTGTTTCGCTGCAAGGAACTCTTTCAACTGGATTACCTCTGCGGAGGTTTTGAAATAATGGAAAGAACATTTGAAAGAAACAGAAATTGACCCTTAGTACTTTGACCCTTAGTACTTTGACCTTGTAACGATAGAAATAAATTACATTTTGATTCAAATCTGTTTTCATTGACTTGTGTTGAAAAAAAGGGATGTGTAAGAGGAAGTTGACTTTAGGATGCATCTCGAAGGAGCATGCAGCTCAAATCCTTATTGGTTGCTGACGCACGCGGAAATCATCCAATTTTACGTCATTAAGCCAATCAAATAGCCCCTTTCCAACCACTTCATACCGAACTGACCGTTCGAAGTGAATTCTTGAGAACCCTAACAAAACTGAAATAACTACTTAGTTACAACGATAACATGTAATTTTCTTTGATAAATCTGTAGCAGGGGTGCCCCTCTAAAGTTTGTAGCGTGCTTGGAAGAATGTCTCATTTGGAGCCGAAATTACATTCATTTTCCGGTCGAAGAGTATTGAAGTTCGTTCAAACAGCGATAAAAGTCGCTGCAAATGAGATATAAAGATAAAAAATCTCAGTGATTATGGATATTGCCCAAAGCAATAACCAAAGCACTGTCCCTTCCATTACATCTCAAAATCGCAGGTGATTTTCAGCGATTTCTGCCTGAAATGTGATCTGGGCCTAAACTTCTTACCGATTAAAACTCATTCGTTGCCCCCAAAAGGGCTCAGTTTGTATTCTTGAGCTAAATGATTCACTTACCAACGACTCAAGGATCAATTTGACTTCATTTTCCATTGAAATGTCTCCAAATTTCATTTATAACAGTCTTGAGCAACTTCTTGCAAATTTGTCTCGTTCCATATTTTCTCTGCAAGCGCCAGTAATCTCCTCAAAAACGTCGCATCGATAGGCTTTGTTCTACAAATAATGCAATTCGATACAGGTTCATACACTCGTGAATAGATATGGCATGCCTGATTTTGCTCAATTCAGTAAAATGGAAACAAAACGGATAAAACATTTCTTGGCTGTTTGTTTCATCAATAAATAGATTTTACACAAAACAGCAAAGCAACAAAAAATTTGTGCAAGAAGTGTGTCAAATCTATTCATGAGTCAATACAATCAAACAAAAGGAGCAAGGAGGTAAAATTTCAGGGCAAAAAAAGGTTTAGTTTTGCTTTCTTTGTGTAAGATCTATGTATTGGCGAACAAAACAGCCAAAAACTGTTTTATCCGTTTTGTTTCCATCTTAATGAATTGAGCAAAATCAGGCATGCCATATCTATTCACGAGTGTATGAACCTGTATCGAATCGCATTATCTCTAGCACAAAGCCTATCGATGCGACGTTTTTGAGGAGATTACTGGCGCTTGCAGAGAAAATATGAAACGAGACAAATTTGCAAGAAGTTGCTCAAGACTATTATAAATGAAATTTGGAGACATTTAAATGGAAAATTAAGTCAAATTGATCCCTGAGTCGTTGGTAAGTGAATCATTTCGCTCAAGAATACAAACTAGGGGCAACGAATGAGTTTCAATCGGTAAGAAGTTTAGGCCCAGATCACATTTCTAGCAGAAATCGCTGAAAATCACCTGAGATTTTGAGATGTAATTGAAGGGACAGTGCCTGGGTTATTGCTTAGGGCAATATCCATAATTGCTGAGATTTTTAATTTTACATCTCATTTTGCAGCGACTTTTATCGATGTTTGGACGAATTTCAATATTCTTCGACAGGAAAATGAATGTAATTTCGGCTCCAAATGAGATATTTTGCCAAGCACGCTATAAACTGTAGCGGGGCATCCCTTCTACTGATTTATCAAAGAAAATTCCATGTAATTATTGTAACTTAGTAGCCATTTCAACTTTCGTGAAGGTAATCAAGAATTCATTTCGAACGGCTAATTCGGTATTATGTGGTTGGAAAGGGGCTACTTGATTGGCTCGATACCGTGAAATTGGATGATTTCCGCGTGCTCCAACAACCAGTAAGGATTTGAGCTGTATGCTTATCGAAGGAGGATCACCGAGCGCTTTTGACTTTGCAGCGCTTGGAAAATTCGAACGTGGACTTCTTGAGCGAGAACGTTACAGTTGTTTTTTTTATCAATCTAAAATTTTAAAAACAACAATTCAATACAACTACTGTGACATTTGTAGCGAGGAAAGACACAAGGTCACCGAGTCCTCACTACAAATGCCACTTACAATTTTCTACAAAATATTAACGGTAGCTTAAGGTGGTCGCAGGAGAAAAAAAACTTTCGGAATTTAAAGATTATCAAATAAGTTAGAGCTTTTCTCCTGCAACCACCTTATTAATAGTAGAAAAGGAAACAACAAAAAAAAAACAACAAAAAAACAAACAAAACAAAAACAAGAACAAAAGCTAAATCGAAACTGAAGTACCCCCAAAACCCGCACAAACAGCCCACCCCCCACCAAACCACAAGCACGAGAGCACCGGCAGGGAGAATGGAATCTATGGTACAGAGATCAACTCCGAGGAGAAAAGAAAAAGAAACTAAAAAACTTCCAACTAATCCTAGACTCTCCCAGCCAACGCCCCCGCAGCAGCAGTCCGATGAGCAGAGACTACCCATGCAAATATCGGGAGCACCCCAGTCAAGAAAAAGGCTTAGGCTGCTGTTTTTCCAGAAAGTTTAATTGAAACGTCTAGAAGTCTTAATAAAAGAAATAGTTGCTTCTAGAATGATTCTGTTTGCAAAGGTACTTTCATTTGGGTTCCCATATAACAACAAATGACAAAGATCCTTTGCGTTCATGCTAGCAACATCATATCCGACATCCGAGACTTGACGAAGGAGATCTTGGCGCTGAGCTGTAAACTGGGGGCAGTGCAGGAGGTAATGCTCATTATCTTCCTTTCCTGTACCACAAATACAAATTGGACTCAGTTGTTACAGTTGTTTTGATGTGACAGACCCATTTGGCGGAAAGTTAGCTATTTATTGTCATTAAACCCATGCGGAATTAGCTTTGATTGCGACGAACTGAGGCTTAACAGTGAGTTCCTTTGGTTTCTTGTATGAGCCACTGGCATTGAGCATAGCTTCGCATCACTGTCAGTTTTGGATCTTTCTCATTTTTTACCAGGTAATGAGTCCCATAAAAGCTTCCACCTTCCACGTCGGCAATTTCCAAATGATTCCAAGTGTTTGTTCGCAACTTGAAATGAACTTTTTAACTCTAACCCCTCCCTTTCCAACTTCACTGCAATTGCAATTTTTCCCTGCTTAGTCGTAGTCGCTGTACCGCCCGATGGGAGGTTATTCTTTTCTTCGAGTCAGCCAATAACAACCCTACCAATTGTTAGGCTGGCCAACGATAACCTTTTCATTCTTCCTGTCAACCAATCACATGAAGTCTTGGCATGTGAGTGCCATTGTTCTAAACATTGCCCAATAAGCAACGTCTGTGCTCAAATCTCAAATTCATTCAGCTACATACATATTAGTAAGCGCCCTTCGGCCGCAATTATTGCTTTTATATTTGTAGCCCGTATTCAATTTCATTTCCATCTGAAATGCAGAAGAGTGGATATTTCACAAAATTGAGACACACTTTTGGACTTTGACGTATCATCTCTCGGTGTGCCCAGATCTTTCAGTGATGCTACATCATTGACAGTGATGCTACTTTCAAGGAACGACTATAGAGGGCGGTATCCACCGCACTTTATTGTAAATTAGGTATTATAGCATATAATATTGTAAATAAGGTATATGAATTTCTTTTATTCTAGCATAGGTTCCAAATCTTTAAATCGATGTAAAAAGGCGGGTGCAAAATTCAATGACCTATTTCTTTAAACTGAATGACTTGTAAGAAACCTTAGCCACTTTTCTACGATTCTACCGTTGGAATTTTTAGAAATCTTGAATATTTGTCGCAATTACAGCCTATTTTATCTTTCAGCTCATTTTATGATGTGACGTCATCAAATTTCTAAATCACAAACCAGAAGAGTGAAAGAGTTTTGCTTGCTATCATATTGCAGGCATCCATAAACTATGGTTTTCTTGAAAATTATGTGACCTTTCGTTAACAGGTTTAGAAATTACGATAGTTTTAAATTTTTTTCGAAAATTATCTTGAATTCTTAAAAAAGAAGAAAAACGCTGTAATTCTGAAAATATTGAAGATTTCAGAAAAGTCCAACGACAGATTTACTGTCAAATAGTTCAAGTTTCTTGGGACATGTTGTGCGGAGAAAAGGCATAAAGAACTTATCCATAGAGAAACTATCGCTAACCGGAAAAGTAGAAGGTAAAAAAGCAAGAGGCAGACAGAGAATGACGTATTTGAGCAACATCAAAGACTGGACTAACAAATGGAAATGAACTCATAGCGCAGGACATATAAAGAAGAAGAAACTAGTAATAGTTGCAGCTAATCAATTTCATGCTTAAAATAGAGCTTAGCAAACTGTACCCAACTGAAAAATCCAGAAAGCAGAACGCAGAAAGTCACACAATAAATAAATACTTGAAAGTGGAATCCAGGGACTCAGAAACAACTTAGGATTCAAACAGGCCTGAACGCCTCGTTTCCTCTTCAGAAGTATTATGATATCTGACCCGACGAGACCCAACATAAGAGTCTGCGCATGCAAAGGAAGCAACTGTATCTACCTCGGTCTGTTACTGTCAATGCAGACCCAAGCTTAATAACTCTTACATTCCTCAGATTTCGCAGATACTGTGGGTTCCTCCTTGATGTTTGCAGAGAACAAGATGGATGACCCGACCATAGTCTTTCATCAGGAAACTAAAATGCAGTAAACTCTTAATTCTTTCAGCTTATTCAGCAATCATTTTCTGTCATTGATCGATGCACTCGAAACAAAATTGCTCTTCTGGAGCTATCAAGGACAGCGGAAGTACAGATTATTTTCAACTTTGCATGAGAACAAAAGCTTTTAACACCAGCAATCTTTCACTGTTGGCTGGTGCAATCTTTGGACCCAAACCTCCTCCACTCTATTGTTGACAATTTTCGCTGATTTGCGATAGGGAAAGTATATTCAAGCCACCGTAGACAACAATCACACGCCTGTAGCCGATTAAAAGCCCTTGCCTCGCGCGCTCTCATGCGCTCAGCTGCAGGCAATAATTGAAATTGGACATATTAGGAATAAAACAAGACAGTTTTCAATGAAAGAAGACAGTTTTCAATATCATTGCTTTGATATTCAGAGAGCAGCATTTTTCGAATACCGAGCCTTTTTATTGACTCACACGGTAGCAACAAAAAAAGGTGTAGAGAAGCGAACTACATCAAGTTTGGAGGTCTCTAACAAGAAGGAACCAGGAAGCAAAAAACAGATAAAATTTTCGCCAAAATAAAAAAGGGTAGAACTAAAATGTTTTACCTGATGTTGCTTCATCTGCTGCATTTGGAGAATACAGAATGAGAATTGAGATGACATAAATATTCCAAAGACCAAATGTCCCAAAATGTAGTGCACCTTTCGAAGGAGAAAATAACGTATAATCCCTGACAAAATCGTCATCGAATTTGAAACAGCAAAAAATGCTACCGTATTGATGAAAAAACGCATGGAATGCAAAACTACGAACGACCTGTTATATACGTAGATTTCATGTGCAATGTGTAAAGATGAAATAACAAATATAAATAAAACAACGCTAGGTGGGAAGCAAAGTCTGATTAGAAATTGATAATAAGAATACCTACAAGATTATTTCGAAAAACTAAGCAAAAATATGAATAAAGTTAAAAAGGCTCGAAGAGTCGGCACCCAATTACTTTAACTAATTTCATATCATATTCAAAGGCTATAGCGAAAATAAGTATTGAAATTATTATGAACATGTTATGCACTGCCTACGATCATGCTTTTATTTTGATACCATTCAATTTACTTTAATTATATGGATTTACTTGCACTTTACTCCTCACACGTTATCACCATGATGCAGGCATCATTGTTGGTGTCCTAAATATAAACTGAAAATTACTAACTGGATAATCTGACAACGGCATTGATAGGGTTATCTTCAATGAACTTCCAGTGACCTTCATTAACTTGATCCAATACAAAACAAAGAACCGTAATGAAAGCCGAGAATAATGTGATGCCAACCAAAACCCGGAAACGATAAATGACACCCTGAAATGGAAAGAAATAAGACGATAAAAAACAAACCTTGAGATGGAAATAAGAATTGAAAAATGACACTCTAAAAAGCAGAGAAATAGGACAATGAAAAGTGACACTCTCAAATGGAAAGAAATAGGACAATGAAAAGCGACACTCCGAAATAGAAATTAGACCATAAAAATGACACCCTGAAATGCAAAGAAATGGGACCACAACAAAGAATAAACTACAAATAAACAGAATAAAACAATGAAAAAGTGAAAATATTTTGAGAGAAATTCAAAGCTACCTGATAGAACAATCGTCTGGATTCCTGCATGACGGGTAATGCCCTTCCTTTAATTCGCATGTGGCGAAGAACATTGAACACTAATCCAAAGAAGAAGAGCATAAAGAGTATAGAACATGCTGCGGCAACAACTATGAAACCTTTCTGAATCATTGTCAAAGAAAAAATCAATTCCAAATATTAAGCAGTTCTTAAACTTTACTGATATCTTCAACTTTAAGTGCTGTCAAATGAGGGCTGGGCATTTGAAAATCTGATTTTCATATGCAATGTGAGTTTGGTGTTTCATCTTTAGTTGAAAATAGCCTTGGTAGGGGATTTCAGTGTGATAAAAACTCGTAACATTTGCTTCAAGAGCAGTCATTTGATTAACTTACTTGTTTTCAAGGCTTGTTTACTTACTTGTTTTTTCCAAGTTGTCTTGACTGACCGTTAAACCGGTTTCATAATCAATGCTATATAAACAGCACGTGTATTTTGATTTATTAGCTGAGGATGGCACGAGTTTGAGTGCAGAAACGTTCTGAAATTATCTATCTGATTATGTCTTAATTGATTTATACTGTCTTAACTACTGGATTGTCACTAACATGGATATGTCAATATTTTCTACTTGGATTTGTCCTTAACACATGGATTTTCATTACTAATATTACTTGGATTCGTCAAATAATTACAACTTGCTCAGTTCAGTCTTTTCTATCATGTCATCTTGAGGGTTAGTAAAATGAAACTGTTCGTCGTGACACTTGCAATAAAATTCATATTCTGACAGCTATTTCCAAAACATAGTCATTTGATTAATTCTGAAATGTATATTTCCATGAAAATGTCTCAGTATGATTACAACAAATCAACATAAAGCAATGAACGGGGCATAAAGAATGGAAAAGATACAGCTACTGTTTCGCCTCTGTCCTTCTTCCAAATAGTGTGAAATGGATTGTGAAGCTGGACACCTCTGTATCAAAACAATAGCACAATTTAATACCAAAACATAAAATGATCTCAAAATAATCAGTTAGCCGGGAACTGCAGTGTGAACATAATTTCTCGCTCATTTCCTACCCTGATCCTCCCTTCCCGGGACACTGCTACGCATTTGCTCAAACAATATTCCCAGCCCCGGGCATTGGACCAAAATTTTTCCCGGACCTGGGGTATTTCAGTAGAATTTGACGATACCAAGACGGCCATTCGTCAAAATAATTGGTCCGGCCTCTGGCCTTTGTGCAAGAAATTTCCGTTGACCCCTGGGTTTCGCGGGGGATTGTCCGGGTAGGAACTGAACAAGACACAACACACGAGACAAATTTTTGAAGTCTGACATTCGAGATAGGTAATATGATCGTTTAAAAAATAACTGTTGCTTCAAATAGACATTGCATTAACCCACTATAGGATGCATTCAACACATGATGAACAAAGATTTCCTTTCAACATTCAAAAAAGTTTAAAGAAATGAAACCGAAAAATCATAAACTTTTCCATGCTTGAAAGCAGAAAGTCATTTTTGGTTTGGAAGTGTATTATCTTATTTGAAGGAAAGGGAAAATGTGCAGGCAGAGTAAAAAAGAAAGTAAACATGTTTGATGGGCTATGGAATAAAAAGCACATTGCCGACAATTTCTATGTGGCCGACTATCACATCAGTCAAAGACTTGGTTTTAAAAATTTTGCTTGGCAAAAGCAATCATATTTCATAGCCAGAAATTAGACAAATGCGGGTTAAAGATTTATATAGGAACGACAATTCCATTTTTTTTTTGCGACCTGTCATGGCGGAAGGATGACGTGTCTCACAAAGCTGTGAGAACCGTCGTTTCTCTGTGGGGCAGTGGCGCTTGAATAACTTCATAAAACATATAGGAATGTCATAGTGATGGTCCTTTCGTGATATTGGAAAGATTTATTGAAATATTAACGTGACAAGCTGTGAAAATGCCAAGGAAAGCGCAGTCAAAAGAGAAAGAACCAGGCCATGCCGAAGAGCGTGCAGGCCCTTCCGATGAGATAAAGGAACCAGTAGAGTATTCTCACAATAAAATGATTACGGCTATTTCAGAAATTCTCGACAGCAAATTGGCTAGTCTAGCAACCAAAGACGATATAAATGATTTAAAGAACGTTATTGATCAACAGAGGTTGAAGATTGAGATGCTGGAGGCTAAAATTGTTTTGATGGAAAAGTACGAGCAGCGTATCGAGAGTCTGGAGAAAAGAGCAACTGAATATAACTTGGATATTGACGCAGTAAATGAAAGATTTGAGCAACTTGAGTTGAGATCTGATGATAACGAACAATATCACAGGCGGCTGTGTTTACGCATTAATGGTGTTGAGTTGAGCGAGGGAAGCGACGGAGAGTCAGGCCCAGAATGCTTCCAGAAGGTGCAAAGTATTTTGAAAGACGATCTCAAGCTGGAGAAAACTATTTACAAAATATTCAGATGGTAGAGAACGGTCTTTGCGCTCAACAGAAACTGATCTAAGGTTACCGTTACTAAAGACTGTCAATGGCCAAAAGGCTTTTTCATATCGCGGTGCAAAACTTTGGAACAGTTTGGAAAAAGAAGCAAAATTGGCACCCTCCCTGAAAACTTTCAAGGAACGACTATGAGAGCGGTGTAACTTTATTTTCTACTTCATTTTTATTATGTTTTATTGTAAATTAGGTATTATAGCATTGTATATTGTAAATTACGCATATAAATTTCTTTTGTTCTTGGTTTAGCCTATTTTCCTTTATTTTATGTTATTTTTTAACAGGTCAGTTTGAAAAACATGTATAAATATATGAAACTTATACCTGTATAAATATTTTAAAATGAAATGAAATGAAATGAAATGGATATCCCCGACATGTCCATAGACCGAGCGCACCGTATTGGCTCTGTGATAACTGACCCTGACACCGGTAAAAGATACCGTCAAATAATTGTTCGTTTCGCGACATGGCGTCACCGGACGCAAGTGTACAAAGCAAGGAAAGCCTCCAAAAAGATCAAAATACGACTTGTCTTGACGCATAAAAGGGTTAAGCTGCTGCAGAAAGCTAATGGCTTGTTGGAAAATGTTAATGGATGTTTTGCCTTTGCTGATATAAACTGCAGACTATGTTTGAAATTGAATGATGAGTATCGCTACTTCTCAACTGAGACAGAATTATTTTGAGCATATTAAATATATTTAGATTCCCAGTTTAAGACTTAACCAACTTGTTTACCCAAGTCTCAAAAGTTGCTTGAAAATTTCGTGCAAAATTAAGTCACATCAGAAAATCTCTAGTGCAGGATATATTTCCCATTTTTGATTACAAAGTCCAACTTTGTAATCTAAGGGGGGACTCGATGTCAGTAAGAAAGTAAGAAAGAAAGAAAGAAAGAAAGAAAGTATGTCACGCTCGTTAAAGCAATTGATTAACGTTTTATCTCTGCTAATTGGCACTGAAATAAAGAAAGCGCACATAAAGCGCATACAAGACAGAAGTTTCCCGCGATCCTATAGCAACATTTGACGTCGGCTTATTTCATGTTAGACAGATTTGACACCATAAGATGGATAAATTACTAGGATGTTTACCCTGGCACAGCAACAAATTCACCCAGAATTGGCACGTTCTTGACTTCATTAGCAGCTTAATTATGTCAAAACAATCGTTTTCTAGGACGAACGAATCATTAGCCACTTATTGATAGTACTCATTATGCAAATAACTCAACTTTAGAGGATGATGTAACCGGCGGCCTGCACAGAGGCTAGCATTTGCAGCATAACCAAAGGTAGAAGGACCCCCCTCCTACACAGCAACGGATGCAATCATCGCAGGTGAAGTTGAGACGAAAGGTGCAGAATCCCAGCAAGCAATGGCGCCATGGACTGGGGGAAGGGACGTGATCACACTGAACCAAAACATCTTCATGCATATCATTCTGCACAGAGGAATCTTCGTGACTGCTTGTCTCAAATTAGATGCCCGCGAATAGCAACAACTGAAACGTTCTGTAGGGTTCTGCATGGATAATTTTGCGTTATCGTAAATCTCACATGACATCTCATTTGACACAGATGCACCAATAGTTTTGTGCACGAACTATAATCAAACTAGGGGTAATGACTTTTGATTTTTGCGTATCATTCTCGTTTGACATAAAGACCAAAATATTGCCATTGACCTTGAGGCGATTCTTGTCCTTATACTAGGAGCAACACTCATCTCTCTGACTGTAGCAAAAAACAGAATCAACGATCATTTGGGGTTATGAAGAAATCAATAATCAGATATTCTTATGCTTGTTTAGCTCAGGACGGACTTTGTGATCATCCAAAAGGATCTTATGTTTATGAAAAAGGCAAGGTCTGAATTGAGGGTGGGACTCATGTGCAGTGCATCGGGTTTTCCTCGTTTGTCTCGTCCTGGTGTTTCGGGGCGTCGGGTGGCGGTTTCGGTCCCTGCGTGTGGCAAATTGATGACGTTCAGTATGCTGCGCTTAGGGCTGTTGCTTGGGGTCTCGGTGTGTCGGGGGGGATTCGGCTTGGGGGCTCGGTGTGTTGTGCGTGGGTCTTATTTTTGTTTCGGAGGTTTCCTATAGCCCATATGGTGTTGCTTTACAAATTCCCTATATTCACTGATTTGGGTAAACAGCCTTATGTGTTTGCATGTGTTTAAGGCGTTTTGCGTTAGCTAGCATGTATTTTCACTTGTTACGAATTCCCTCGATAGCTCCCGAAATAATGACAATAAGAAAAAGACCAATCTGGTGTCTGCAGACAATTCACTTTATGTTTTCAATTCGAGAAAACCCGAATCGATGTCTGCCAAGAAAACTTACCGTTTAAAGATATATCTATCAATCTCTAGGGTTTTACCGTATAATTACACGCCTCTTGAGCATTCCAACTTTCTTTGAAAAATGCCACTTTGAAATCCCACTAGCAAACCCACCACAATGACTGGAGATACCGAACTTTCTTTCTTCGTATTATTGTTGTCTGTTTTTGTTTTTGATGTCGTGGAGATATTTTTCTTTGTTTCGTCTGTTGCACAAGTTCAGTTTTCTAAGCATTGTGTTAAAGCTAGTATTTACTTCAGTGATATTAGCAATAATGCGTATTTTTGTTTATTTTATATTTCGTCATTTTCATTTCCCCCGTTTTGGTATGGTGGTTGCATTGTGCCGCATTGTCCCTTAGGAACAGCGAGAGGATTTCAGCACGATGATGCCGGTTGAAATCAGTCAGTGGCGAGCAACAATTGGGTGTTTCCGTGTTTACATGCAAAAATCGTCCCAACTTAGGAAAAATGTCAAGCTTTTTTCAATTCTTCTCCAAATCCTCAAGTTATTTTAGTTTTGTTATTGTTTTATCGCAATTTCAATCCTTGCTCTGCCCTTTACACTAACAATACAGTTTCTTACAGTACACTCTATGACAACACAGTCAAGTTTCTTGCCTTTGTTCGCCCGCGTGCATCACTTTGCGAAGTCGGTTCTTTACACGACCCTCGAACTTGTCAAGCGAATCCCTATCGGTATCATTGCTCTTGTTCGGTATAAGCATGTAGCTGTGAGGCACTATCTTTTCCTGTTCGCTTATTGTTACATTGGGTGTATAACATGCTTCACACTTCATACGCAATGGTTCGTCTTTAGGACACTTTTGCTGAGTGGTGATGTAGAAACGAACCCAGGCCCTGAAACACTTGATTTTTGTACCTGGAATCTAAACAGTATTACAGCGCATGATTTTTTACGAGTCTCTCTCATAGAGGCTTACAACTCGGTGTATAATTATGACCTAATTGGCATTGTAGAAACCCACCTTGATAGCACCGTTGATAAAGATAATCTGGCACTAAATGGCTATACTTTTATCAATGACAACAATCCTCAAAATTTGAAAAGGGGTGGTGTTGGGCTATACATCAAAGATTCCCTTCCATCAAAAAATCGTCCTGACCTAGCGACTCTTCCCGAATGCATTGTGTATGAAATTCAATTAAACAGGAAAAAGTACTTCTTTGCTGTAATTTACAGAAGTCCAAGTCAGAGCCCGGAGGAGTTCGATAACTTTACAATAAACTTTGAGTTGATGTTATCTAAAATGCATGCTGAAAACCCATTCTGCGTCATCATTACTGGTGATTTCAACTGTAGGTCAACTCAGTGGTGGGAAAATGATATCGAAAATAATGAAGGTAAACTATTTGAGCCACTAGTTTCTGACAATGGTCTTCATCAGTTGATATCAGAACCAACCCATTTGATAGGTGATTCCAAATCCTGTATTGATTTGATATTTACTGATCAACCTAACCTCATTATTGAGTCTGGTGTTCATTCGTCACTACATGAGCAGTGTCACCATCAAATTGTTTTCGGTAAACTATCTGTCTCCAACATAGCATTACCTCCATACACCCGTAAGATTTGGTACTACGATAAGGCCGACTTTGTAGCTATTAGGAAAAGCATTAAAATGTTTGCTTGGCACGAACATCTTGACAACATGACATGCCCTAATGAACAGGTAAAGCTGCTCAATGAAGTTCTTTTGAACATTTATTCTAATTTTATTCCTAATAAAGTTAAAACAATTAGACCTTGCCAAGCACCTTGGATAACGCAAGCCGTGAAAAACTTCCTTAGGAGAAAAAATCGTGCATATAAAAGTTTCGTGAGGAGTGGCCGGCCAGACGACAAGCTCGAAGGTATACAAAATATGATATCTGAAGGAGCAAGGCTGATTGAGGAAGCTAAGCGGAATTACTTCTTTAAGGCTGGGAAAACCTTGGCTAATCCTGGGACCAGTAGCAAAAGCTATTGGTCTTTAATAAACACTGTTTTAAACAAAGCTAAGATTCCCATGATACCACCTCTTCTAGAGAACGGGCTGTTTGTAACGGATTTTGCGGAAAAGGCACAGATCTTTAATGATTATTTCATACTTCAGTGCACGACCATTGACACAGGCAGTGAAATTCCACAAGATGCTCCAGTCACTACGAACTTGATAACTGATTTTGTTATCTCCGAGGAGAAGATACTGAATATCATACGATCACTCAATCCTAATAAGGCACATGGCTGGGATGAAATATCTGTGAGGATGATAAAGTTGAGTGATGATGCATTGGTTCTTCCACTTAAAACAATTTTCATAAATTGTTTGAGGCGTGGTATATTTCCTGAAATATGAAAATATGCAAATGTAGTGCCGGTTCATAAGAAAAATGAAAAAAATGTCAAGGCGAATTACCGTCCTATTTCTCTTTTACCAATTTTTGGGAAAATACTTGAAAAACTCATATACGATTCTCTTTACTCACATCTTGCAACACATGAACTACCCAACCCGAATCAATCAGGTTTTCGCCCAGGAGACTCAACAATCAACCAGTTACTCTCGATATCACACACTACTTTTAAAGCTTTCGACTGTAATCCTCCGCTTGATGTTCGCTCAGTGTACCTTGACATTTCGAAGGCATTTGATAGGGTTTGGCACGATGGTCTTGTTCACAAGTTAAAACAATGTGGTGTCTCAGGACAACTTCTTTTTTTAATTCAAAGCTTTCTCAAGGATCGAAAGCAGAGGACCGTACTGAATGGGCAGAGTTCTAATTGGGGAGATATTTCGGCAGGGGTGCCCCAGGGCTCTATTCTAGGACCCTTGTTTTTTCTTGTGTATATAAATGATCTAGCTGTAGGACTTAAGGTTACGGTAAACGTTTTTGACACGAAATTTGGTTTTCGCTCCCTAAAAGCCGAACTATTGACGGAATCTAGGTAAATTATACATCATTCGATGCACAAGAAAGTGGGGATTCTAACCATATCAAAATTATTGGCAAATGCTGTAAAATGATATTTTCCAGGCAAATTTATTGCTTAAAAGAGTGTACGACCTTCAAAAGCTATTTTGTACCCTTGCGTTTGAAGTAACAGAATCTGACTTACATCAACAGGAAGTGCAGATCCTAAGCTTTTAAAGTGTGTCTGGGATTTTTCAAATTCTTTTTTCCTTTGAAACTACATGCTGTCAAAAATTAGCAAATGATTTTTCTGCCCTCTCGCAGTTGTATTGGGCTATAAAAGACGGACCAGGACACATACAAAAAATTTGGGACACACTTTCCAAGCTCCAAGTCTGTCCTGGTCATGTGCAAATTTTCGAGCCCTTCGATTGGGTCAAAGGGTACAAAATAGCTTTTTCGTACCTGTACCTCATGGATTTGTGAGTCCTGAGAAAAATGGTTTTTACTGTTCTGCAGTCGTAAAGTACACAACGGGACCATATAAACCACACTAATCCGGATCAAGTCATTTGGGCTTAAAAATCAATTAGAGTCCTCAAATAATTACCCGATAAACACAAGCATACAAGAACGCGCAATGCTATTTCACACAAACCACAAGGACTTACGGATTATCGGCTTAACAGGTCAAGCATTTAGGTATGGATTTTGAAGACCACAAACAAAAAACTTTGATTATGAAATTGTGGAAGCCTTCGTTTACATGAAATTTCTTCCATTTTCAAAACTTCTGTTGGCTTCAAGCAAGGTATCATTGTGTGCCTTGAAAGTTCGGCTAACAGAATCTGAAAAAATTGAAAAATGGATATTTTCACCCAGAAAACGTTTACCGTAACCTTAAGTGCAATGCTAAGCTATTTGCTGATGATACATCACTCTTCACAGTGGTAGAAGATTCAAATACAGCTGCCAGTGACATGAACCATGACTTGGACTTGATAAGTCATTGGGCTCACGCTTGGAGAATGTCATTTAATCCTGGTCCGCAAAAGCAAGCCGTTGAATTGACATTTTCAAGGAAGAAAATTGAAGTTGATCATCCAGCGATCCTTTTTAACTACATACCTGTGAAAAAAGTAAATGAACATGAACATTTAGGAATTATCCTGGACTCAAAGCTATCTTTCTCAGCTCATATCAAATCAGCTATTTCTAAAACCAGAAAGGGCATTGGTTTGCTGAAATATCTCGCCCAATATCTGCCCAGGCACACCCTAAATGAATTGTATAAGCTTTATGTTCGACCACATCTTGACTATGGTGATGTTATTTATCATATTCCTGCTAAAATGTCAGACTTTAGTCAAAATATCGTTTTACCAAATCTAATGGAAAAGCTAGAGTCTGTTCAGTATTCTGCTGCTTTGGCTGTAACCGGAACATGGAGAGGAACATCTCGTGAGAAGTTGTACACTGAGCTTGGTTGAGAGTCATTAAGTTCCAGGAGGTGGAGTAGACGCCTTACCTTGTTCTACAAGTTTTTAAACAATCTTAGCCCTGAATATACAGTAGATCCAATCCCCCCTCTTCACCAGTCGCAGTACTGTCTTCGCAACCAGGATCTTATTGGGCGCTTGAATGCAAGGACAGAAAAATTCAAGTCAACCTTTTATCCTAATTGTTTATCCGAATGGAATAAGCTTGAGCCTGAACTGAGACTTGTACCTTCTATTGCTGTTTTTAAGAAAAAACTCTTGTCAATAATCCGCCCCCCTGCAAAATCTGTTTATGGAATTCATGATCCAAAAGGATTATCCCATCTTACTCAACTTAGGGTTGGTCTCAGCAAGTTAAATTTCCACAAATTCAAGCATAATTTTAAAGATACAATAAACCCCATGTGCCCAACAAACGATGGCATTGAGGACACGGAACACTTTTTGTTGTTCTGCCCTTCTTTTGATGTGCAACGACGAGATCTTCTCGCTGAAATTGTTGAATTACTGCGACCATTTGTGCAAGTCACCGATCTTTCAAATGATGCTTTGACACAGCTTTTATTATATGGTGATCAAGATCTATCTTATGAATTGAACAGAAATATACTCCAATTGACTTTACGGTTCATTCACGAAACTAGTCGTTTTGACTAAGATCTTGCAAACTCCAGTTATGTACAACGCAACCACCACATCCGTTAGAGTAAATGTTTCGTATGCCTTGTAAATTCCGCCTCACATTAGATGTCTGACATTTGATTTACATTAGACATTCCATCAAAATAAAACTCATTACATGTAATGAGTTGTCCTTGTTAGACTATTCCAACCCTGAACTTACATCTAATGTGGGACGGAATATAGTTTAGTTTAGTATAGTATCCATTAGACATTAAATCATTCATTGTATTGTTGTATTTTAGTTTAACATTGCATGTGCTTTTATATTGGCCATGGGGGAGTCATTGTATTTCGCTCCCCATGGTATCTTCCCTGTAGTATTGTATAGTAATTAGAAACGTATAGTTTAATGTAAGATTTATTGTAAAATTTTATATGAATAAAAAAAAACAATTCCATGTTCTATTCTGGTCCATGACTTACAAGCAATTGACATTTAAAGTTAATATCTGAGACAGACAATCGAAATGCATTTATTTTTCAATGGCCAGTAAATCATTGACTAGAATCGAACGAGGAATTCTCGTTTCCCTTCAAACCCTTACCAGAATATCTCAGATTTGTGGGTCTGAAAGATGAGTGCTTTGGCCAAACAAAACTTTCAAATCTAAGTTAGCCTTTAACTGAAAAAGGCACATGGCTGCGATGATATTTCTTCTTCAATGATTAAGATGTGTGGCGAGTCAATAGAGCCCCTATGCTTGATTCTTGAAAAATGCCTAGAATCAGGTGTTTACCCCTCTCAATGGAAAAAGGCGAAAATAATCCCTGTCAACAAAAAGGGTAATAGGCAGAGCGAGAAAAACTTTCGCTGAATGTCGCTGTTACCAACTTTTGGGAAGATTTTCGAAAAACTTCTGTTTGATGCGATATACAGCTACCTACGTGAAAATTTTTTCTCGACATTGATCAGGTTCTTGGCCAAGCGATTCAACAATCAGTTGTTGGCGATAATCCACAACATTTACAGAGCCTTTGAGGAGGCAAAGAAATGCGTGCTGTCTTCCTGGATTTGTCGAGGGCTTTTGACAGGGTATTGCACGACGGTCTTCTCTATCAATTGAAAGTCAATGGCATATCTGGCAATATTCTCCAGCTTCTCCAAAACTTTTTAAGGACCGAAAATAACGCGTAGCTTTGAGTGGGAAAAGTTCAAAGTGGAAATCGATCTCTGCAGGGGTACCTCAAGGATCAGTTCTTGGTCCGCTGTTCTTTCTTATATACATATATGATACCGGGTGAGCCAGAGAAAAGTCCCCACTTTTGAAAATTCATAGCACCAAGACTACGTCACAGATTTGAATGATTCAAATTTTAGTTAAAAGCCAAAAGATTCAAGTTTTTTGTGATTATTCTCGCTGTCTTACCAGCACTAGAAGTATTGACAAATTCAACTTTATAAAACTTTCATGGTTGCAAAATGATGGAAAAAGGGCCTAAAACATTGATCAAATCGTAAGGATTCTATTCACACCGAATTCACGTCCCTCAAGTGTTATAAGACATCGATTTCCAAACAAATACGTAAGATTTTCAATCCCATGGCAATTACTGTGCGGAGGATATCTCTCGCCCATGAGAAGCTGCATTTCCTTCATTATTCTGTGCAAGGAGTAATTTATGCTTTGATCGATGTTTTAGGCCATTTGTCCGTCATTTTGCAACCTTGAAATTTTTGTAGAGTTGAATTTACCTATATTTGCAGTGCTCATCAGACAACGAGAAAAATCAAAAAAATACTTCAACCTTTTGGCTTTTACCTAGAATTAGAATAATTCAAATCCGTGAAATACTCTT
This sequence comes from Aurelia sp. 3 sensu Dawson et al. (2005), assembly GCA_964020215.1. Taxonomy (NCBI): domain Eukaryota; kingdom Metazoa; phylum Cnidaria; class Scyphozoa; order Semaeostomeae; family Ulmaridae; genus Aurelia; species Aurelia sp. 3 sensu Dawson et al. (2005). Next base: position 19,985,136 of record OZ026586.1, read on the forward strand.
GCTGTTATCAACTTTCAAAAGTGGAACTTTTTTCTGGCTCATACGGTATACGGTATAGTCAGCAACGTTACGTATGGAATTAAGCTTTTTGCTGATGTCACATTTCTATTCTCAGTTGCGGATGATGAAAATGTTACTGCTGGAGTGTTGAATCGCGATCTGATAAATTTGTGGCCGTGGTAGTGGAAAATGCAGTTTAAAGCTAAGAAAACGGAGGAAGTTCTCTTTTCTTTTAAAAGACAAAACCGAACCATCCAAACCCTTGATTAGGAAATGACGAAATAGCTTCTAAGAATGAGCATAAGCACATAGGACTGATTCGTGACTCAAACTTGATTTCCAAAGTCATATAAGGGAGGCTATCCTAAAGGCACGCAGAGGAACTGGTATGATAAAATGTCTTTCAAAATGCGTTTGTGGAGAAGTTCTTGAGCAAATCTATAAGCTTTACGTTCGACCGCATTTTGATTATGGGGCTATCATATACCATAAACATGACCCTGAAATGCATCTTCACTTCACAGAAAAGTTAGATCAGACCCAATACTCTGTTGTACTAGCTGTCACAGGCGCTTGGAGAGGTACAAGTAGGCAAATACTCTATGATGAATTACGATGGGAAAGCCTGTACCATCGTAGATAGTATCGAAGATTATGCCATTTCTATTCTCTGTGCAAATCCAAAACACAGGATCACCTTTATTTGGAGATACCCAACCAGTGAAATCTGGTATATAACCTAAGAACCCAACCCGCAATGTTACGAACAGCCTAATGGAAGAACAATTCGGTACTCAAACTCGTATTTCCAAAATACAATTTCTGAATGGAACCTAATAAGATAAGAAGTTCTCCTCCGATTTCCTAGTTTAAAAAGAATCTGCTTGCTATCATAAGGCCACGTAAAAGTCCTACCTACAACATCCGTGACATGCTAGGTATAAGATTTCTAAGCATGTTTAGGGTTGAATTCAGAACTTTGAATAGGCATAGACTAAAACATAACTTCACCTGCCAAAGTCCAATGTGTGTCTGCGGCACTGGTAAATAGAACAATGAGCATTTTCTCTTACACTGCCATCTGTATAGCATATTGCGCCAAGATCTCTTTGATCAGCTCTCAGATATCGATGGTGTTCCCGATGTAAATCCGAAAGAACTTTGTCCTTTACTCTTGTTTGGTGATCGGAATTTGGGTACAGTTGCAAACAGAACGATATTCGAAGCAACGATGTACTTCATCATGGCCTCAGCAAAGTTAAATTAATGTCAAAATATAGCAGCACCAACCCTACCTTTTTTCTTTCCACTTAAATTTGTCTTTTGATGAGGTAACTTTTCGGTGAATTGTAAGTGGCATTCATGGTGAGGACCCGGTGACCACGTGTCTTTCCTCGCCATGAATGTCACAATTTAATGCAATTGTAGTTGTGTAGTTTTAGATATATTATTGTTGTTTTTAATTGATAAATAAGGATGGTAGATGATAAAACATCTTAATTTCCAATATATCAACCAAATCCTTTTAATTCTATAGCCCATCAAACTCGGTAACGTTTTTGACTCACCCGGTAAAGCTAGTGCAGAAGGTAAAATGGGGAAATCAAAATTCTTTTTTTATTCTTTTACGGTGGTTTATCCTTTGGCAGAAGCCGTTTTTACGGGGCCTTCCAACAAAAACTTAATTACTATAAACAGTTGAAAATATAATATCATTACAATATAAAAAACCATTATTCAAAAACCTATCTACAATTATGCATTACCTAATAGAAAGAAAAAGTCTGCCTTTTATTGATTTCTTAAAACTATTCAGGGAGGATGCCGTCTTTGACTCAGCTGGAAGGCTGTTCCATAGTTTAGATGCTAGGAAAGAAAAGCATTTTGCTCATTTGCTGAATTTTTCTTTGACAACCTGAAATCAGCCTCAGTGTTTCGGAGGTTACGGGAGGAGCATGCTGAGACGTTGATCAAGAGGTTACACAGGTATTGTGGAGCCAAATCATTGAGCGACTTCAAGACCATTGTTTTAGACTCATTGTCAACGAGTTCTTCAATGGTCTGCCAGTCCAACTACGCAATACAGTAAATCCCCGCATATAAGAACCTACCTTTTTGAGAGCCAGGCTGAAATAGGTTCTTATTTCAAAGACACTATGACTAATATCAGGGTTAAAAGGTTCTTATTTGAAGAGTGGCTTGTGTAGGCCCTTTCAGAGTCTTAACAATGATTTTCAGCCATATTATTTCTGTTTGAAGGGTTCTTATAGACCTATATCTAATTGGGGGAGGAGCATCAACATTTAACAGCCAACCTGGGCCAAAATTAACTGAGTAACATAGATCAAAAATCAATTTTGCTATCCCTGCAATAAGAACCTGTGTTTCATCAGACTGAAACAGGTTCTTAATTGCCAGGTGCATAATTCAGGGAAAATCAGCCTCTGGGTTCTTATTTTGGTAGGTTCTTATATGCGGGGATTTACTGTAAGTGGTCTGCTTGGGGGTATCAAAGCTGCTATTTATAATGATTCTAGCAGCACGATTGGGAAAAATTGAGAAAAATTGTTTAAAATAAGAGAGCCGAGTAAAGTATATCAAGATGAATTCAACAAGCCTTTCTATTAAATCAAATATGAGCAATGCCAAACATCCAAGTGTGACTGAACTCAATTGCCATTTATAACACTTCCATGTTCCTCTTTTTTGTTGGTCCTGTAAACATCAGAGAAATTAGATTGACTTCAGTTCAGATTGAAGCGATCACAATCAGTAGGGCCTAAATTGCACTCAAAAATTGATTTCAAATAACGATTGGAAACTAATTTCTGAAACAAACAATGATCCAGAATAATAAACCAGGAATACTGAATTTACATGGAATAAACATACATTAATGTTGATAACTTACGAGGATGTGTTCACCAGCAAAAATGCACCAGAAAGATAGGAGAAATGCATAAAATTGTCCTTGACGTAAATCCGAAAATAGTAGCATGAAAGGCATCTCAAAGCTCAATGTAAGCCATTCAATAGGAACTAGAAAATAAAAAATGTTATTTTCAAAATGCTAGAAAAACGATCCAAAGTGAACCATTTGATACAAAATTACCGGGTGAGCCAGAAAAAAGTTCCCACTTTTGAAAATTCATAACATCAAGACCACTACACGGATTTGAATCATACAAATTGTAATTAAAAGTCGAAAGATCCAAGTATTTTTGTGATTTTTTTCGCTGTCCTACCAGCACTACAAATATTGGTAAATTCAACTTTATAAAAATTTCATGGTTGCAAAATTACGGAAAAAGGGCCTAAAACAAGCAAGAGGCAAATTTGTTTTGATACCGCTGACCATGCGCACTTTGCGTCTGCACTGGAACAGAATGTTTTGGAGCGCGGCTACGGGCCTAAACTTGGGGGTCGCGGTTTATATGCCCCGATCGCACTCATTTCGTCTCTGTCCTTCCAAACCACACGTGGAATTTTATTTCAACGACTTTCGACGTGCCACGATGGTGAAGTAGAAGCTTTTTTATGGACATCAACGTCTGGAAATCACTTTCTTTATCAACTGGATCCATGCAGGAATTCGTGGAAATCGCTGGAAAAGAAAATCTGATTTTCTAGAAAATGAGACCATGCCTCATCACCATTTTATCTGGAGTTGCAGCCCAGCATGTGGTCAACATGGCGGTGTTGGTGACTTGTTTTGCAAAAATTGCGTTTGATTGCTGCTCCTTCGAAAGTGCACCCCACTCTTGGCTCGCCGAAAATGTTCTAGCATTTGCAGGTCAAGAGTAACCGACGACCAGAGGCTCAAATGGTTCTGAAACAGCTTTCCATTTGTTTTACTTGAAACTTCATCATACTGATTATATAATTCTTTGATGATGAGACTATCTGTGCCATTTTACCTTGGTAGATGGTTATTTTCCGATCTTCGGTGAAATTTTGACAAAAACACTAAGCCCAAAATACCGTCAGTTCAACAAAATTTTACGGAAAATCAGGACCATGCCTCATCACGAAACTTTAATCATCTGTTTCTAACAGATTGATGATAAAGAATATGTTGTCGTTATGCTTCGGAAAAATTGCGTTCAAACGGGATAATTAATTTCTTCAGATGTGAAAACTTTGTTCTCACCACTGCTTAGGGCCTAGCCATTGCTTAGGCCATACCTCAATGCCATTGACAATGGTTGAATGCCAGCTAGGCTAGTGGCAGTGTCTGCTTCAAACTGTAACTGTAGTTTAAGGAAAGGCAGGGTACAATCCAGTGTTTCCTTCAAATTCTGATCAAATGTAAAGCCATAGTTGCTGCATGCATGAGAAATGGTGGTGCTAGTACTGCACACTGTGCCTATACTGATTCTAACCATCCTCAGTGAAACCTGTGAAACCCTACCAAAACCCTATTAAGGTGTGTGATTCTTCCCCTACATTAGAAGCGTTACTTACTACTTCACATATTTTTATAAGAAAGTAATGTCTGGGGCTAGTTGGCAGTTTCTTAAAGTTTTGTTCCATTTTGCTGCCAAAAGTTTTTAAAGTGTTTCTTTAAGTGATTCTATGCTCAAAGTGTAGAGTTTATTCAGTTTTGTAAGTAGGGCTCCCAGTCTACTCAGAAGATCTCAAAGCAAGTAAACAAATATAGTTTGCACTCAAAATAATTCCAAAACAGTTGCTATTACTGTACATTGTCAAAACATTGTTGATAGCCTGGGAAAATTAAAACTGCAAACTATAAAGTCTTAGCTTTCTAAGTTCACATAACCATTTCTTATAAGCTGCTTCTCAGAAAGAGTTATGTGTACAGTAACTGGCTGAGATTTGCTTGTTCATGTCTGTGAGTACCTTCAATGTAACATTATATATATATAAGAAACAAGTGTATATGTTTTAAAAAAAACTTTCTGTTTATTTCTGCATGGGGAATTTGTGTGGATTCCTTTGTTTATAAACAGTAGACTATTGTATCCATAAAGATTGCACAGGGAACCTGTACTCCATGGAAGGTAAACTTTCAGTCTGGAAAACATTCATATGAATATATCTAAGATCCCTTGCTAATGCACCTGGACAAATAATGTTAGGGTCTAGATATGACTGCTGCACTGGTGTCTGCCAGAATAACACATGAGCATCTGTGCAAGAAACATGGACCCTAAATTTTTGTGAGAACTGTAATCTCATAGGCTATTTAACTGAGACAATTTGGCAGGGCAAAAATGGGTTTTTAAAGACATAACTTTATTGTATCTTTCTTCCTCTTTTCTTCTCTTCTAGATGATGAGATCAATCAACCATTGCTCAGCATTGAATGTAGGCTGTTATAGCTTAGAAAGGTGTCTGGTGCCCCCTAATCTGGACTAGATTGACAAACTTTTTATCAGCCATGGAGCTACATTTCTTAGATGAATGTAAATATCTTATGAATTCAAGAATTTGTTGTTAAGCACTTATTGAGAGACACTTTGCTGTATGCTGAGAATAAGGCCTTTGCATATGCAACAACACATTGGTTTTCTGAATTCTGTTCTTCTTGTGCTTAAAAATTTGATTCTATACTAGGTCATTGCATTTATTTTAGATGGGATATTTGTATTTCTTCTGTCTTCTGCAATTGAAATCTCATCATCTGCATATTCCTAATGCCAATTCATGTGGTTTAGGAAAGAAGAGTGTCCTAGAAATGCTACAATTCTGGCCAAAACTTGTTGAGACCTAAGCATTTCATGTTGAAAGATGCTTTCCCTGCCTGCTGTAAACCACTACCTTCCAATGCTAAAACCCCTCACCCTATTTCAGTGTTGATTGATTAAAAACAGATTTGTGAACTCATCTATGTATTTTTCTTCAGCTTCATTGCAATATGGGCAGGGGGTTTCCCTTGAAAATTTTCTCCTTTTAAGCAAAAAGTCTCAAAGAGTTTTGGCTGGGATAAGAGTATTTATGGGAACTGGTTTTGTTGGAAAGGATTCCACTTAAGCAAATTCTCAATGCAAGTAATAACATCAAAACATTTTAGAATGACCTGGGAAAAGAAAACTTTCAAGTTACAAAAGCTCCTTATCTTTTCAATGTGGGCAACAAGGGCTTCTCATTTTTGAAACATTGAGCCAACGTTTTCTTATAAATGGCTTGTGCATGACAAAGAGAATTTGGCATGAACGTTATTGCTATTGGCCCTTGGACAAGCACTTGTTGGCAGGATGAATCAGCTCATAACAGGAAAATAAAAAATACACTCTGGGTAATAAACATACCGTATAAGAAGTTCGTAAGAAACTTTTGGTAGCAAGTGTCTCAAAAGTCGAGCAACCACCTACCAGCCCTTGGCCCGAGCTTCTCTGGGAAATGAGTGTAGTTTTAAATTATTATACCGTAGAAGTGACGAATTTCTTTTTGAAAGTTTCTCTTTCCCTCTCGTGATGAAGGGCCTAATTTCGTGCGTTTTTGAAACGGCCTATATGCAAGAAAGAGTAGAAGAGAAAAAGTGCAAATAACATTTATTCCAATGTTTTAATAAATCCAAAACTGCTTCCAACAGTTATTTGTTTGTTTTTCTGCTTCCAATTTATTTGTTTACACCGCAGCTGAGAGTCGGCATTATTTCTTTTCCGGGAAGTGTACAGTTATGTGTCATGGCGTTCGAGAACATCTCCCATTTGTATCCATTGATTCAAGATATGACATGTAAACTCTCTTTCTGGCCGTGGCCACATGCGCGCGCATAAAAAACATTTCTGCCTCTTGCTCCTAAAACGTTGATCAAATCGTAAGGATTCTATTCAAATCGAACAATAGGCCATGGGCGTTTCACCTCCTTCAAGAGTTATAAGACATCGATTTTCAAACAAATATGAAAGATTTTCAATACCAAGGAAATTAATGCCTAGAGGATATCTCTCACCCATGAGAAGTTGCATTTCCTTCATTATTCGGTGCGAGAGGTCATTTATGAATTGATCGATGTTTTGGGCCATTCTTCAGTAATCAATCAACCATGAAATTTTTGTAAAGTTGAATTTACCTATATTTGTAGTGCTGGTAGGACAGCGAGAAAAATCACAAAAATACTTTGATTTTTCGGCTTCTAACTGGAATTTGAATGATTCAAATCCATGGAGTAGCCTTGGTGTTATGAATTTTCAAAAGTGGGAACTATTTTCTGGCTTACCCGGTATACAAGTCAGATTCCTTAACATCAAGGAAAACTATCCGGAATAATTTGAAAACACAAATGTGGATGGGATTATTACGTTTGTTTAGTTTTCTCCAACTTGTACGAATATCCCACGTACGCAAATCTAAATTATGCGAGTTTGACTGTATTTGAGTTGCAGCATATGTATTTGAGTTGCAGCATAACTCGAGACAGTCAAATATAGTAGGCAAAAACCTAAGCCTAAAAATAAAGTAAGAAATGATGGTCACATCAAAGTTGGAGAAATAAGACAAATAATCATAAAAATACCAATTTGTCTTTTAAAAATGGAATGCAAGATATCAAATTATCAATAAACAATTAACTTATCAAGAGATTAAAAAGGCACTGCAATTTTAACAAATATTTAGGAACGGAAAGAATTTGTGTGATGAGAAACTGGATGAAGAACGAAATGAATACTCACAAATGAGGAAGAGCAAAGAGAGGCCAAGCCCACCAGTTAACCTGAAAAACAGAAATGATGAAACGAAAACATTTATTTACTGAATAAGATCATGTAGTTTTGACTCGTTTCAGAGCACAAATTTGCTATGTTTCAGATCCATCTTCCTTAGACGTCACCTACCTTCTCGAATACTATTTGCTTATCGAAAAAAGGTAAAGGCATTTCATCCTACATAGCCTTCACAATGGAAAGACATATAAATTACAATATTTCCATTGATGCTGGCCTCGCAAATCCTCCTCAAAACAACTGTTTCTTTATTTCGGTGAATTAGATTTATCCATCTTGATGACTTCTTAGATGCCCCCAGGAGATCTAGCTTGGGCTTTTTGCTGAGATTTGGCATAGTCGTATATGAAAACCTTATCAAAGACAGAAAGAAATAATTTCAAGCATTTTCAAGAAGTTTTCAAAATCAATCTCTGTTCTGAAGTTAAGAAAAGTCTTGGAAAGGAATTTGCAAAGCTAGCGATTAATGGAATATTGCGATTTTTATGTCTTTGGAATTCCCCAGCTATGGATTCTATTTTATAACTCATGAATTAGCAAAATAGCATTCCATAAATTATGTCATTTTTCCGGACAATGGTCTTGCAAAAAAACAACTCGTCGTAATCAAGAGCCAAAACAGAGTTAACTTAAGATAACTATATAAATTTACTTTGCATTGTAGTTCCCTTTAACTTAGAACATAGAAAAACATAAAAAATGTACAAAAACTGTTTTCCTCTTCCTTTTTGCATTATGTTATACACTGATGCTAAGCATCTTTTTAGAAGGCATTCAGTATACCGGTAGATAGATAGATACAAGCTTGCAAAGTCATAATTTACAGTGCACCTGAGACCCTTCTGAGATTTTGTTAAAGGGTCCTAGACCCTTTGCTTTCTAATCGTAAGTAAAGGGTCTTGCTAAATGGTAAAATTCTGAATGGGCAGACATATCGGCGGGAGTGCCTCAGGATCGCTTTTCCTTGTCTGCATTAATGACCTTGTTGAGAATGTAAGATGTGACATAAAGCTCTTCGCTGATGATACAACGCCTTTTTTCAGCTGTAAACATTAAGTTTCCCTTTCTACCGGGTGAGCCAGAAAAAAGTTCCCACTTTTGAAAATTCATAACACCAAAGCTACTCCATGGATTTGAATCATTCAAATTCTAGTTAGAAGCCGAAAGATCAAAGTATTTTTGTGATTTTTCTCGCTGTCCTACCAGCACTACAAATATAGGTAAATTCAACTTTACAAAAATTGAAAACCATGCATGTCGATGATTGCACGTGTACGACGCAACATACACGTCGCTTCGAGTTTCTAGGATTTCACGACGATAGATGATCCTAGTTGAAAGCAAGCTTTGAGTTCTGCAACATTTCAGTGTCGCCATACTGATATCATCTTGTGCTCTTTCTCATCAACAAAATAACGCAGCATTTTGTCTATGGAAAATCTTCCTGCAATGGGCCTAACTTCCTCAAGAGGGGCCTAGGCAGTGCTGGCGAAGTTGCGAAGAGCACTGATGTGAACAGTGTAGACTTGTTTGTGTTTTGTCAGTAGTACCAAGCTATTTTTGAGAGTCCACTTTTTTGGGGTGGGGGTCTTTTGTGCCTCTTATCTTAAAAAGATGGACTGTAGAACTCTAATTTATAATTGAAAAGCAACAACGTGTATTTCTTGGAATCATTCAAATTCAACCAAATTCATTTGAAATTATACCAGGATAGGGGGGGGGGGGCTCTCTCCTCGATTAGTTTACCTATTGAGAGAGCTCCTCCTTTAAGTAATTCCCTCCATACAATCTATAATGTTTTTCTCTTTGTTAGCGTATATTGTATTAATTTTCTATATCATTGTATTAATTTTCTGTAATAGTGTTTTATTTCCTTGTAGTTAAGTTACTTGTTGGTATTGTTATTCATAAGATTGTATGTAGTGAATTTAAATATAAATGAAACTGAAACTGAAACTGAATTTCATGGTTGATTGATTACTGAAAAATGGCCCAAAACATCGATCAATTCATAAATGACCTCTCGCACAGAATAATGAAGGAAATGCAACTTCTCCTGGGTGAGAGATATCCTCTAGGCATTAATTTCCTTGGCATTGAAAATCTTTCATATTTGTTTGAAAATCGATGTCTTATAACTCTTGAAGGAGGTGAAACGCCCATGGCCTATTGTTCGATTTGAATAGAATCCTTACGATTTGATCAATGTTTTAGGCCCTTTTTCCGTGATTTTGCAACCATGAAATTTTTATAAAGTTGAATTTACCAATATTTGTAGTGCTGGTAGGACAGCGAAAAAAATCACAAAAATACTTGGATCTTTCGACTTTTAATTACAATTTGTATGATTCAAATCCGTGTAGTAGTCTTGGTGTTATGAATTTTCAAAAGTGGGAACTTTTTTCTGGCTCACCCGGTAGCTATTTTTCTGATAAATCGTAAATATTGAGTTGTAAGTGCCTTTCATGGTGGGAACTTCGATGACCTAGCGTCTATTCCCGCCATGATCGGCACAGTAGTTGTATCTTTTTGTACTTCATTGATTATATAAAAAAGAGCCAAGCCATGATTTGATATCACAGGCACATTGAAAAAGAATTTCAAATTTGACCTTTAGCTTTTTCTTTTGAAAAGAATTATACCTTGAAATGCTTCAAGTGTTGTACAGATAATTATTCCTTTGAGGAATCAATCCGTGCATTGCCTTCCATCCCAAGTGTCAAAGAAGAAGAAAGGAGCACATGCACGTTCATTTTGGAGATGTTGCACGACTTTGTCATTCTTGAGCCTGTTTCACACTAGGTCGTTTGGGTCGTTAGGGTCGTGCAAAAAGACCCAAAAGACAAAGACGCAGGGTTTGAGGGGGTTTCGGGTGCACTGTAAATTATGACTTTGTATGCGTGTATTTCCGGTGTTTGGTGGATGATTTTTACATGCAAGGTATGTGAATCTAAGTTGAAGATTGATAAATTTAGCTGTGTACTCAGAGAGTAATATAGCCTCACGACATAGTCCCAGATATCGCAAAATAGCAACAACGACAACAACAACAATAGCAACAACAACAACATTTCCTTTTTTGCTCAATCTGGGCCTTATGGACTTTGATATAAATTTTTGAGACGGAGGCTCCCCTTTGGAACGAGGCTGCAGTGTAGTCTCGGAAGCGAGGCAAGTGACCCTCGACAGTTGGAAATTCTCAAAGCTGCGGTGAAGTTTATGGAAGCTAATTGGCCATAAAACTGAGGAACTCCTGATTCACAGTGAAAGGTTTGTTGATTCTTGGATAAAGGAAACATTCGTATGGATACTTGTGGCTTTTGTTCATGGCTAATATCACTGTAAACTTGAATTCTGAGCTGATTTATCATTGGAGGTTCGAGCCGGCAACTTAGGCCCATCCACCATTGCCTGGTGCTCGTACAGTATTGCTATGGTTTCCAAATCTAGTTATGAAATCGATCGGGTAAAACTTCATCCCAATTTTAGTATCAAAGTCCATAAGTCGTAGTTTGAGCGTCCATCAGTCTATCAATAGCGATAACTACGAATATGCAATCAGTCTAAGAGTAATAATATCTTATCGTTTCGTTCCTATTTCCAGTCAAAAAGGGATACTTTTTTTAGACACGCGGTATTGTATGGCAACCATAGATGATATCAAAGTAAACAACAATGTAAGATCAACATCATCATCATCATCATCATCATCATCATCATTATCATCATCATCATCATCATCATCATCATCATCATCATCATCATCATCATCATCATCATCATCATCATCATCATCATCATCATCATCATCATCATCATCATCATCATCATCATCATCATCATCGTCATCATCATCATCATCATCATCATCAACATTAACATCATTATTGCCGTAATCTTGTTCTGAATATTATCAATTTGATTTCCTTTTGTAAGTACTGAGTAATGGTTAAAAATAATTTCAGTTCAGTTCGTAAATTAGACTGTACCATGAATTCATCATGAACCTAAAATGACCAACGTAAGTCTTATCATGATTAAGTGCACCATTTTCAATAGTGATAATATTCTACTAGAAATATTCTACGGCTCCCATGTCAAAAATAGTTGCATCTGTATACAAGGTGTCCCAAAACATTATGCCCCGCTCGTGTGGCTGTTGTGGAGGAGCGGTAGATTAAATCATCTCGCTTTTTGCACAGCTGCATAGGTCAGGCTTCAAGTTAGAGATTGCGACCTTGTATAAGTCAATCCGACAATTGGTTGCTGATTTAAGCCAGAGGAACGGCAAAATAAATGGCTGCATCAAAAACAACACTTCTATTGTTCTCCAGCAATTCAAAATAAAGTAAGCTTTCAACGAAAGAGTTCTAGCGTCGTATTGAAATCTTTGCTAAATCTTTCAAAGGGTTAGCAGTGTTGCATATTCATAAGAGAGCACTTTCTACTTTTAAAAAGTGCAGTGAAAATTTTAATGTGATGCCAGAACCCCCCTCTGAAAATTTACTTTTTTTGGACATTGCGGAGAACAACAAAAGTGCAAGGTCTCAAACTATAAGCTGAAGCTTGACCTATGCAACTGCGTAAAAACCGAGGTAAATGAATCTACAGCTCCTCCACATTAGACACACAAATAGGGCACGGCACAATTATTTTGGGACACCTTGGAGTTGTGTCTTACTTTTCAAGGAGAATAGGCGGTCTTGGTTGAGATCTGGTTCGTCGAAAGAAGAAAATCAATGCTGCTATCAAGAAAGGTGTCATCGCAGTCTTTGCAATAAACCATGCCCATGTGTAAGATCTTTTTTGGCTTATTTGAATGAAATGCAGTCCTTTAAGAAGGCCAAGGCTACCACATCCTGTTTCACTTGTCAGCTGCATATTGATCAGATAATACTTGTGTTGAATGGAGCCAATCTCCAAGAAATGCATATCCTCACAAGTGTAATATCCTTCCATCTCCTAAATTCAAATCGAATGAAATGATTCATTACATCGTATCGGTTTTATGTTTTTGCTACGTTCCAAAAACACTTTTTAAGGAAATTGCCAGCCATCATTAATGATTATAGCATAACAGCTGCAAATGCAGTCACATCTTCAGATCACTGTCTTCTACAACTACAAAATAAAATAGACACATATTCTCAATAAATTCAAACAATACAATATCGGAAGTCCCAGCCAATTTTGAAATTCTGCAACTTTCTAAGCACATAATTTCAACTAAAAACTAGAAAACGAAGGCAGGATTGCTTTATTGGTTTCTGACTGCCAACTAACACCTTTTAGTCATTTCTAAATCAACATTTTATCAACACTCTAGCAAGCAACAACACACATACATACATACACACACACACATATACATATACCGTGTGAGTCAGAAAAAACGTGGGACGTTTGGCGGACTGTGACATCGAATTTAGTCATCCGATTGCTGTAAACAAAATTTTTCCATGAAGCCAAAGGTCTAACTTAGATCATAAACCTTTTCCCATCGAAATCGGTCATTTGGTGCATTTGTTAAAAGAGATTTTTTCGTAAGATTTTGTATGGGAGTCTTGCAAAATGGTGAAATCTTTTGCCAAATGATTGTCGTCGAAATTCAAGAAGATAAAACTCTGCTGGAAATTATTCGAAAATCAGCAATGATCCTGGAAGGAAACATCCAAGAAGAAATGACAAAAGAAATTGCAAAACAACAACAGAAACTGAAAATTTCACAGAATCTACGCAAGTTGAAGAAAAAAATGAAAATTAGGTTATTTTTACGCACTGAAGAACAGAATCCTTGCCAAACTTTATGATGAATGCTGTCAGCAAAATTACATAACAATGCCTAAGAACTTCGTACCAAAACATCGCCAAGAAGAGACAAAGCAAAAGTATGAACTGCGATTAAAAAACTGCAAATACAGATTAATGCAAGACACAGAACAGTTACAGTTAAGAGCAGACAGATATACAGAGAAATTTCACACAATAGACAAAGACATTGACATATTAATTGAAATGAAGTACAACGAAACTCCATCTAAGATAGACCACTTCAAGGAACAATGGAAACTAAAATGCAAGAACGAGGAGATAAAATTCCGCGATATATGTTGTGCCAGAGAAAAATTAATACGGTCTACTTTATCTACCTTCAAGATTTATTCTGGTTCAACCAAAGAGAAATCTGATAGAAAGAACTGTAAAGGCGCCAAAAACAAATTGATGTATTTGGAAAAATTAGTAAGTCCTACCTTAGAACACAAAAAGGAGCCAAACTCAAAACGTACTGATATTTCAAAAAACTATTAAACAACTTGAATATGAATATATGCAAGAATATGGGAAAATGGTCAAAGCCAAAGATAATGATGAGAACTTTGACACTTCTATACTTGAAAGAGTCGGGACAGAACTTGACGAACTTGAGATCAGGCTGAAAGCCAATACACTTGTGACAAAAGAAGGTTTTCTCGAAGATGACTCTAACTGTGACATGGGCACGAATAAAGTTAAGTGTAAAGCAAAAAGAGCAGGTATTAAAACAAAATTCAAATCAAAGATTCCGGTACAGATTAGTAAAATAAGTAAAGTAAAACATAGATGCAATTGAATGTTAAAATCTGACGTCATATCAATTAACGAAATATCATACACACATAAAATGTATTGCTGCTGTAAATAAATCATTTGAGCCTGAAGAGTCTGCATGAACAGATGAAACTAGTAGCAAAATCAACGAGTTGTTTTTGTTAATGCCTTCTTCAAAGTTTCGCTTTATATTATACTTGCGTATTGTATTACTTTCGTTTCGACATATATATATATATATTCAGAAATACGTTCACTAGTGGATGGCTATGGGTGAAAATAGGCCAGTTCGAAGACTTTCATCGAAGACATTAACGCAGGCACTGCGAGCTTTCGTCGTACCGGAAGTAACAAGATCGCATTTGGTTGTCTCCATCAGGGCACTGTGGAGCACAAGACCCTGCGATGAGACGGTCACTGAAAATTTGCTGCCAGTCAAGCGCAGGCAATTGGAGTTGATACTTCGAGATCACAATAACATACACCTCATTGTATCATGCATAACTGGAATTGAAGTGAAGAAAACCAAGAAGAAAAGGGAGAAAAGGGACGAAAACCAAGGCCATGGAGAAGCTGGAGAGGAAGGAAATGAAGACGGAGAAGTCGAAGAGATCGATGTGAAGCCAGGGGTTAGCTTTTGGATGGCCATCGATGCCCCCTCAAATTCCCTACACATGGTAGAAACTCAGGTAGGAATTGATCTTGAATTTGATTCTGCTGCCATAGAAGCCTATTTTGTAAGAATCTTTCCCACACGCCTGAATTTGACTACGCACAACGCAGCATCACCAAAATGCATCAGTTCTGATGTCGATCGATTCACTTTGTCTCGATATCACTCAGCTTCGCTTTGAAACTTGAATTCCTTATTCAACCTTGTGCACATCTTGTTAAACTCTCATCATTGCTTGTTCTTTATTCTTTCATCATGTCATTGACTCAGGTTTTTATTAATTGTGAATAACTAAATTCCTGATAAACACTTCACTTAATTGCACTATTTCAATTTTAGATAATGCAGATAATGCTGTCTGCCGGGCTTGAAATCGATGAATGCAAGCCGATATGCCCACGCGGAAAAGAAGGCACACAGGATTATGTAACAGGCTCATTGTGTATCGCTATCAAGGACCACAATAGCAACTACGCAAGGAAATTGGCTGGTGAATCGTCACAACAGTTTGCTTCCCTGTACGTGCGAGCCGTCTCTGGAGTGAACGTAGCGCCGGAAGAACTGCATAAGAGTCCTGAATTCGGCATTCATCCGGTAAGGATAACGCTAACACGTCAATGCAGCCAAAGGTTCAGGGAGTCAATAAAGGGAGCACTTGATAACATCAATTACACTGGTTTTCAATATGATCTTGTTGCAGTTGATGATCAGAAAGCCATCAGCAAGGCATCTTCAAGTTCGAATTTGCCAGAGCGACCCACAAGCAAAATATGCGTGGCTGTAGATGGAGTGAGACGGGCCATGGAGAAAATGAGCTGCAAATTACGTGGTGGTTATGTGTATACGAAAGTGCCCCAAGGGAAGTACACCTTTGTGAAATCATGCAGCGTTCATCAGTTCCTGCATTCGTTGCTAAGAAACAGCCAATTAGCGGAGCTCATTGCCCCAAATATGGCTGCCATCTCTGGAATTCTGTCCTTCAAAGGTTAGTACGTGAATTTCTTAAAGCTCTCACAACCAAATTGTCTATTACGTAGGGTTTCACAAAGGAGAGTTATGAAGTGACTTCAGTTCCATCACGAATATTTGATTTGTTTTATTGATGAACTTTTTGTTGTTGGTTCAGTTATATTCTTCCAAGTAGACAGTCGATTAACAAGGATGAATAACCGTGAAAATTAATGAAAAAGGAGTGCACAAGAGACCAGAAGAGGGCACAAGGTAGCCCCATTACGGTGCGACCTAATCAAAAGAGAGCCCATCTTTGTTGACTCTTATCCATGCGTTGTTTACTATTGTTCGCACTTGTTACCCTTAATTCACCGAATCCGAGTAGGAGAAAATATTCTCATGTCGGTACACTTCCATTTCAGGCTGCCAGATTATCAAGCCAATAGCGATCGACTACAATCTCGTTGAGGTAAAGCCATTTGGCATGTGCTTCAGTTTCAAAGAAAAATGCTTCAAGCAGGGTGCAATTGATAGCGAAAAGATCGGCGAAGTGACACCACGAACGTTTGTGAGCTACACGGTGAAAGAAGATGAAGTTCCTCAGCCACGGCTGTTTATTGACAGCCTGAAGAATAGCATGCCAGACGAAGAGACGCTGACAAGATTCCTGCAGAAATGGTACCAGCTCGCTCAGAAAGATTTATTCCCACAGAAGACGAAGAAGCTCTGTTGCGTCGGGGAGGCCGATTCCGGGAAGACGAGCTGGTTTGCACCATACGAAGGCATCATCTCCCATGATAATCTGGCCTCGGTTACTCGGGATCGGCACTTCTCGGCAAGTATGCTAAGTGCAGAGACGGAGTGCTTGTTCGTTGATGAATGGCCTCCCGATTCAATGACAGCAGATGATGCAAAACGAGTCCTGCAAGGAGGGTACATCGCCATTCCCCAGAAGCATAAAGAAGCTGTGCAATTCGTCTACAAATCAGGAATCTACATCACCTGCAACGAGATACCAAAGTTCACTGCTATCGACGACGCAGCCATCGAAGCAAGACTGGAGATATTTCAGGCGAAATCCTTGAAAGAGAAAAACCCGACAGCAACAAACTGGCTTCGGCAGAATTGTATGCAGTGTTTCCACTGGGCAGCGGCAAAGCTACACAATGTTCCCTTGTGGACTGACGAGGACGTGAGTCTCTCAGACAGCACTAATGGAGATGAAAGAGCAATATTCAACGACTGCACGGAGCAACGAGCCGCCCAGTTGATAGATATGACAGAAATCGAGTCAATGCAATTCTCTCAAGACTTCCGAGAAGCGATTGCAGCAGCGAAGAACGACGCTCACGCGATTGACGAGGTGGTGCCAAAGGAAGTCACCGACAGAGCCATAACGGACTTTGAGGACATGGAAGATGGCTGGAAAAGAGAAGAAAGTGAATACTTCATTGCTCATGGGAACATAAACGAGTTTCGCTACCACAAAGCAGTGTATTTGCTGACCATAAGTGAGGGGAAATGGCAGGCACTTGAACCTTCGGACGAGGACCTAGCCAGATTTCAAAGACGGCGAAGAGTTAACTGGAAAGGAGCTGACTTCATGTATGATGCGTGGCTGATGATTGAAGGCACCCCACGAGCTTCGTTTGACCTTGATGAGTTTAGAGAAACTTTTCCAGAGTGGGAAGATCAAATGAAACAGAAATATGGCAACGATAGGACCTCAAAGGTCATTGACAATGCTGATATGGACGAGGATAGTGATAACAGTAATGAGGAGATTTCGTCAGCGCAGCGACCACCACGTAGACCTCGCACAATGGTAGTGAGGAGAAGAAAACGAGTAAGACTTTTGATCAGTGACAATGAGGAAGAAAACTAAACTGAATACATAATAGCTAGTTAGTTGGTAGGATTGTGTTTACACTGCATGAAGAAAATGTTGTTATTTCTGCGTGTCATTTCTCCTTTTAGCACTCTGCAGTGTGACATCATGATTTACAGCCTTACCAACTGGAAATATAAGCTCAACAGATAGAATTTCTTTATCAACACAACCAAATTTGTCTCAACTAGAAGTAAATGAACTATGGGTAATAACTGTGAACAGCAGTGCACAACAGCAGCAGTGCACACCGAGTGAATAAGGCTGAACAAGGCTGTGACATTTTGGATCGAGGCTGCACGGAAACGAGGCTTCCTTGTGCACTGTTGTACACTTCTTATACACCGTTGTTCATGCTCATTCCTTCTTATTCATCAAAGATCCAACAGGATAAAGTATCTCTCCAGCAACAGCTACAACACCAATAATGATTGACTTGGAAATGGTTAAGTTAGATTTGGTCACGTGAAAAATGAGCTTGAAACGTCACACACAGTTGCTGCTGTTGTCATCACAAAAACCTTTTTCTCAACTAAAGGTAAATGAACTATGGGTAATAACTGTGAACAGCAGTGTACAACGCGTGAATAAGGCTGAACAAGGCTGTGATATTTTGGATCGAGGCTGCACGGTAACGAGGCTTCCTTGTGCACTCTTGTGCACTTCTTATTCACCGTTGTTCATGCTTATTCCTTTTTATTCATCAAAGATCCAACAGGATAAAGTATCTCTCCAGCAACAGCTACAACAACAATAATGATTGACTTGGAAATTGTTAAGTTAGATTTGGTCACGTGCAAAATGAGCTTGAAACGTCACACACAGTTGCTGCTGTTGTCATCACAAAAACCTTTTTCTCAACTAAAGGTAAATGAACTATGGGTAATAACGGTGAACAGCAGTGCACAACGCGTGAATAAGGCTGAACAAGGCTGTGAGATTTTGGATCGAGGCTGCACGGTAACGAGGCTTCCTTGTGCACTCTTGTGCACTTCTTATTCACCGTTGTTCATGCTTATTCCTTCTTATTCATCAAAGATCCAACAGGATAAAGTATCTCTCCAGCAACAGCTACAACAACAATAATGATTGACTTGGAAATTGTTAAAGGGTCTGTTTCATCCAGCATTCCCTGCACGTGTCGACTCTTGGTTTGCCTTTGTTCGTCGCCATTTTCATGGGCCATGAAAATGGCGAGAACAAAGGCCAGCCAAGAGGCGATAGGTGCAAGGCATGCTGGATGAAACAGACCCTTTAAGTTAGATTTGGTCACGTGCAAAATGAGCTTGAAACGTCACACACAGTTGCTGCTGTTGTCATCACAAAAACCTTTTTCTCAACTTAAGGTAAATGAACTATGGGTAATAACTGTGAACAGCAGTACACAACGCGTGAATAAGGCTGAACAAGGCTGTGAGATTTTGGATCGAGGCTGCACGGTAACGAGGCTTCCTTGTGCACTCTTGTGCACTTCTTATTCACCGTTGTTCATGCTTATTCCTTCTTATTCATCAAAGATCCAACAGGATAAAGTATCTCTCCAGCAACAGCTACAACAACAATAATGATTGACCTGGAAATTGTTAAGTTAGATTTGGTCACGTGCAAAATGAGCTTGAAACGTCACACACAGTTGCTGTTGTTGTCATCACAAAAACCTTTTTCTCAACTAAAGGTAAATGAACTATGGGTAATAACTGTGAACAGCAGTGCACAACGCGTGAATAAGGCTGATCAAGGCTAAGAGATTTTGGATTGAGGCTGGACCGAAACGAGGCCTTCCTGTGCACGGTTGTACACTCCTTACACACTGTTGTTCACGCGTTTTCCTTCTTATTCATCAAAGATCTAACAGGATAAAATATCTGTGAAGCAACAGCAACAACAAAGATAACAAATTAAATGAAGAAACCTTAATCATCATTGAAAAAATATTAAGTGCTACAAAAGTGTTTGAAGTGTCATTTTCTTGCTAAAATTTCTGCGCGTTTCTTGAGAGAGTCTGGCGTTCTTTTCTCGTGAAACGTGAATCGCGGGTCACGCAGCATACAAGTCCATTTGCCAAACCCATAGATTTTTAAGCATTTTCTTAAAAAATAGTCCTCTTCAGGGGTGAATGGTACTCTTGCACTTACGACTGGTGTAAGTTTTTTCTTGCTTGCTTTTCTCACGGGTGGTTGGTAAGATGTGATACTCTCACTATCGAGTGTATCATCTCCCAGAGGAATCTGCTTTGTCAAACAAGGATCTCCTTGAGTAGCACAGTCAACCACAATTCAATTCAATTCAATTCAATTTCAATTTTCAATTTTTTAAACACGGTAGCCCCGTCAGTTGCTCAGCAACTGCTTTCAGGGGGCCGTGGCAAAATCTAAAAACAAAATAAAAAGATGTTTCATGAATGATAAAAAGAACACGTGTTTCAATTTTTTAGTCTTTGTTGAAGGTGGCAAGGGAGGGTGCCTGTTTAAGATCAAGTTCGAGTTCATTCCAAAGCTTAGGTCCACGAAAGGATATTGCCTTTTGCCCATTTTTAGTTTTCCGCAGTGGTAGCGAAAGATCAGTTTCAGTATTTCTTAGTTCTCTGACATTTCGAGTTGAATTTTTGACAAACAAGTTGGAAAGGTACTCAGGTACGAGGCCATTCAGAGACTTGTACATGTTAGTAGCAGTTTCACTTCTAATAATTTCATGTGAGTCTTCGACACTTTTTGTAGCATCTTCACTGTCCGATGAACTATCGCTTACAAACGCTAATTTCTTCAACTCTTTGTCAACTTCCCTGTTTTGTAATGTTTTCATCGCCAGTTTTGCATTCGCTGCAATTTCGCGGGAAGTTCGTTTTTGATAATAGGTTTTTGCCACTTGCGAACTGTGCTTTTGATCGCGGCTAACCACTTCCTGTTCCTCCGCAGTGAGTTTTCGTGAGCTTTCCGTTTCCAAAATTTGTCGATACCTCGTCGGGTGAACGTATTTGCCAATAGCTGCGAAAACGATCTTTGACATGAGACTACTGAGTTCTTTATCTGTGTACCACTCCTCGTTACAAGAACATAGTCGCATTGAGGGTTTAGTAGAGGTCTTATATGCATAATGTAGTCGTCAATTATCCGAGTGCTCGTCTCGTCGAAAATCAGAGAATCAAACGCGTACTGTTGAGCAGTTTTAAATTCGGTCTGATCTACGAAGCCACCGTTCTCTTTTGATTTCTCCAACATTCCTATTGTCATATACTGGTACGTCATTGGTCGAGACCCTTTCACTCTCGTAAATAGGTATACGGCTACGAAGCGAGTGGCGAACGCCAAATCAGCAGCATTCACGCTTGTCAGTGGGTATCCCTTGCACTTTGATAAAACCTCCTTATAATGTGGCAAATGATGCGGGATTACTTTCTCCATTTCGTCCATTGTCGCCCATTGATTCGTTGCAGCGAGAACTTCGACAGACAGGTTCTTTGACCATTCGGATATCTTTCTTCTCGCTAAGGCCCTCTTTCCTCTGTTAATGTAGACTTCGGATACCGCTAAATTCCCGAGCACTGCTGCCGACAATCCACTTGACTTGCGAAAATCAATTAAGTCTGTGATCGCTTGTAGGTACCCAAACTGCGCAGAGCTGCCTAATCCCCATTCTTTCCCAATATGTTCGATAAAGTTGCAAATGTGTTGAGCAGATCCAATACAGTAGTCTATGTGTTCTTCAGTGAGCTCCTCCTCATCATCCTCGCTGCAATGTTTCAGAAATTTCATCACTCGTATTCCATTTTGTGCCGCCTGTGATTCCAACATCCCCCCTCCGCAAACAGCACAAAGCCATTCAATGTACTTCTTTCCAATTCCACTGGATATTGAGTAATAAGGCCTCTTTGTTGTATCTGCACGCTTTTTCAGCCCATCTCCAAATTTTGAGGCCCCAGAGGCGCTTTGTTGTTGCTTGATGCCCTTTTCGATCAATCTCTCGCTTGGCTTCTCATCAAAGTAATAGTACCATCTGTGCTTGGTGTCCACATGTTTTCTGCAGCCCCTCTTGCTAAAAAAAGTTCGATTCTCACAACACTGCACTGGACAGATGTAAGTTTTGTCTTTTGATTCTCTGAGAATTAACGTTCTCTTCTGCTGCCTCGCGCCATCGACCTTTGACCAGTCCATGTCTGTCTTCACATCAGTTGTTTGCAAACAGATCTCTTTTTATGCAAAAGCGCGATAAATTCCTTCGCGAAAGTGCCGCTCTTAAGCAATATCAGGGCCCCTGATTGGCCAAAATTGAATTTGAAATTGAATTGAACGTAACTGAAATAACAAATTCTATTGTTAAATAAAGTATTTTGTATTTTTCTAACATAAGAGAAAGAGAAAGAACTTAGAGGAGAATAAGAAGGAATGCTACAAGAAGTGCACTTTTACAATTCCCAAGGGAACTCTGTGGAGACAGGGCATCTAGACTGATCATGTAGGACATTGCATGATGAACGCAGCGTTCCATGTGATCAAAACGATCAACGTGATCCCAGAGGACCTTTTCGACCAATCACAGTGATCAGAGAACATAGAGTTCCCTGCATTTCAGTTCCCTACGAAGAGGAAAACTAAGTTCCCTTTCCAATAAAAGGTCACTAGGGTCATCTGAATTCACTGGGGTCAGAGTCCAAACATTTGTTCCCTTCCCACTGAGAATTGGGGGAAGTGGAAAAGGCATGGGGTTTGGGTCTAATCTATTATACTCATAAGTCTATAAGCATATATATAATCCCCTTGAATATATCTATTGAATCTTTTATATAAAAGCGCAAGCATAAACGAGCCTCACCGTCAGTGAACAGTATAATGAGCTACCGAGATATATATATATACAGCAAGGAGGAAAAATCTTTTTGCGTGTTTGTTTACATTTTTGCGTGTTTGTTTACATTTTAGTGGGGCCAATCATAAGGCTCTTATTTTACACGTGACTTAGTGGTGCATTTTCAGCTAATGGCGTCGTATGAGCACAGAAGCTGTGCCGTGGGGTATTTGGAGCAAAACCATACTCCATATTTAGGCCCGAAGGCACATTAATTTCAAGAATTTTCAAAAGCTTTGAATCAGACAAGAAAGGCTAGTATCTTTTCTAAAATTTTTGCCAAAACCTAAAATGATGAAATTTGAAAGCTTGAAAATATCGCAATTTGCTTTTTAAGGGTTTTTGCAGCCTTCCACTCTGCCTAACAAGGCCTACTTGACAGATGATGCTGTGTTTCCTTGATAAAGATTTGTTTCTACGCACAGTTTTCAACGCAACGGAAACTAATATAATAAAAATACTTTTCAATTACTTTTACTTCATTTAACAGCACAAGCACAAGTGTACTGGAAGGCCCAAAGTTTCCTTGCCTGTTAGATTCTAAATCACAGATCGTTGTTGAGATACGTGAGATTGCCTATGTGATTCTTCTTCGTTTTGAGTTATATTTTGCAGTTTGCTACATTAGAAACAATCAGATGGAAAAGAAACGAAGGGGATAAAAAAGCCTCAAGGCACGAAGGATAACTGTGAAACGTAGAGCTTTCTCTACTCTACTCGCAAGTATCTCTAAAGTCAAATATATCCAGAAATTACTGAATTACTTTGCAAGGAGTTTAAAATTCTGCTTGACCTCTGGTTGACCTCATCCTCTCATCAGATTGGCCTTAGTCAGAAAACCGAAAGCCAAAGCAATTTGAAGAGGTAAATAAGTAATAACTTACCCTGTTTTCATTCACTTAGACCAAGCAATACTGAATAAACAAAGTTCCACTTGTTTAATCCTGAACAGAGCAAATTCTCAGAGATAAAGTGAAACTGCTTTCACTTGCCATGTTTGACCAACACAGCCTTGGCTGTTCTCTCACAATAAGTTGACGAATGTGAAATGTACATCGATTCCAAAATCTAAGAAGAAATGGCGCGAAAACAATCTTGTCGCCAGTCCCCTAAAATAGAAGATGTTTCCATAACAAACTTCATTCTATCTTTTTTACCGCAGTCATTTTCAGTTCATAACTAGGAAACTGACGAGTAAATGTATTTGATTGTCGATGTTATGATTAGACATTGCTGAAGTAAATTCAAAGCTTTTCTAATTAAAATAGATAAGCTCTTGACATCTCCAAACTTCGCCCATTAAGATATGAGAATTCTAGAATTAGAAACACACATGCAGTTCCAAACTTTAGCACTCTACAAGCATTTTTTTTCATCAACTAAGAATATGGGCCAATAGTAAAAGTTTCTTATAACTATCAGATTTTGAATACTCAAGAGCTGCCATGGCAATTTTCATTTTTACTACCTGTGCTCTGGTGAATAGTTCAAACAATGTTTTTTATGCCTTTTCAACGTTTAGGTATTCACTAAGGTACTGTAATATGATAAAGTAAACAACTGAAAATGAAGCAAAAATATGTCAAGGATTTCCTTTGTCAAAAATAGATACTTCCTTAATTTACATTTTGCATGTACGTGGTTTCTTAATTTTTGGCGATGTGAGCGTTGAGTTTCTAATCATAAGCAATTTCTTATAAAAAGATGTATCCTTACAAGCAACGGAATTGTTTCTGGAAAGGATCTTGTGTCTTCTTGAAAAGGGACTGATTTTTCAAGAATTTAGTCAGCATTGAACCAATTCAATTGTAGAAAACACCCCCCTACGAAAGCTGTTCCTTAGAAAATATTCAAGCATTCAAGTTTCTTATTTTTTGTGTAATCTGAGGCATTGGTTTCTTATAAAGCCAGAACTTTTTATTCTTATCAAATAAATTTGTGTATTTCATTACATATAAACATTTTTGGAGACTGGAGACAAGATTGTTTTCGCGCCATTTCTTCCTAGATTTTGGAATCGATGTACATTTCACATTCGTCAACTTATTGTGAGAGAACAGCCAAAGGCTGTGTTGGTCAAATATGGCAAGTGAAAACAGTTTCATTTTATCGCTTGGAATTTACTCTGTTCAGAATTAAACAAGTGGAACTTTGTTTATTCAGTATTGCTGGGTCTAAGTGAATGAAAACAGGGTAAGTTATTACTTATTTACCTCTTCAAATTGCTTTGGCTTTCGGTTTTCTGACTAAGGCCAATCTGATGAGAGGATCAGGTCAACCAGAGGTCAAGCAGAATTTTAAACGCCTTGCAAAGTAATTCAGTAATTTCTGGATATATTTGATTTTAGAGATACTTGCAACTTTGTATTGATTTGATTTAATTTGATTTTATTAAGGAGGGTTGCCCTTCAACAGAGTTGTTTTACAAGGGGCCCTCCACTTAAAAACATTACTTACAATATACAATACCGAATAAAAAGAAAAATTACAATATAAAAACCATGATATAAAAACCTAATACAAAATTTACAAAATCTAATTTAAAAGAAAAAGAGAAAGACCTAAATAGATTTTTTAAAACTATTCAGGGAAGATGCCTGTTTAGTATCAGCAGGAAGGTCATTCCAAGCTTTTGCTCCTCGATAGGAAAAACATTTTTGCCCATTACTTGACTTTTTCATGGGTAGTCTTAAAACTTTCTCTGAATTACTCAGGACATAGGAAGAGCACTTTGAGTTTCGGGTGAAAAGGTCACACAAGTATTGGGGAGCCAGTTCATGCAGGGACTTGAAGACCATTGTTTTAGATTCGCTGGCGACGAGTTGTTCAATGGTCTTCCAGCCCAGCTGGTCGATAAGTGGTCTGCCTGGGGTGTCAAAGCTGCTGTTGGTTATAATTCTAGCAGCTCGATTTTGAAGTTTTTTGCAACTGATTAAGCTCAGTCGAACCGGTGCAACCCCAAACAGAGGAACAATATCGAAGGTGTGGCTCTACAATACCTGTGTAAAGAGTCTTCAATGTTTCCTGTCTTAGGAACGTCTTGGCATGTTTTAAAAAGCCAATAGCTCTAGAAACTTTGGTAGAGACAGTCTTGATGTGTTCCTTCCAGTTTAGAGAGTTGTCGATCTGCACACCAAGGTATTTTGTTTTTTGGATTATTTCGAGCTCATTGTCGCGAATTTTCAAATTCAAATCTTCATTTCGACTTTTGAGGATATTATGCTTTTGCTTGGTGGAAACAAGCATGGAATTTGTTTTTGCAACATTTAAGGAGAGTTTGTTGCCTTGAAGCCAAATGTCCAGTTGTTTGAGATCGTTATTAATGGCCTCGTTCAGCTCATTTATATCCGAAGACTGGTAGTACAGACTTGTGTCATCAGCATACATGGAAACGGTTGAATTTTGGACAGCTTGTGGTAGATCATTGATATAAATAAGGAAAAGAAGGGGACCAAGACATGAGCCTTGTGGAACACCAACATCTATACCCTCAGTTTTTGAGCCGACACCGTTAACCCGACAGAACTAGGTTGCGGGAAAGCTTCTGGCAATATCGGCTGGAATGCTTTGCCCCTAAGGGTTTAAACACTAGGCAGGTTGATACATAGATTTCATTTTTGTTATAATTTTGGTTGTTGTGTTGTTTTGATTTTAGCACTGAGCTTTTCGTAAGGGATACACGCTGTTTTTTTAGGGTTTTCTGTTCTGCCAATCCGCTCTCGGATCTTTCTATTGTTTGTTTTGTTGTAACATGCGATCTTTTTCAGCTTCGGCGAGACAGACACAGCCACCGACTTCAGCAGTTCTTAACTCTGCGCTTTCTTTGATCTTTCTCCCGCCACCTTTGTATTACCAGCTGCTTTTACACATTTTAATTACGCATTGTAATAGGTAGGACCCGCTCAGGCTATTGTTTTGTATTGTTTTTGTAATTCATTATCTATATGTATGCTCCATCTGATTTTGAAAAGTTATACTGATGAAGGCTTTGGCCGAAACGTTTACAAGCATGTGTTTTTTCTGAGTACATACTTCTATTTTAATACATATAGTGAATGAGCTTATGAGAATATATATATATACCGGGTGAGCCAGAAAAAAGTTCCCACTTTTGAAAATTCATACCACCAAGGCTACTTCACGGATTTGAATCATTCAAATTCTAGTCAAAAGTCGAAAGATCAAAGTAACTTTGTCATTTTTCTTGCTATCCTGGCTGCACTACAAATATAGGTAAATTCAACTTTTCAAAAATTTCATGGTTGATTGATTATTGAAAAATGGCCCAAAACATCGATCAATGCATAAATGACCTCTCGCACAGAATAATGAAGGAAATGCAACTTCTCATGGGTGAGAGATATCCTCTAGGCATTAATTTCCTTGGCATTGAAAATCTTTCGTATTTGTTTGAAAATCGGTGTCTTATAACTCTTGAGGGAGATGAAACGCCCATGGCCTATTGTTCGATTTGAATAGAATCCTTACGATTTGATCGATGTTTTAGGCCCTTTTTCTGTGATTTTGCAACCATGAAATTTCTATAAAGTTGAATTTGCCAATATTTCTAGTGCTGGTAGGACAGCGAGAAAAATCACAAAAATACTTTGATCTTTTGGCTTTTAACTAGAGTTTGAATGATTCAAATCCGTGCAATAGTCTTGGGGTCATGAATTTTCAAAAGTGGGAACTTTTTTCTGGTTCACCCGGTATATATATATATATAGATTCTCAAGAAAAACACATTCATTAAAAGTTTCGGCTGAAGCCTTCATCAGTATGACTTTTCAAAATTAGACAGAGCATACATATAGACTAAGAAATTCAAAAAACAATACAAGACAATAGCCTAAGCGGGATCCTACTGATTACAATGCGTATTTAAAATGTGTAAAGTAGCGGGTAAAGACAAAAGCGGCAAGAGAAAGATCAGAGAAAGCGCAGAATTGAGAACCGCTGAAGTCGGAGGTTATGTCTATCTCGCAGGAGCCAGGAAAAATATTTGTTAAAACAAAACAAACAAAATAAAAATCCAAGAGTGGATGGGCAGAAAGAGATCCCTAAAATAACAGCGTGTGTCCCTAACGAAAAGCAAAGCGCAAAAGGTCAAAACAACACAACAACCAAAATTTAAACAAAAATAAATCTATGCATCAACCTGCCTAGTGTTCAAACCCTTAGGGGGAAAGCAATCCAGCCGATATTGCCAGAAGCTTTCCCGCAACCTATTTCCCCCCGTTAGCCTATCGATTATCTTGTCACTGATATCCTTCAGAAACCCGTGGTGGCCTTCTTCAGTAAAATGCCTGAAGAATTCCACCTGGGGTACTGAGGCCCCCAAATTAAACTTACGACTACACGCCTTATAATTATTAAACCTAAGCCTAAAAGGCGTGCAGGTGCTACCCACATATTGTACACCACAAACAGTACATTCCAACAAATACACAACATTTGACGAGTCACAATTAAACGAATAGTTTATCCTGTATTCTCGGCTATCTATGTTCGAATGAAAATGCTCACTATTGCTCATTACATGACACACTTGACAACGAGATTTACCACAACGAGAACATCCCTTCTTATCAGTCCCCCCATTTCCCTCATTTCTCAGCCTAGCCCTAACAAGTATATCCTTAAGGTTTTTACATCTCCTAAATGCTATTAAAGGTGGCTCAGGAAACACCTTCCTATGCTCCTCGGAATTCGTGAGCATAGGATGGAGTCTCCTGGCCACCTTCCCCAAACTATTGAGCGCTGGATGATATGTCGCAACAAGTGGCACCCTTTCCCCCCTCCCTTGGTCATTGGTCCTATTTCCCGAATTCGCTAGAAGAGTTGCCCTATCCAACCTACGTACCCTATCTATTTGCTCATTAACTAAAGACTCTTCGTAGCCCCTGTCCTTAAGCCATCCAGCTAGCTCGCCTACCCTCTCCTGAAATTGGCGATCCTCTGAACATATCCTACGAAACCTAAGTGCCTGACCATAGGGGATCGCCTTCTTGGTGTGCCAGGGGTGACAAGACTTCTTGTGCAAGTACTGATGTGTATCAGTAGGCTTGCAAAACAAGTCTGTCGAAAGGACTCCCCCCTCCCCCACGCTAACCTGAACATCCAAAAAACTGATACTATCCCGTGATTGCTCGCTAGTAAACTTAATTGTTTCGTGGCTACTGTTGAGATGATTGATGAACAACTTCAACCTTTCTTCCCCGTGCATCCAGATAAAGAAAACATCGTCGATGAATCTCATCCAGATGAGGGGCTTGTCAGGTGAAGCTTCCAACAACCTCTCTTCCAACCGGGTCATGAAGAGATTGGCATAGGCCGGAGCGAACTTCGTGCCTATAGCCGTGCCCAATTTCTGCCTATAAAACCTATACATGCAGACTTAAAATGTTTTGTTTTTTATTGACGTCAGTCTCAACAGGAAAGCCAATGGGCGCTGTATATATATATATATATATATATAGGGTGTCTCAAAAAAATTGTTCGAAGTTTGATTAAATATTGAAAAATAAGGACAACATGAACAGGCTCATAGAAAGATAACCCTGTTCCTAAGATTATGAATTAATTTTAGAGACTAAAATCGTGCAAATCGGTTGAAAATTCATTGAGTTACGAGCTCTCGAAGGTCAAAAATATGCGATAGCCGAAACCAGAGACCCCCCAGATTGCTTGTATTGCAAAAAGCTCAAAGACGGAGGTAAGAGAAGCTTATCCAATGTCATACCTCTCGTTGATGTCAGGGCAAACCAAATACGGCCTCTAAAGTAAGTAATTTCTTGCGAACATTCTCAAAATTCCTTAACATTGCATAGGTCCAAAAACAGTGGTTCAAAGCAAATTCGGCGAGAGACTGAATCTGTTTCCTCAAAGCATCCATATGCTTGACAGTTAGGTTATCGAATACCTGTTTGAATCCCACTTGGTTCGCCCTGAAACAATTGAGAAATAACAGAAACGACGGCCTATGGGACTTTTACCAAAAATGCCATTTCGAGGCCTCTGGTTTCAGCTTTCGCACAAACTTGAACTTCAAAAGCTTGTAGCCCCATTAATTTTTAGCGGCTTTGCAAGATTCTTGTGTCAAAAATTGATTTGAAATCTCAGGACAAGAGTGACTTGACCAAAGGTCCATTCAGCGTATCGTTATTTTTTAGTATTTAATCAAACGTCGAACAATTTTTTTGAGACACCCTGTATATATATGTTAAAACGAATACAAAATGAGTTCAGGCATCACTGATTTTCTGCAGACTTAAAATGTTTTTTTTTTATTGACGTCAGTCTCAACAGGAAAGCAAATGGGCGCTGTATACATATATTTATATGTTAAAACGAATACACAATGAGTTCAGGCATCACTGATTTTCTGCAGACTTAAAATGTTTATTTTTTATTGACGTCAGTCTCAACAGGAAAGCCAATGGGCGCTGTGAGCGCTTTTATGACAGGGAACTACCTCTGTCAACCTGTTGCTTGAGACTGACTTTCTCAGCAGCATCTGAGGCTTTTAATACCGAGCTTAGTCTTGTTTAACGTCTTATTAATAGAAATGTGGCGCTTTGGCCTAGGCCTCTTTATATATATATCTATATATATTTCTATCATATTTCTATCATATTTCTATATATACTTCAAATCGTGCACTATATCTATATATCTATATATATAGTCATGGAAGGACATCTTGGACACAGCACAAGGACAGTTGATGACATTATTAATAGTGCAGTACAGAGAACAACTAGCAGCATCGAAAGTTCATGCCTATGAGTTACTAAGAAGAGCGCGCTCCAATCTGACCAAAGAAGAGCTGGAACACATCACCGATCAGGTCAAGAAATGCAAGGAATCACTAGAAAGGAAGAGAATCCGCAAGGCCACAAAACTTTGTAAGGAAACCGGAATCGATGCTTCAGCAGATAACCTTGACGCCCTCAGGACATTTGATCATCACCAAGAAGAACTATTTGACGGAGAAGATTTGCCGCATGAGGAAATCAATAATGGGAATGAAGGAGCAGAAAGATTGACATCAATCGAGGAAGACGAGGAAACGGAGCTGGTTGTGTTGGAGAATGGGAGATTGAAGGGACGATTTGTCAGTGGGAGTGTGGTGAACCTGTCTCGGAGGGAACTTTCAGAGGAAGACATAAGTCTTCTTTCGAAAGGCCTGAAGTTTTCACCCACTCCTACTGACATCGACAAAGCACAGCTGAAATCAGATCTTGAGGCATTCAACAGGCGAATGAGATTGAGATGGCATTTTCGTAATAATGAGGACGATTATGTACCGGACAAGGACAGTAGTTTCAAAACTAAATCCACATGGCAGCCCCCTAAGGATGACCCTGTTCTTAAAAACTATCTTTCACTGCTGGAGAAGGAGGTAATGTCTGTCTCGCCGGAGGGTAAGAATTTTAGTAATCTTTCTTCATCTGAACAACTTTCTTTGAAAAAGCTTAAATCTGATAGGAACATAGTCATCAAGGAAGCGGACAAGGGTTCAGGGGTTGTAGTTTGGGATCGGGAGGATTACATAAGTGAGGCTAACCGACAATTAGACGATAGGCAGGTTTATGAAGAAGTAGAGGTGGATCCCACGGTTAATTTGGGTAAGACCATTAATTCTAGGTTGAATGAGCTGAGGGAGGAGGACCCGGGATTAGAGGAAGTGACTGATTATTTGCAAGTTAAAGATTCTAGGTTAGGTAGATTTTATTTGTTGCCTAAGATCCACAAGGGTCTTAGTAGTGTTAAGGGGAGACCGGTCATTTCCAACTGTGGTACAATAACAGAACATATTTCAGAGTATTTAGACCACCACCTTAACCCGTTGGTTAGCCAAAGTAGATCATATGTTAAGGACACTAACCACTTTCTATCTAGGCTAAGTAAGTTAGGTAAGATACCAGAGGGGGCTTTGCTGTGTACAGTTGATGTTGTGGGACTCTATCCCAGCATTCCACACGGGGAGGGTTTGGAGGCCATCAGGGAGGCGCTGGATAGCAGGGAAAACCCGGGCGTGGCTACTGATACCCTAGTGGGGTTGGCGTCCTTGGTCTTGGAGAATAATTATTTTGAATTTAATGATAGGTTATATAGGCAGAAATTGGGCACGGCTATAGGTACGAAGTTCGCTCCGGCCTATGCCAATCTCTTCATGACCCGGTTGGAAGAGAGGTTGTTGGATGCTTCAGCTGACAAGCCCCTCGTCTGGATGAGATTCATCGATGATGTGTTCTTTATCTGGACGCATGGGGAAGAAAAGTTGAAGTCTTTCATCAATCATCTCAACAGTAGTCACGAAACCATTAAGTTTACTAGCGAGCAATCACGGGATAGTATTAGTTTTTTGGATGTTCAGGTTAGCGTGGGGGAGGGGGGAGTCCTTTCGACAGACTTGTTTTGCAAGTCAACTGATACACATCAGTACTTGCATAAGAAGTCTTGTCACCCCTGGCACACGAAAAAGGCGATCCCCTATGGTCAGGCTCTTAGGTTTCGTAGGATTTGTTCGGAAGATCGCCAATTTCAGGAGAGGGTAGGCGAGTTAGCTGGATGGCTTAAGGACAGGGGCTACGAAGAGTCTTTAGTTAACGAGCAAATAGATAGGGTACGTAGGTTGGATAGGGCAACTCTTCTAGCAAATTCGGGAAATAGGACCAATGACCAAGGGAGGGGGGAAAGGGTTCCACTTGTTGCGACATATCATCCAGCGCTCAATAGTTTGGGGAAGGTTGCCAGGAGACTCCATCCTATGCTCACGAATTCGGAGGAGCATAGGGAGGTGTTTCCTGAGCCACCTTTGATAGCATTTAGGAGATGTAAGAACCTTAAGGACATGCTTGTTAGGGCTAGG
Organism: Aurelia sp. 3 sensu Dawson et al. (2005); assembly: GCA_964020215.1. Lineage (NCBI taxonomy): Eukaryota > Metazoa > Cnidaria > Scyphozoa > Semaeostomeae > Ulmaridae > Aurelia > Aurelia sp. 3 sensu Dawson et al. (2005). The sequence continues at coordinate 20,017,646 of OZ026586.1, forward strand.
CTTAGTAATGAGGGAAATGGGGGAACTGATAAGAAGGGATGTTCTCGTTGTGGTAAATCTCGTTGTCAAGTGTGTAATGTCATGAGCAATAGTGAGCATTTTCATTCGAACATAGATAGCCGGGAATATAGGATAAACTATTCGTTTAACTGTGACTCGTCAAATGTTGTGTATTTGTTGGAATGTACTGTTTGTGGTGTACAATATGTTGGTAGCACCTGCACGCCTTTTAGGCTTAGGTTTAACAATTACAAGGCGTGCAGTCGTAAGTTTAATTCGGGGGCCTCAGTACCCCAGGTGGAATTCTTCAGGCATTTTACTGAAGAAGGCCACCACGGGTTTCTGAAGGATATTAGTGTGAAGATAATTGATAGGCTAACGGGGGGAAATAGGATGCGGGAAAGCTTCTGGCAATATCGGCTAGATTGCTTTGCCCCTAAGGGTTTAAACACTAGGCAGGTAGATACATAGATTTCATTTTTGTTTGCATTTTGGTTGTTGTGTTGTTTTGATTTTTGCGCTCAGCTTTTCGTTAGGGACACACGCTGTTTTTTTAAGTAAACTCTTTCTGCCCATCCGCTCTTGGATCTTCATATTGTTTGTTTTATTTTAGCACAGGCTTCTCTCAGCTCCGGCGAGACAGACATAGCCACCGACTTCAGCAGTTCTTAATTCTGCGCTTTCTTTGATCTTTCTCCACCGCCTCTGCTATCAGCCGCTACTTTTACACCTTATTGGTACTCATTGTATGTTGGTAGGTCCCGCTTAGGTTATTGTTTTTGTATTGTTTCTGGATTTTGAGATTGATATGTATGCTCTGTCTGATTAAAAGAACAGTTATTACTGATGAAGGCTTTCGCCGAAACGTTTAAAGAATGTGTTTTTTATGAGTTTTTATATCTACTTTAATTCGCATTGTGAAGGAGCTTATGAGAATATATATATATATATCTATATATCTATGAAATCTATGTATCTATATATATATATATTTATCTATAGATAAAACACAGAAGAAAGCATTAACAAGAACAACTCGTTTTATTTATGATTAAACGATTAAAATCTGACATCATGTGAATTGACGTGTAATAACAGATATAAAATTAAACTTCCGTTGTAAATGTATCACTTTAGCCTGAAGATTCTGCTTGAACAGATGAAACTTGTTGCAGAATAAAACGAGTTGTTCTTGTTAATGCCTTCTTCTGTGTTTTATCTATATTCTTACTTGCGCATTGTACTATTTTCGTTTTAACACATATTTATCTAGATATATATAGATACTCAAAGAAAAACACTTCTGGTAAACGTTTCGGCGTAAGCCTTCATCAGTAAATTGATTACTGATGAAGGCTTACGCCGAAACGTTTACCAGAAGTGTTTTTCTTAATACCATTTGGAGCGAAAAACTACGACTACCTCATGGCAACATAAAACAGAAAACACGAACATAGCACTATGCGTAACGACATGAAAGACAAAGAGAGCACACATACTAATCGTGACTGATTACAAAACGAAGATAAACCATTTACATTAAAAGGGACGTTGGTGGTTGAATTGCAAAGTTATCAATTCCTAATCAAACCGACCAGTTTTATGGATAAAGCATAAAGTTAACAAAAGTATATCTCTATTAAGGCCATCAGTAAAATCTTTATCACCATACAATAAGATCTGCATTAGAAACTCGTTTGAAAGATTGGTATGTCCGAGTGGTCGTAGCAAGGCAGAAACTCCAGCGAGAAGATCTCTACGTGGTGCTTCGAAAGAAGGGCAGAGCAACAAGAAGTGTTCCGTATCCTCGATGCCATCGTTGGTGGGGCACATTGGATTAATAGTATCTCTGAAATTGTGTTTGAATTTGTGAAAATTCAACTTACTGATACCACCCCTAAGTTGGGTAAGATACGCTAGCCCTGTTGGATCATGTATTCGGAAGACAGATTTCGGGAGGGGGCGAATTTTACATAGCAGCTTTGTTTTAAAAACAGCAATAGAAGGCAAAAGTCTAATCTCCAGATCAAGCTTATTCCATTCAGATAAGCAGTGAGGATAGAAGCTGGATTGAAATTTTTCTGTTCTCATCCTTATTCGCCCGATGGCATCCTGTTTGCGAAGAGAGTATCGAGATTGAGGTTGTGGTGGTATAGGAACTGTGGTATATTGAGGAGTCAGATTATTTATGAACTTGTAAAATAATATAAGGCGTCTGCTCCACCTACGAGAGGATAGCGATTCCCAGCCAAGTTCTGCATACATCTTCTCTCTCGACGTTCCCTTCCATGCTCCAGATACAGCTAGAGCAGCAGAATACTGAACAGACTCCAACTTCTCCATGAGACGTGGCAAAGTTACATTGCCACTAAATTCACATACTTTAGCAGGAATGTGGTAAACAACGTCACCATAGTCCAGGTGAGGTCGAACGTAGAGTTTATATGATTCGTTCAGTGTATGTCTCGGGAGATATTTCGAGAGACCGATACCCCTGCGTGATTTTGTGATTGCTGTTTTGATATGAGCAGAAAATGACAACTTAGAATCAAGAACAAGCCCTAAATGCTTGTGCTCGTCTACTTTCTTCACAGGTGTGTTGTTAAAAAGAATCCCTGGATGGTCAATTTTATTTCTTTTGCTTGAAAACATTATTTCAACAGCTTGCTTTTGTAGATCAGGATCAAATGACATCCTCCAGTCGTGAGCCCACTGCCTTATCAATTCCAGGTCATGGTTCATATCTTCGGCAGCTGTATTGGAGTTTTTAACGACCATAATTCATCAGCGAAGAGTTTCACATTACACTTCAAGTTTTCAGTTAGATCATTTATATATACAAGAAAAAACAAGGGTCCTAAAATAGACCCTTGCGGTACTCCAGCTGAGATATCTCCTCAAATAGAACTTTTCCCGTTCAGAACTTGGTAATGTTTGAACTTGTTAAAACGGATCTCTTTTGCTGAATACCTCTTTACTTGACGCAATTCTTCGCCTTATTCCGCAATCAGATTTGATAAGGTTCTTACATCTCATAAAAGCTATAAGCGGTGGCGCAGGAAACACCTCCATATGCTCCTCCGAATTGGTGAGATCAGGATGGAGTCTCCTTGCCACTTTACCCAAACTACTGAGTGGCGGGTGGTTATGTTGCAACAAGTGGTACCCTTTCCTCTCCCCCCGCCCTTAGGTATTGGTCCTATTTTTCGCATTTACCAGAATAGCCGGCCTATCTAATCTACGTACCCTATCTATTTGCTCGTTAACTAAAGACTCTTCGTAGACCCTGTCCTTAAGCCATCCAGCTAACTCGCCTTCCCTCTCCTAAAATTGGCGATCTTCCGAACACATCCTACGAAACCTAAGAGCCTGAGGTTTACAGCAAACGAGGGGAAAAGATTCCATTTGACAATATTCAAAATTTTACTAATTCATTGCAAATTAGCTACTACTTATCGTTCCTTTTTCTCTCTCTCTGTATTTAACTTTTCCTTCTGTTTGCTTTTTCTCAAATAATGGTTGATTATAGCCTCACTCACAGACCAATACGAGTTCCTCGTTTGGTCTGTGAGTCAGGCTATTGACTATAGTGTTTCAAGGTAATTCATGATTTCTGAATTAGAGTACTGCAGTTGTTTACAGTCAGGTCTATTTTCTTCTGTTTTGTAAAGACCGTATAATGCTTCTTGCTCTTGTAATTTTCCTCAATTCTATGAAGAAGGTATAATATTTCATCGCAATGAAAAAAGTTTCAAGTCATCTTACCTTAGAATTAACTATCGACTGATAAGTGGTCAAAACACACTGCAATGGTCTCATTTCTCTTTCTGTTTCTCTGTATTTTCTCCATCTTTCAGTTTCTTTTTCCCTGTATCCAACTTTTGCTTTGTAATACATTGTGCAACCTGGTTTCATGAGAGAACATATGTTATCTTTCTCAGATTTTGATAGTTTACTTTTGTGAATTTATACCTTTAAAATTGATGCAAACAAATAAATATTTACATTAATATCAGGGAAGCGAAAAATCAAATAGGAACTCTCTCTAAGATTCATCTGGCAATCTCATTGTTCTCATCTCTTCGATAGGAAAAAAACTTTTAAGGTAACTCTGCTTTCCGCTCCGCTGAGCAGCGAGTCGCCGTTTTGCATAACCACTCGTCTCAGAAAACACTTAATTTCTCCAATACTATTCGGTCTGGCGAAAAGCGGTAAAAAGTACGTTATTCTACACAGTCTTGGCAATCGAAAGATACGCAAATCGCAGGGTTTCCGTTAAGGCTGCATTTGCAAATTATTTTTCAAAACTTCTTGTTGATTTCATAAAAGTGGATTTATCTCCAAAACTACTCGAAAAATTTTTGGTTTTCTTTCGCTATATCTTTAGCTAGGTTGTTGATCTACAACTTTACGAAGTCTGACTGAAAAAGCTAGGCTAGATTTGTCGCAAGCGAATTTTATATTTCTGTTTACTTTTCGACAGCGAAGGGTAGAAAACTTGGTCAACAGATTACCATGTTACGAATCACGCTTTCAAACGCTCAGCCTTAGAATAACTCTCTGAAATGTTTCCATTGGCAAAAGAATGAACGTGATCTGTTGGGAATGCTATGCTCAAGCCTCAATAGACATTCATGGAGTGCCTATGAAAAAGTATATCATTTCTTGAATGTTACCAGCAAAACCAGTAATTTCACGACCTTCCGTTTCTTGTCCTTTGAGACTTTCATGAGCATTCACAAAATATCAATTTCTCTAACAGTCCACAATGAACAGAAATCAGAAACTAAAATCTTTACAAAAGGGTTCAACTCTTTCTTATGTCCTAATCAGTTGACCAAGGTTTCTATCCTTCGCTGTCGAAAAGTAAACAGAAATATAAAATTTGATTGCGAGAAATCTAGCCAAGCTTCTTCAATCAGACTTGGTAAAGTTGTAGGTCAACAATCTAGCTAACGATATCGCGAAAGAAAACCGAAAGTTCTTCGAGAAGTTTTGGATATAAATCCAATTTTCTGAAATCAACGAAAAGTTCTGAAAAATAATTTGCAAAGCCAGCCTAAAAGGAAACATTGCGATTTGCATATCTTTCGATTGCATAGACTATATAGAACAACGTCCTTTTTACCGATTTTCGATCGACCGAATAGCACTGGAGAAATTAACTGTTTTCCGAGGAGAGTGGTTTTGCAAAACGGCAACTCTCTGCTCACTAGAGCGGAAAGCAGAGTTACCTTAACCATAAGAGAAAAAACAGTGTTGCAGCCTTTTTCACAAAAAAATGCACAGTGATATTTTGGTCCTTCCAAGATTAAACGTCTTAATTAAGAAATTTCCTTCGTATCAAAATCTTTCTATTTCTTAAGAGTATTATGATAAAGTTTACGTGGCAAAAATTTGATTTCGGGCCTTAGATGAAATTTTCTGCCATCTGTACAAGCACCTTACATCACCCTTCTTATACTTCAGTGTAAAAACATCAAATTACATCCTCATATTAAGGATATGCAACAGTCCTCTTCATTTATTTGTTTTCCTTAATTCATGTCCAAGAGAAACCATTCCTGTTCATAAGTAAAAAACTTTCTCAATATTTCTTCTTTAAGCATTGCCGTACAAATCTACTTTCCTTCATGCTTCAGGCAGTTGTAAACCAATCATTGTGAAAACAGCAAATTCGACATTATCATCAAACGTCAATCAAACTACAATAAGGAGTGACAGCAAGCATTCCTCAAATCAACTTAAAATAATCACAAAGCTTTCTATGAATAGTTTGAAATTGAAAAATCGAAATATTTTGCTGACCTGCTGTTCTGGTTCTCTCCAATTGAGATACACTAGCAAACTTCTTCTCAATCTCAACATTCATAGAAACCACAATGAATTGTTCATATGGATCAAATTCATCTCCAGGGTGTGGCATATGAACACTGAATACAACATTACTCATGTCCAATCCTCCTTTATTCACTTCTTCTCCAATTTTGACTGCGATTCAAACAACAAGTAAACATTTATTTTATTAAATCAAAATGTAATAGTGCAAATACATCTGTAACATGATGGGCAAGGGGTGCCTTGTTGAGAAATTTTGCTTTGAAAGGGGGGCTAGTAGAGGAAGTATTTTAGAGAATGGAAGCTATGAGCCAGCTAACTGAGGATCAAAATTGATTATTTACTTCATTGTCACATAGTATCTACTTGAAGATTGCAAGAATAGGGACCCTACTAATAACTCACAGAGTTAAATACCTAGACATGGTACTTGCAAACAGCTTATGAAGTATGCAAAACACTTGCTTAAGAAATGCCATACCTACTTTCAAAGACCAAATTCTTGCAAAGCGAAATTTATAAATGTCAATCAATGGTTAAAGGGTTTGTGCAAGGCTGAAAGCCTGCATTTGCAGTGATTTATCAGTGCTGTGAGATGAGATCTAATTCTCATTCTTTGATTGCTTGATGAGATCGCACAATGAAGGAAACATCACACGAAGAAGGAAAAAGCCTTCCATCCCTTGTTTGCGGAATGTCTGTCACTCTTTCTGCTTGATTTAAATAGCTGTTGCAAAGCAATCAACTTGTATGGATTCATTACCTTTAAATTTCATACGCCTTCTGACATGACTTCTTTCAAAAATTGTAGTTTCCCATTGTTGCCAAATTTCATATCAACCTGAACCCTTCTCAAAGCAACCCTAACGGTATGACCCATAAAATTCACTGTCTTGCGGAAGGCAATAACAATGGATAAAGGCCATCCGACAAAAGAGACATGAACATCTCTATGAGGCCAGAGTTACACGACACCGGATTTGGTTCACTTCGGATTGCTTTTCACTTCGGATAGGGGTTTCAGTTACACGACGCTGAGGCAATCCGAAGTACTTCGGTGGGCGTAACCGGAGTGAAAGTCACTCCGCTCACTCCATGGTGAAATGAAAATCAATCCGAACTACTCCGCGTCGCATTCGATCTCGTGTGATCACTGAATCCGAAGTGATTTTCACTCCGAAACCTCCTCGTTCCTACTTACTTTGCCTTACTTTAACGCATTATCCTCCGCAAGAACACGAAAGAGAGGTTTTTGTCTCCGCAGTACATAGCAATCCGACATCGTGTGTCAAGGCGGAGCAAAGCATTCTCTCATTTTTCATTTTTTCATTTCATTTTCATTTTATTAAGGAGGGTAGCCCTTCAACCAGAGTTGTCTTACAAGGGGCTCTCCACTTAAAAACCTTAATATACAATTACATACTAAAAAGAATAATTACAATATAAAAACCATAATATGAAAACCTAATACAATATTTACAAAATCTAACATAAAAGAAAGGGAAAAGGAAAAATTCCTAAATAGATTTTTTAAAACAATTCAGGGAAGATGCCTGTTTGGTATCGGCAGGAAGTTCATTCTACACTTTTGCTCCACGATAGGAAAAGCATTTTTGCCCATTACTTGACTTTTTCATGGGTAATCTTAAATCTGTCTCAGAATTGTTATTATTATTTAGTTTCAAGCAATCATTGAAGACATACCTATTTAGGTCGTATTATTCTTAGATGTTGGATTTTTAAAATGGGAACAATAGGGCTAGGCTAAGTTTTTGGAGGTATTGATTAATTTTATCTTGAGATGGACATTTTAACTGAATGGCTTGGATATTTTAAGTAAATTCTACTTTTGTGGCCTTATGTAAATTAGCTTTATCCTAGATTCTAATTTTAATATTTATGTTGTTAAGCGCCTATGAGCCCTGGGGATATATGGCGCTATAGAAGTGGCTTTATTATTAGTATTATTATTATTATTATTATTATTATTATTATTATTATTATTATTATTATTATTATTATTATCATTATTATTATTATTATTATTATTATTATTATTATTATTATTATTATTATTATTATTATTATTATTATTATTATTATTATTATTATTATTATTATTATTATTATTATTATTATTATTATTGCGCAGGACATACGAAGAGCACCTTGAGTTTCGAGTGAAAAGGTCACACAAGTATTGGGGAGCCAGTTCATGCAGGGACTTGAAGACCATTATTTTAGATTCACTAGCGATGAGTTGTTCAATGGTCTTCCAGCCCAGCTGGTCGATAAGTGGTCTGCTTGGGGTATCAAAGCTGCTGTTGGTTATAATCCTTGCAGCTCGGTTTTGAAGTTTTTGCAACTGATTAAGCTCAGTCGAACCGGTGCAACCCCAAACAGAGCAACAATATCGAAAGTGTGGCTCTACAATACCTGTGAAAAGAGTCTTCAATGTTTCCTGTCTTAGGAACGTCTTGGCATGTTTTAAAAAGCCAATAGCTCTAGAAACTTTGGAAGAGACAGTCTTGATGTGTTCCTTCCAGTTAAGAGAGTTGTCGATCTGCACACCAAGGTATTTTGTTTTTTGGATTATTTCGAGCTCATTGTCACGAATTTTCAAATCCAAGTCTTCATTTCGATTTTTAAGGATATTATGCCTTTCCTTGGTGGAGACAAGCATGGAATTTGTTTTTGCAACGTTTAAGGAGAGCTTGTTGCCTTGAAGCCAAGTATCCAGTTGTTTGAGGTCGCTATTAATGGCCTCGTTCAACAAATTTATGTCCGAAGACTGGTAGCACAGACTTGTGTCATCAGCATACATGGAAACAGCTGAATTTTGGACAGCTTGCGGCAGATCATTGATATAAATAAGGAAAAGAAGGGGACCCAGACATGAGCCTTGGGGAACACCAACATCTATACCCTCAATTTTTGAGCTGACACCGTTGACCCGACAGAATTGTTTTCGATTGCACAGGTATGATCTGAACCATGCGAGTTCCCGCTGTTGGACTCCGTAGTGCACCAATCTCCAACCCTCCGATCAACTTTGCCCCAAAACAGCACTCTTTAAGACATTCTACTATAGTTCATTTTTGAATGCTCCGTTTCTTCCATTCGTCGAAGAAGATTCCCAGGGCTTGAAAATGTCCGGCAGCGCCGGCAGCGGCGCTGCCAGGAAATTTTTGACGAAAATGGCTCGCAGGAAATTTGTAATTATTTCGCAGGAAAATTCTGGGATATTCTCAAAATTCTAAATGAAGTTTACTGTACGATAAGTACGGGGAATTGATGAACATTGTTCAGAAAGTAACTATTTGATGCTTTTCTTCATATCTGCGAAAAAATGAAGAAGATGCCCGCGAAGATTAGTCATGAAAACCTTGGCTCACAATCATGCTATTGGTCTTGTTATCATGGAGATCTAAAAAAGTTGGGTGAATACAGGAGAATAAATGGGAATATCAATTGATAATCAAGACGCAGAAGAGGGACCAAACGTCACCATGTCTTTAGGAAGAAAACGCACCTCAGATGTGCATGAAAGAGTTAGAGATAAAGCTGCCGAGCAAGTTATATCTTTTGAAGATGTTCCTGATGAGACAATCATCCCTCAGTTCTGGAAGCTTCTGGAAAGGTTCGTAGTAAAGAACAAAGAAGAATCTGACCTAGATAGCAAAGAGTTGATCAAGTTATTCCTGAAGAAAGAAAGAGTTGAACAAAGAAATCGAGATAGTTGTACATTGCATTTGTGAGTCTGCTATAAAAATATCAGTTGAATCAGTGATTGAATCACTTACTTCAAAGTTTGAAATTCATTTCAATAAATTTCGCAATGTCAAGGAAGAAACTACCCTTAATGAAATGATGGTTGGTGTGAATGCCCCATTTCCAAGTAATCTGATCAAGCTGTGATGGCAGCCTTGAAAAGTCATTTCAAAGGATTCGATTTGTAAGGAGATCTGATTTCATAAGGCTGTTTGATGCACCAGGTATTTCCAAAGTAATAAGCATAGGATGCTGCGATAGCACTCAAGGCTGCCTCTTATGCAGTAATCAAGAACAAATAGAAAATGTTTACACTGCTAGATTTTATTCTATCAGCGTGAGACCAAAAAATTTAGTGATAACTGAGACTTTTGCATTGCAATAATCAACTGAATTCAAGTTTTTAAACCCCAATGAAGTTATCGAGAATGTTTTTCTTGAGTGGAAACGTTTTTATTTCAAGAATGGTAACATCAATCAAAGCCTTTTTTAAATTCTGGCGTTGTTCTTGAGATCAAATATTGGAACTATAATATCCTTATAATGAGGGTGATACGAGGAAAGATAACGCCATCTTGCTTTTACAGCTCGAACACAACTCTCACCTAAATATCTGGTTACATAAGGTTATATGTCGTTAGTTATCAGGGTCCTGGGCCCTAGTTATTTGAATGATCATATCTGTCTATTACATCACTTCCCCTTTTAGAAATAAGAATATAAATATGAATACATAGAAATATATTAGTAGTCCTTTGATTATACTTAATGTGGTATAGGTTGTCCGTATCGTTCTGGCTGTCGACAGTTTCTTGTCGATCGCCTAAGTTCAGCTTGAGCTGCTGCGTCATCACCAACATTATCACGAATGTCTATGTCTTCATCCTCTGACTCAAAACAATCACTTGGCATCTTTTTAAAATGCGAAACATTACGAGTTATTTTATGTCCGTCTTTATTTTCAGCTATAACTCTTGATCGATTCCTTCTAATGACTTTGTATGGTGTTTCTTTAAAATTTGGCGTTAATTTATTGTTCTTGGCTTGTCGAATTAATACACAATCTCCTTCAGCAATGTTACTATTTTTTACATTCCTCCTCTTGTCTGCATATTGTTTATTGTAACGCTTCTTAACATCTTCATTTTTTCGAGCTTCATCATGGCGATCAAGTAACTTTTCCTTGTTTAATGAAGGTAACTTTCCTCTAATAGAGCGATTGAACAAAAGTTCAGCTGGCGGTACATTCGTAGTTGAATGTGGTGTGGTTCTGTATTGAAGTAAGAACCTATTTAACTCTTGTTTCCATGGTCGGTTTTCTATGCGAGCTGTTTGTAATAATTTTGTCAACGGCTGCATAAAACGTTCTACCTCAGCATTTCCTTGGGGCCAAACAGGAGTAGACAAATCTTTGTCGATCCCTAACACTTTGAAATATCTGTCATATTCGTCACCGTTAAACGGCGGTCCGTTGTCTGACTTGACTGTCAAAGGTATACCGTGCACTGCGAATACCTTGTCTAGCTTTGGTATAACGCTCGAAGCTTTTGTCGATTTAACGATTTCTACTTCGGGGAATCTTGAATACCGATCTGTTACAACAAGAAGATATTCTCCTGAAGGCAACGGTCCTTTAAAGTCTATGTGTACCATCTCCCATGGACCATTAGGCATATCAGCCATTGCCAACGGTTCGGGTGGATTTGGTCTACCGGTTGCTTGACAGGCGATACAACGATCTACAGTATTCTTGACGAGTTTGTCTATGTCTGGAAACCAAATTTTTTCGCGTATCAATGCTTTCGTTTTCGTCAAACCTTGGTGTGTTTCATGAGCAAGGTCTACAGCTCTCTGCTTCAATGTTTCAGGTAAAACGATTCTCGATCCTCGTAGAATGATTCCTTGTGATGTCACAGAGATTTCATCTTTTACAGATTTGAATCCCTTGAGTCTTTCGTTGTCCCATCGATCTAGCTTTATAGATGCACGTAAACATTGTACAGTCTTATCTTCGTTCGTAGCCTTTACGATTTCTTGTAGGCTCATAGCTTTTGGTACGCTGTTTAATGCTATAAAGTTCACATACTGCTCTGCTAACTTTTCTTGAGTATGCTTCGAATGTTTTACGGGATGTCGTGACAAATAATCTGCAGGATTTTCTGCACCGGATTTGTAAATTACTTTGAATGTGTACGGTTGTAACCTCAAAACCCATCGTTCGATACGTGCTGATGGTTTCGAGTTTCTGCTACCATAAATTATCTCCAGCGGTTTATGATCAGTTACAAGAGTAAATGTTTGTCCATAAAGATACAAATGAAAGTGTTCCACCGCCCAAACAATAGCAAGGGCTTCTTTTTCTGTCTGTGAATACCTCTTCTCTACGTCCGTAAGAGCTCGACTAGCGTATGCTATCATCTTTGGAACTTCGCTGTCCGTGCTGCTAGTTGTTTGTGATAAAATCGCAGACACTCCGACAGGGCTTGCATCAACGACAACAAGAGTTTCCTTTGACTTATCAAAATACGCCATGCAATGTGTGGATATTAGCGCATCTTTTATCTTTTGAAACGCTGTTTCTTGTGTGTTTGTCCATGCGAACTTTGCATCTTTCTTTGTTAACTCCCTAAGTGGGGCTGTTACTGTAGCAAAATCATGTATGTATTTGCAACTATAGTTGGCCATTCCAAGTAAACTTCTGACTTCTTGGACGCTTTCTGGCTTCGAGGCGTTTTGCAAATCAGCAATTCTTTTAGGATCTGGACGAATCCCTTCTCTTGAAAACACTTGACCAAAGAAATGCAATTCGTTTTGTAGAAAGTCACATTTGTTTGGATTCAATTTTAGCCCTCTTTGTTCTAGTCTCTTCAAACAGTTTTCCAGGTTTTTGTCGTGTTCCTCACGAGACTTTCCATGAACGATTATGTCGTCGGCAATGTTTTGCACTCCTTCTAAACCTTGTAACTGTGTAGCTAACGTATACTGAAACAATTCTGCACTGGCACTTGTTCCATAATTTAATCGTTTATAGCGAAATAATCCGAAATTTGTTGAAAATGTGGTTATATATCTGCTCGCTTCATCTAGTTCTAACTGGTGGTATGCCTGTGAAAGGTCTAGTTTCGAAAAATGTGTTGCACCGTTTAGTTTAAAGCTTATATCGTCAACTGTGGGTATTGGATGTCTTATTCTTGTTATAGCTTCGTTTGCTTGCCTCATATCAACACAAATACGAACGCCACCGTCTTTTTTAGGCACGGCTATTATGGGTGAAACCCAGGGTGTCCCTTCGTTTTCTGGAACCCGTTCAATTACGTCACTGCTCTCCAATTCTTTTAAAGCATCTCTAACCTTTTCACGTATATGATACGGGATACGTCTTTGTGGTTGTGCTTTTGGAGTTACCTCTTTATCAATGTTTAGTTGAACTGTTTGCCCCTTCAGTTTGCCTAAGCCTTCAAAAACTTTAGCATGTCTGTTAAGGATTTTTTTTAGATTATCGTCTTTGACATTGCTAGCGGTTGCAAGTTTATTTAAATGCAAACTGATAAGGTTTAACTCTTGCGCAGTATCAGATGATAAAAGATTTCCACTCCTTGCGGTCTTGGTCACGTAAAACGTTGCCACGGTGATGCGTCGTTTAGTTTCAACAGTCGCATCGAATTTCCCTAAGAATTCTACTGGTTCACGTGAATCGTACGGGAATGCTTTGGTCTTTGTCTTACTGAGCTGCACATTGTGTAACTTTGCGAATGTACTTTGATCCATCACATTTACACTAGCACCCGTGTCTATTGTCGTTTGGAACTGACACCCACCAATCTTGATGTTGACTTTTGGACATGAGTGTCCTGAATTAACTGCATACACATATTCGTCGTCTGATTCTGAATCACTACTTTCTTGCATTTCAAGCGGTTGTATAGGTTTCTTTTGTCCCCAGTTTGGTCTGCTTCCTTTCTTCGGATTACCCTTCTTTTGGGACGTTTGACAAACTTTGGCAAAATGATTTGATTTGCCACACGAGCGGCACTGTTTTCCTTTGGCAGGACATTCATTTTGATGTGGATAAGAGCCACCACACGCTCTACATTTTGATGTTTTTCTGGTCGCTACTTTGTTCATGACTGCGGGGGTATCTTTGGACTCAATGTCTCTTGCCTGGTACTTGCTTTGTTCATCTCGTCTTCCTTCGATGAGCATGTCCTTTAGTTTGAACTCTGGGTCTCTAAGTGCTCTTTTTCGTATCTTCGAAGATGACCCTCCAATGAGAATTTGTTCCTCAATTTCAAAATTGACATCATCGAACTCACACATTTCAGTCATTGTGCGAAGGCGAGTATGAAATTGGTCCAATGTCTCTGTTTCTCTGTTGGTTCTTGAGTTGTCTGGCGAAATTTATAGACCTCGTATCTTTTATTCTTTTGTGGTGCGAAATAGTCATGCAATTTCGTCTTAGCTGTGTCGTATGCGTCCTCAGCACCGTTGTCGGGAATTTGTTTAAAAATTTCCCTTACCCTTCCTCCGGCTTGATATAGCAATAAGGCTCTTTTGCGAGTGTCATCTGTTATTCCACTGGCCGTCAAGAACATTTCGAAGTCAGCAATCCAGGTATTCCAGCGAGTTGCTACGCTCGCACCTATCGCAGCATCGGGATCGAAGACTGGCATAGGCTGTATTGGAATCGAAGATTGCGCCATACTTCTTGTGTGAGTGTTTGATCCTCAGTCGCCAATATAATATCCTTATAATGAGGGTGATACGAGGAAAGATAACGCCATCTTGCTTTTACAACTCGAACACAACTCTCACCTAAATATCTGGTTACATAAGGTTATATGTCGTTAGTTATCAGGGTCCTGGGCCCTAGTTATTTGAATGATCATATCTGTCTATTACAGGAACAGCAACGATCAAAACGCAAAGCAAATCAACACTTCTTCAATCATCAGTTGCATTTTGAATCATGTAAAATAAGATTAAATGCTTTAAATGAAGAGGTTTGACCTACAGTATTTGTTCAGGATTTATGTAGTTTACCCTTTGGAAGTGAGATTCATAGTCTTAAGACGTTAACGCTGTGTGATCACCATTGCAGTGTAAATGTAAACCATTTTTTCTTTGGATTCAATTGGCTGTTTTTGAGGAAGAATGTGATCATTGCTTTAGAGTGTTTCAGGATGCATGGCAAAATAAGATCTAATGATTAGCATACAAGTTCATTTTGGACAGAATATAGGGGTTCTTCAAAGAAACGTTTGAACCAATGAAACACCTTGTTATTCCTACTTGCAGGAAATTTCGGCTAGGTTCGCAGGAAATTTTGATTTTATATTTTTGCTGCCAGGAAGAAAAACATTTTTTCCAGCCCTGAAGATTCCATTGGTGATAAGAAAACCTAGCACTAGTTAGTTTCACAGTGAAACATTGCACCAAATATTGTCATAAATTCACATAATAAATCACATGTTTCCTTTGCCAAAAGCGTTAGAAAGTAGAACCAGTACAGAGTAACTGAAAAGAATTTGGGTTCTCGTCGCGCACCTTGAAAGGTCAAGGTAGAGGGGGCCTAAAACACTTTTCCTGAGTGGAAGAAGAGGAAAAACATTGATGGTCTGTTACAAAGATTCTCAGGAAATTGATAAAAAAGAAGTAAAATGGGAAAGTTCAGCCAATGAGTAAGGCTTTGTGTGATAAAAACTTTGTGTTTTCCCATTCCTGTTGATATACATGATTGGAAGTTTTATCTTAGTCCGAAAAAGTATGATTGTGTCACTTTTGGCTTCTGTATTTATGTATTTTTGACCCAATGCTGTGAAAAATAGGCTTTGGTCATTAGTCAACAATAGAATATAGTTAGTCAGTAGTCTTGGATTTTGAACAAAGCTAGTCATTAGTCAGTGGGGAAAATGGCCTCTTAGTCAGCTAGTCAAAAACCCATCTACACCCTCTTAAAAGCTATCATATTTATCCTTGTCATATGATTTTGGGAATAAGCCCCCCTCTGTTTGATAAGTCCAATAAGCCCCTACGAGAGTGTCTGAAATTAAACAAACCCCCTCTGGGACTTAATAGAATCTTACAGTATCTTGGGATTTAAAACAAACGCATTGGGATAATCTAGGTAGCCATTGTCTTCTACTCCAGATATTGTCCTTGCAGCATACAAGGTTTGGAGGGACAGGCATGATACCATACTGGACTCGGTAAATGGTGGCTGTCTGACTCTAAGTTTCTCCATTGAATATTGTTGGTCTTGACAACAACAGACGAGAGAATATACGAACTAATAAAGCAATGAAATCCCTTGCATTATTGAGTTCCATACCTAGCAAGTTAGAAATAATGTTGCATATTTACAAAAATCATCTTTTTGCAAAAAAGTCCCTCATTTCCTTCGTTAAAGGGCAAGTCCAGGGTTGGTATAATTGTTGACTATTCATGAGATTACACTGTTTTGAATGGTGTGTAGTACTTTTTTCAATTTTTTTCTCTTTTTAATCTGCGAAACAACATATTTCAATCGGGTAAGAAGTGCGAAATGACGTCATTGTCTTTGACGTCACTTCATGTTGACCGGAACGAAGCTGCCAAATGTGTTGATATTATAGCACTCACATTGCTAGCCTCCTTATCACGCCTTCGCACACTCGTACAAAATACAAAATGGCGACGATATTTGGCCTAACTTACGAAGATTCATTAACCAATTCATGAAAGTTGGAGGTATCAAAACTTGGAAAGAACTCACGATTGATGTTCAGCAGTTGGTAAGGTTGCTTTTTAACAATAATTTTATCAACCCTGGACTTGTCCTTTAACATATTGCAGAAGAACAATCAAAGTAGTTCCGGAATTTCACAAATTTACGAAAGTTGACATTTGCATCTTTGTTACAAACTATTCAGGCAAAAAGAAAGTTGATAATACGAAGGAAAATGAAGAAATTAGAAAGTACATCTGACCTTCATGGCATGGCGCATTACTGTCGTTTATCAGTTTCTCATTAGAATAATAATCTCTTCGATGCCATGCGTTTTTCCATGAATATCCAGTTGAATTGCATGCAGTAGCAATATGAAGCCGTGCATTTGCAGGATCAGACACTACAAATAAAAGTTATAACAATAATCATATCTTTACTGAATGGCCTACAATTACCATAAAATATATATATATATATATTATATATATATATATATAGTTATAACAATAATCATATCTTTACTGAATGGCCTACAATTACCATAAAATATATATATATATAGTTATAACAATAATCATATCTTTACTGAATGGCCTACAATTACCATAAAATATATATATATATTATATATATATATATATATAGTTATAACAATAATCATATCTTTACTGAATGGCCTACAATTACCATAAAATATATATATATATACAGTTATAACAATAATCATATCTTTACTGAATGGCCTACAATTACCATAAAATATATATATATATTATATATATATATATATATAGTTATAACAATAATCATATCTTTACTGAATGGCCTACAATTACCATAAAAGCTCCATTAAGCCCCTTGGGGCTTATTTAGCTTCGTACCTTCCAGAAAGGGGGGCTTAATAGAGAAAGGGGTTTATTATAGAGGGGGCTTATTCACAAAATCAAGTGATAAAGATATATTTGGTAGATTTTTAGTTCTTTTATCCCATATTTTGCGGAATCAACATACAATTTACGGCTAAAGTACATAAACTCGACACAGTTTTAATCCCAAACTATACCAAAATTAACATGTAAGGTTTTGTAGCTGATTAATTAAAGAATTTTTGTATAAGCAGCGAGGGTTAATAGAGAGGGGGGCTGAATGCAAATTTTGACTCAGAGGAGAGGGGCTTACTAGAGAGGGGGGCTTAAAAGAGAGGGGAGGGAGGCTCAATATAGCTTTTACGGTAGTCATGTTTCTTTAAAACTAAGGTACAGTAGTATACAACTAAAGAAGGACGAAAGAAATGAAAAATAGGGTAAACAGAGGGGCTGCACCCTACATGGTCGGGTTTCGAAACAAAATTAATTTAGATATAAGGGAATGCACTGGGCACAGGACTGGGCAAATCATGATGAAAATGCTCACATACTCTTTCTCAAAACTGAACTTAACTGTAACGACTGTCTTGGTAAACTTTTCAGCTTAAACGCAAGTTGGTCTGAACGGCCTAATTTTTGGCATGATGTGAGTGCTGGGGAATGTATAAGGAGGTGTACAAATCTTTTAACAAATCTGGTACGTAGAGGAGGGGTTTGTAAGGAGTATGGAATAATATAGTTACATTTCAAAATATTGATTGATAAAGTGATGAAATTAACTACAGGACGAAGTTAGTGTGAATGAAACCTCTCACAAATGAAACTAAAACAAAACAGTAACTGACAATAAATTCAAGATTTATTATTTTTACGATTATCTAGGGGTTAATGACTTTGACCTTATGACTTCTAACAATGTTGTTGGCTGGGAAGTCGGTAACAGATTCAGGGTCCACAGGCCGACCAATAGGGGTGAAGGTAGGCCAGTCTGACTATTATTGAGAGAAAACGCCCGGATACCAAAGCCATAACAAATTTCTGTAATGTTTTTGCAGCCTCTTGTAAAAAATCATGGTTTACTTTATATAAATCTTGAGGCAAGCCGAAAAAAGCAAAACTTGGCCTTGGAAAACAGCAAGGACATCAAATAGCCTCACCGTTATCCATTTCAGGTAAGCGTTCTTAAAACATTCTTTACGACAAGGATAGGCGGAACAAAACGATAACATCGCAGAATCTCAGAAATGGCATCAGCAAATAATGTTCACTTCCTTTCCTGCAAAAAATCGGTCCGAATTTCTTTTGAAGTGGAGTTTTTGCTGTGCGGTCACATGTCATACAAAACCGCAAAACGTTGGCCGACGACTTAGGGCGCAGCTTCTCTAGCAAACGGTTTCACGTGCTAAATATCGTTGTTTAGATATTGTCGTTTGGTGGCTTAGTGTAAGAGACGAAGACTTTTACTAAAGCGTTTACATAGCGGACAAACATGGGCGTTTTAGTTTTTGTGGCATTTGATCGATTATTGGTAAAGTGGTTTGAAGATCATCAATCTTGACAAAACTTTATCTCTAGAATTTCAATTTCGTAACGACATTCAGATATTTTTCATATTTTATTTTATATTTTCATATTTCATTTTATTAGGGAGGGAGACCCTTCAACCAACTGGTTGATTTACAAGGGGCCCTCCATATAAAAAACCTACAAAAATTAAACAAGTTAAAAACCGCTAAAAACTACTTACAATGAATACATCTAAAAGAAAAAAAAATCCTATCTATAAAAAATGAAAGAAAAGTACCTAAAAAACAAAACCGCCAGTCCATCATAAGCTATCTTTAAAAATATATATAGAGGATGCCTGTTTGGTCTCAGCTGGGAGGCTATTCCAAAGTTTAGCTCCGCGAAAAGAAAAACACTTCTGCCCATTTGCAGATGTTTTCTTTGGCAGCCTCAAGTCCGTTGCCGTATTTCGAAGGCTACGAGAGTTACTAGTAGAGTTTCTAGTGAAAAGATTGCGCATGTACTGTGGAGCAAGCCCATTGAGAGACTTGTAGACCACTGATCTGGACTCTTCATTGACAAGCTCACGAATGGTCTTCCAACCAAGGCTCCTAATCAGTGGTCCACTCGGGGAATCAAAGCTGCTATTCGTTACAATTCTAGCAGCTCTATTTTGAAGCTTTTGGAGCTGATTGATATCAGTGGTGCCACAACAACCCCATACAGAACAGCAGTATCGAAAATGGGGCTCCACAATACCTGAGTACAAAGTTTTCAAAGAAGCCATTGGGAGAATATTCCTTGCGTGTTTTAGAAATCCAATGGCTCTGGATACTTTGCTAGATACAGCTTTAATATGCTCTTTCCAATCTAGACTGTTGTCAACTTGAACACCAAGGTATTTGGTCTTCTTGACAACGTCCAGTTCTCTGCCACGAATTTCTAGATTCAGTTTTTCTGCTGCATTGTTGAGCGTTCGGTGCTTTGGTTTGGTCGCGATTAACATAGATTGTGTTTTAGCAACATTTAGCGAAAGTTTGTTGCCCTTCAACCATGAGTCTAAGTGCTCAAGATCGACATTAATAGCCTCGTTCAGCTGAGAAATATCTTTTGACTTTAAGCAAAGGCTAGTGTCATCAGCATACATGGACACAGTTGAACTCTGGACAGCACTTGGGAGATCATTGATGTAGATCAAGAAGAGAAGTGGTCCAAGACATGACCCTTGGGGTACCCCTACCTCCACTTCCCCGGTTTCAGAATCGACTCCACCTACTCTGCAGTACTGTTTTCTGTGGGAAAGATAAGATTGAAACCAAGAAAGCTCCCTTTGTCGAACACCATAGTGCTCTAACTTTTTGCAGAGAAGGTCATGATCTACAGTGTCAAACGCTTTTTTAAGGTCAATGAATACTGTACCCACCATCTGTCCAGTGTCCAACCCACTATACCAATCGTCAGTGTTTTTCAGTAAACAGGTCAGTGTAGAATGGAGTTTTAAGAATCCAGATTGACCAGGATGAATAAGGTTATACCTAACCAGATATTGGTGAAGTTGGTTAAACACTAGTTTTTCAAAGAGCCTTGAAATGACGGGAAGAACTGAAATTGGGCGGTAATTAGGCTTTTCAGCCCTATCCCCATCCTTGAAAATTGGTGTAATCCGGGCATTTTTCCAAGAATCAGGAAACTGACTAGTTTCAAGAGAGGTGTTAAACATGAAAACTAAGGAGTTTTCAATGTAAGGAGTAGCTAACTTTAAGAAGTAGCTAGATATGTTGTCACTTCCAAGGCTCTTAGATGTTTTTATCTTGCCCATTGCATCTCTAATGTCCTGAACTACGATTGGCCTGAAATTAAAGCGCCTATTATCAGGGTTAAGATTATATTCACCAGTGAGCATGGGGTTGGGGGCACCTTCAATCTTGCTTGCTAGATCCTTACCTACTGAGCAGAAATAAGAGTTCATGGTATTGGAAATTTCCTGCATATCTACAATTTCTCTTCCAGAGTCTTTCAAAAGATCTATGTTTGTTGACTTAGATCTTTTGTTTATTACCTGTTTTATTATTTTCCATGATTCCTTCATGTTGCCTTTAGCTTGAACAAGTCTTTCCGAAAAATACTGCCTCTTCAACTCAGAATTTTGTTTGTTAATTTTGTTTCTTATGTGCCTATAGGAGCTCATAAGAAGCTGAGATTTGCTTTTAAGAGCAGCTTTTTTCAGTTTATCCCTGCCACGTATTAGCTTCTTTAGGTCGTCATTCACCCATGGGCAGTACCTCTCAGAAACACGCAAAGTCTTGGTGGGAGCATGCTTGTCAATGATCAAAGAGAAAAGGGTTGACCACTGGGTGACAAGTACATTGACATCATCTGTTTCGTTAAGTCCCTGCTCCCAACAAATGTCAGCAACATCAGCAAGGAATGCATCTTTGTCAAAGTTTTTCATAGATCTTGTTGTGATCACCTTATGGTCCTTCTTTAATGCACCCTGAAACTTGCGGACACAAAAGATCATTAGTGATCACTCATAGAAACCTTATGCACTCCTGCTTCAATGATATTTCTGGCAGATGTTGTAGCAACATGATCTATCATGGAGGATGTAGTTAGTGTGACCCTAGTTGGCTCCTCAATAAGCTGTTTATTTTGGCGAAATTTCTAAAGGGCGTTGACCCTAAGCAGAATTTTCCAGTTCTGCAGTTTTCCTAGTTTCCCACCTTTCATATCCAGCTTTCTGACGGAATTTTTCAACGTATGTATGTATTATTTGCCACAGCACGATAAAATATTTACAAGTTATTATAAAAATTAAAAAGTATAGCTACAATACAATATAACATAGATTGTAAGGTTAAAAACGTAAAAGGAAAACACCCCTAATTACAGTGGCAGGGATAGCATTAAAGGGTCAAGATGACCTTATTTCCATAATGGTCCCCTTAGAGGTGCTGGTATAACAGAAAAGATGAAAGAAAATAAGATAGGAAAGTACTGTAGTTGTTGTTATCAGTACAAAACACGGTTTATGAGACAAAACATGATTGGGAGAGACGAGAAAGGGTCATAGTAGAAGACGTATATATCATGTTCCTCTTTTTGTATGTTCTGGAAAAAAATTTCTTTGATCTTATGTTTCAAAGTATTTGGATTGTTAGCTGATTTTAAGTCAGACTGAATGCTATTCCATATTTTCGGCCGTAGGTAAGATAGGCTTTTTTGTCCAGAAGTACTCTTGCGAAATGGAAATTCCACTTTAAACTTGGATCCCTGCGTTGTTCGGCCTTGGTTGGCTGGATGGAATATCTCAGCAAAATAAGCTGGGTCAGTTCCATCAAAAAACTGCATTACATTAACGCAAAACACATTGATCCATCCTTTCCTTTTCTTTGTGGGGAGCCAATTTATAGCCTTAAATTCTGTGGCGCCAATATGGGCTGTATTTTTCAAATTCAGGTAAAAGCAAATGCATTTGTTTTGAGCAGCTTGGATTTTTTGGACCGCCTTATTCAACATTAGGTACCACGGTGAACACGATGTGCATGCGTAATCAAAATGGGGTTGAATAAGGGCATTCAAAAGCAACATTCAAAGGGAGCTATCTACGAAGTTCTGTTTTCTGTACAGAAATTTTAGCTTGCCATGCCATTTGTCTTTCCAAGCATCCTAGTTACCATTGACTCCCCAGAGAGATTTTCATCCAGAATACATCCCAGATATGTGACTGTTGAATGTTGTTTACTTTTTATGTCACCTTTCCTAATGTCTAGTTTTCTAAGGTTCTTGCATTTTTTACGCCCAAAGAGAATGGATTTAGTTTTGTCTTCTCCAAAATGAATGCTCAATTTTTTTTCTAAGAACCAATGGCAGAGTGCATTGAAATTTCTATTCAATTTGCTTTCTATCTGTTCAATGCTTTTGTCTCTAAAAATTAAGCAAGAATCATCTGCATATAGAAGCAGGTCACAGTCAACTGCTCGTGCCATGTCATTCACGTAAAGAAGGAATATGAGTGGACCAAGAATTGACCCCTGAGGGACCCCACATGACAGATTACCATGATTAGAGTATTCATTTCCTATGTTGACAGTAAATGATCGGTCCTGAAGGTAAGATTTAAACCATAATATGGTAGACTCATTAAAGCCAAAGGCAAGCCATTTTATCCACGAAAATTTCGTGGTCAATTGTATCAAAAGCCTTTTGAAGGTCAATTAAGATCATGCCTGAAAACAATCCAGCTTCAATGTGTGATGAGCGCGAAAGCCAGATTGGTATCTGTACAATATTTTCTTTCTTTTCATCTAGGTACTTTTGTACTTGACCATGGATGATTTTTCCATAATTTTTTGGAGTTGTGGAAGCAAAGAAATTGGTCAATAGTTTTTGGGATCATCTTTAGATCCTTTTCAAAAGTGGTTTTAGTTTTGCTTGTCTGCAACTATCAGGAAATTTTGATTGTAGGATCGAGAGATTACATAATTTGGTTATTTTCACAGAATGAAGTTCTCAGTGGCTTTCCTAGTTTCCCAGTTTCCACACCCAGATTCTTGGCTGTCCTCCCAGTTTCCCAAGCTTTCTGGGAAACAGAGTTCCCAGCTTTCAAAACTTTCTAGGGGAAAATGGGGGAAATCCAAGGAAATCTTAGCTTAACCAGTTATTTCCCAGTTCCGTTGGTAGGATGAGTTTCAGAGTGTTCCAAAAGTGACTATATACCTTAAAGGGAATCAAAATACCTAAAAGCTGGCCTAGGCTAAGTTAAAAATATAATCTATTGTATTTGACAACTTTGCCACAAGGGGCTTTGTGGAGCCAAAGAAACAATGGATGCATAGGTGCTTTCTGCCGCCTATTTATAGTTGTGAGACATATTTCTACTCCCTTCAAATTTAAACTTTTTGATTTATACATGTTTAAATTCTTTTTATTTTACATGACTTATCTCACAATTTTCTACCCTTCAATTATACCTTTTCTGATCAGAAATCATAAATCTTGCACAAGAAGTTGCTAAATATGGGATAGGTGCTTTTGAGACTTGATGTTACAGCTCATAGACTGGACTGTGACCACAATAACTACCTCTCTGCATTATTGCCAACAACTTATATCTTGTTATTTCATGAACAGCATTTCTTCAGTATTTCTTTACTTACTTTGTCAATTTAGCTTCTTTTGTTCTGCAGTAATTTAAAATGATTTTAGGTTGCATTATTGTTTGTTTTGCTTCATTAAGACAACACTCCTAACATTCTTTCCAGGCTTGCCATTGTCTTCCAAGGGTCATCAATGTCAGTACTGATGTAGGAAGCGGTCCTGGGTATCAGGTTGCAACACTCCACCATTTTGTAGTCAAGGGCGGCGCCATGGGATGGACTGGGGTGGACATGTCCAACCCACTTTCCTTAGGTCAGTATTCCTAAGCAAAAATGATATGAAAAACATTTGGCATACCTTCTGGCAGTCAATTCTACCTCTTGTCCACCCCACTTTCTCAAAGCTGGCGCCGCCCCTGTTTGTAGCAAATCTTCTGAGCAGAAGCAAAATTCCCAAGCCTCTTTTTGAAAACTGCGCAGGTAACACAGCAAACTGGTGGGAAAATCTGTGAAGAAATTGGTGTCACAAAGAACCTTGCACAGATGGAAAACAAGCCATAAATTTTTGTACCGGGGACGCATTCTCCGCATAGACCAAACTTTACAGTCTGGCTGTGGAACGCTGATTTTTCGAAAATTGAGCACCTCCTATGTAATAACCACTACATAAATGTGTAGCATCTATATATTTCAGCCATTACAGAAAATTACAAGTTCTTTTTATTTGGAATTTTACAGCAGTAGAGTCAAGGAAGTTCATGTGACATCATGTTGTAGTTGTTGTCTTTGTTGTTGTGGCTGTCTTACTTCCTGTTGTTGTTTAGGATGTTGTACTCACTGGTTGGTCATATAGGGAACAAGATTGCCTATCCTAAAGACATAACACATCATAACTATGAAACTCTAGGTATTTCCCGCCTTTTAAGGAGGCTGTTTAGGAGTCTCTATGAAAGAGACAGGCAACCCCACCAAACCAGTCAGATCCTGTCCATGCTTTGGGTTGGGCCACCCTGGCACCTAATCATGGCAGCAAAATAAAAAAAAGCTACTTGTTCCCAGGGGGGGCACTTGTGAAAATTTTGATAGGGATGCTTGTGTCATTTCTTTGGGTTTGAAATTTACGAAAATGTAATTTTTTTGGGTTTCACTAAGCTGGCATCATTTTTTTGGGGTTGAAAAAATTGCCGTCATTTTTTGGGTTCATTGAAAATTCGAATCATCTTTTTAGGTTACTGAACTTTGTATTTAGAAAATTATAATCTCAATTAATTAATGGAAGTACTGTAGGTTGTTGAATAATTCTGTTTTCCCAATTATGCTGAATCAGAAGTTTTACTACTCTATGTATCAATTCATTGATATATAGTTTTTGGAAAGAATAGTTGGTTATTAACATGATGATTTATACAAGTCAAGGAATTGCTGTGATGGTCTCCAAATTCAATATCAGTTTTACTATCTTGTGCAGAATTGTGTAAGGTGCAATTTTCTCAGTTTAACTTGTTGTACAAAAAGAATAGTTATGGGGGCTCAAAAATAATTCCGTCATTTTTTTGGGTTTGAAAATTTTGGGCCTGTCATTTTTTTGGGTAGATTAAAAATCTGTCCAAATGAGCATCCCTATCTTAAAAAAATTTTATAGAGTGCCCCCCCCCCCTGGGTACTTGTTTGCATAAAAATACCGTTTATGCAAGAGTTAGAAGTGCATAAAGGTAATTTATACACATGTGAATTAAAACTTTGATTAAAATATTAGATTAAACTAAATAGATTAAACTATGATTTATATTGAACGAAACATTGCAGCTATTTACACAAACCTGCACCTCTGTGTTTTGCAATTGCCTAATCAACAGGGTCTATCTACCTTTTATTTTTCATCAGTCCACACTACCCATTATACCCCCAGCCTGCCATTTCCCATTTTACCCCAGGAGGAGAGCCTATTCATCAACGTTCACTCTCCCTGAGGTACCAAAGAGACTTGAAAATTCTGCCAAGTATGAGTTACAAATCATAAATCGTGCTTGCACTCTGTATCTCCCAGTGTCTCCTAAACTATCCCCGTGATGTAACCAGGTAATCTGATGAGTGGAAAAATATTTTCCTTTAGCGTGAACGTCTAACTCACCTTTCGTCCCTCCAAGTATAAAAAATATAGCAAGTGAAAGAAGTGCAGTCAATGTGAAAATGATTATCTGCTTCTTTGACATTGTTTCTAATAAGACGCCAGCCATCTTGAAATAAATACTTTTTGTTACTTCTTTTCTTCACAGGCTGCTTCTTAATTCTCGACGCTATTTTGTGTTGCTGCAGTTCTTGGTTAATTTTTCCTTTCTTCACGGTAAGATTTGTTCATGAAACTCTTCTCCTTAGGATGAATGAAGTTCTTATCTTGGCCTGGCTGGTGTTAGCTGTCCCTTTTCATGTCTCGACGTTTTTGAATCAAATCTGAAATTAATTCATGAAGTGTCATCTTCCGCTCAATCCCAAATATTAGGCCTGCATGCCATTTGAATCACACTTCAAAGAATGCCGATTTAATCCTGCAATTGTTTTAGGAATTTTTCTAAACAATAAAGATAATTTGATTGGTTGGCCTGAGGGAATCAATTGTTCCTGATTTAAAAGAAATAAATCCGATTGGTAAACAGCAGGAAAAGGCGGGCAATTTGTCATTTGCAAACAACACAGAGAACAAATGTTTCATGGAGAGAGCAGCAACAACAACAACAACCATGCCAGTCATATCTTTAATTTTGTATATTGCTTATTGTTGCCAGATGTATATATTTTTATCTATTAATTTATTTGTAAATAGTTTATTAGGTAATTTAATTTTAACAGGGCCAAATTGTAAAGCAATATCCTTATTGAATTTGTACCCTGTATAAATATGTTTATAATATGAAATATGAAATATGAAATATATATAAATTAGCATACTCATAACATCAAATTTCAGTCTGTCCGTGAATCCCTTTGCATCGGTTTCGCCATATCATGTTTCCACATATCATATTAGATATCCAGATACACTGCATCATTTCATTGTAGACTTTGCCTTCTCACTCGACCAGGTTGGAAACTCGGGCGGCTCGGGCGACTCTACCCTGGGTACCAGAGTACCCAGGGTGAGTCTATAATAATAATAATAATTCATTTATTTACAGTTGGTAAAGTGTCTAGTCAATATAAACTAATAAAAACCAACTATCTAAACATAAATCCTATTTACAAATGTTGCATCGGCATTGTTCTCCCTTCCAATTTTTGATCATTGTTTTGAACTGTTTTGTATTTTGTGAGGATTTTATGCTGTCTGACAAAGTGTTCCAAAGTATACTACCTCTGAACGATAGGGAACTTTGTCCATATGAAGATGTCTTAACTTTTGGTACCTGGAGTAGATTCTTTATTCTTAGGTCATACGTGATTTCCTTCGTTGTGAAAAACTCTGACAAAATAGAAGGACTAACGAAATTGGAGCATTCATATATTTCAACCATTAGCTTTTGCAGATTACTACAATGGATCGTTATCTCTTCCGACCTTGCCAGTAGTTCTTCAAATGTAGATGTATAATCGCCATGGAGAATTATCGCCATCTGTTAAATCGCGTGCCCTGCGTGCCCTGCGTGCCCTTCAATCTCCTCGTGCCCTCGTGCCCAAAATTTCGGCGTGCCCTAGTGCCTTCGATGTTGGCGTGCCCTCGTGCCCGCGTGCCCAAATTTTCGGCGTGCCCTCGTGCCTGTGTTGCTTTAAAACGATGGATAACATCTGACATGAACTTGACGACTTTTCATTTACCTTGACGACTGCACCACGTACTCTGCATTTTAAGTGCTCGCAATTTTCAATTTTTTTCTGTGATGATTAGGGTAAGACGGGGTAAAGTGAACCACGGGGGTACTTTCAAGGCTTGACCTTCATTTACAAATGCAGTTACAGATCTACCCTGGGTACCAGAGCCTCGAAATTTAGATGGAAGGAAATTGGTAAGAGGAAAAGAGAGAATTATTTTTCTTTTTTTCTTTTTATTATTTTTTGGCTCTGGTACCCAGGGTATTACAGATCCAAGAATTCTGTTTGATTTGATGAAACAAGGATATCTATCGATACAGGAAAGATAGATGGTCATAACCATGAGCTTGATAACTGCGTAAGATTTTTTTTTGTAGTTTTGGTTTTACCTCAGGGAGAAGTTTCGGGGTAAAGTGAACTACCTCGAAAAAAGTGTTTCTCTCCGTGGTGATATGGTATCTATATGCAATATAACATTTTCTTAAGTGTATTCCCATGATTATCCATCGATTTGTATTCAGTATGTGACTCAAATTTGTATCCAAAAATAGTTTTGGTAAATATTTTGATTCTGCAAAGATTCTTCTCAACATAGGCCACCATTTCACTTTTTAATTTTATTCGATTTTTTTGGTTTTGACATGCGAAGGACTGCTTAGAGTCGCAAAGCGAATAACGATTCCAGGTTCCCCTGGTATTTGATTGGTTTTATTGAAAAGTTTGCTCAGTAGTTCACTTTACCCCGTGTCGGGGTAAAATGAACTAAGCGAAGTGGTCTCCAGAGAAACCTCTTTTGTAAGACAGTGGAAAAAGATTTCAAAAACATTTTTGCTGGATAAACTTACCCAAGGACATAATTTCAAAACAAAGTTGAAAAGTTTGCCCTCAGCTGCAGTCTCTTCTGCGTATCCTTAAAAAACTTCCAAGATAGTCCACTTTACCACGTGTTATCTTAAATTATCTCCTTTATTTGGTGCAGCCTAGCCGTTAATGTCCTATCATTAATTAGATACCTGCTTGTTGTTAAGTTCCGTAGATGTTTGTCTCTACAAAACTTTATCCATGTTTTAAATTTTTCACTTCAAATTCTCTGCTCGGGTTTCTCGGATGAAATTTAGAAAAAAAGGATCACTAAGTTTCAAACTTTCAAGAAACATTTCAAGGGTCACATCCCTCAAGAGTGTCCTGAACATCAACATCGAAGGCACGAGGGCACGCCGAGAATTTGGGCGCGAGGGCACGCCAGCATCGAAGGCACGAGGGCACGCCAAGAATTTGGGCACGCGGGCACGAGGGCACACCAAGATCGATGGCACGAGGGCACGCCAGAAATTTGGGCACGAGGGCACGAGGGCACGAGGGCACGCCAACATAGAAGGCACGAGGGCATGCTGAAAATTTGGGCACGCGGGCACGAGGGCACGCGGGCACGCCAATATGGAAGGCACGAGGGCACGCCGAAAATTTGGGCACGCGGGCACGAGGGCACGAGGGCACGCCAACATCGATGGCACGAGGGCACGCCGAAAATTTGGGCACGAGTGTGACGATAAGCACTTTTTAGCATTTTTATGAGTTCATTCATTTGAATATATTTTTCCTTTAGCTTTGATTTATTCATTCAAGTTTTAATGATTTTCCTTTCAGATTATGACTAGGTATCATTTCACATAGTTTCAGCATTGATTACGTATGAACCTCGCTTTCATTCCTTTTCGGCATTTACTTTTGGTATATGACTAGTTGTTTTATTACCTAGGTTGGTCCTTTAACGCAAATCTCATGTTTGTCATTTTCCTGTTATTCTTATATTTGATTGGTTAGTCTTAATTCGTATTTCCGCGTAGTTTCTAATATATTCTGTAACTTTTGAGTTGATCTTTGATTATCGTATATGCGACCAGCTACACGTTAATTCCGGATCTCACTGGAGAGCCGTTAACCTTGTACATAGCGTTTGTATATAATCATATAACCGAAGTTTGTGTGATTTATCTGCTCGTGCCTTAACTGCAAGTGAATCCAAGTCAGATCACATCAACGCAAGAAACTTACAGATCGTATTTTGACATATGGTGACAAAAAGTCATACTTTGACACGAGGGCACGAGTGCACGAGGGCACGCCAACATCGAAGGCACGAGGGCACGTAGGGCACGTAGGGCACGCCATTTGACAGACTCACCCAGGGTAGGGCGACTCCGGGAAACTCGGGCGAATATTTATTAGTTCAAAAATGATGATCCTAAAGCTAAAATTTCTTTGATATGATCAATATTTTCAACAGTAACTGCTTTATTTAGTATGGTCTTCATAATATTTTGTATGCCAATTTTCGTTTCGAATTCGTTTCGTTTCGTTTCGCATAGAGTATGGCCTTTAGCATCATTCTTAATTTCCTATCATTTGCTTTTCTTATTTCTTTGTTCAATCGGTTCGGTGGCTCATAATGTCTCAGTTAATTTTCATATGAATGGGGTATGGAACTTTCTAGAAAATTGCTTATGTCAGTGTTTTTTTTTCAACTTGGCAAAAATGTCCATTCGAAAAATCTGAAAATCAGTTTTTTTGTCCTAAAAAGATCAATTTTGACTTTAACGGACAATATCTCTGGACAAAGACAGGTTTTGTGGCACTTTAGAATATTATGTCATTGGGATGAGCATATTTGGAATCTATATTCCAAAACACCTCAGTTTACAAAATTTCGATTTTGGACCCTCTCAAAATTGCTTTGATAATTTTTTATCTTTGAAATACTATCTACAGGGTGTCTCAAAAAAATTGTTCGA
Source organism: Aurelia sp. 3 sensu Dawson et al. (2005) (assembly GCA_964020215.1). Lineage (NCBI taxonomy): Eukaryota > Metazoa > Cnidaria > Scyphozoa > Semaeostomeae > Ulmaridae > Aurelia > Aurelia sp. 3 sensu Dawson et al. (2005). The sequence goes on from OZ026586.1 coordinate 20,048,028, forward strand.
CGTTTGAGTTAATATTGAAAAATAAGGGCAACATGAACAGGCTCATGGAAAAATAGCCCTGTTCCTAAGATTATGAATTAATTTTAGAGACTAAAATCGTGCAAATCGGTTGAAAATTCACTGAGTTACGAGCTCTCGAAGGTCAAAAATATGAGATAGCCGAAACCAGAGACCCCCCAGATTACTTGTATTGCAAAAAGCTCAAAGACGGAGGCAAGAGAAGCTTATCCAATGTCATACCTCTCGTTGATGCCAGGGCAAACCAAGTACGGCCTCTAAAGTAAATAATTTCTTGCGATCATTCTCAAAATTCCTTAACATTGCATAGGTCCAAAAACAGTGGTTCAAAACAAATTCGGCGAGAGACTGAATCTGTGTCCTCAAAGCATCCTTATGCTTGACAGTTAGGTTATCGAATACCTGTTTGAATCCCACTTGGTTCGCCCTGAAACAATTGAGAAATAACAGAAACGACGACCTATGGGACTTTTACCAAAGATGCCATTTCGAGGCCTCTGGTTTCGGCTTTCGCACAAACTTGAACTTCAAAAGCTTGTAGCCCCATTAATTTTTAGCGGATTTGCAAGATTCTTGTGTCAAAAATTAATTTGAAATCTCAGGACAAGGGTGACTTGACCCAAGGTCCATTCAGCGTATCGTTATTTTTTAGTATTTAATCAAACGTCGAACAATTTTTTTGAGACACCCTGTAAGATACCTGAAGTTTCAAAATCTGGTCCGAGGAGCACCAAAGGATGAACGATTCCTTGGGAAATCACAATGAAAGACAAAGAAATTTTAGTCTGTCGGTTATCATTAGAATATAACCTTGGATTATCTAAAAAGATAGAGTATTGTTGTAATACCGTGAAAAATCCAAACAGCATATATTGAAAGCTATTGGAGCATGTAAGGATGCAAAGTCCATAAAGTAAAAGCTCACTTCTGCAGAAGTTTCGTTGATTTTTATCATAAATAGTTAAAGAACTTTTTTAGAGAACTAAGTTGCAAATATAAGATGATAAAAATGCTTGTAAACTGAACTTAAATGACTTTAGGCTTAAGAATACGTTTGCGAGCGATTTTTGATAAAAGATTCCACGATTCAATTTTATCTTTTGCCGTTAATCGGATTTCAAATTCGATGAAAAAGACAACAATTTCTAACTTTGAGAATTCATTGATTTCAACGGAATATTTCCTTCTTTGGAGCTCCTTTTTTAAACAAAATTTTGATTTTACGAGCAAGTTATAGCCTTCTACATTAGTTTAGTAATGTCAAATGATTAAAGCCCAAGCCTTGTATGATTGGAAATTTCTAATTTAATGTTAAAGCTTTAAAAGAAAAACTGGAATAACGCATCCTATAAGGCTCCAGAAGAGCTGATTCTTTTGGCAATTTGTTCCCAATTCATGTTATTATTGTTTTGAATTCTTTCAACGGCTCATTATGGTATTCAAACGATAGAATACGATTTTAGATGAAAACGGCAAAACATACGATCGTTTCTCCTGTGTTATTTTTGATTGGAATTACGGCATCCTTGATGGCTCTAAAGGGAATAAATCAATATTTTTCTGCTCTTACTAAAACAAAATTTGCCACTCTTGTGACTTCCAATACAAATGAATCTCATGAGTTGGGTGCTTTTGGTACAGTTAAACATGATGCGTTAAGTGGAATAAGTCTTCCTTGTGTGCTCCAATCCAAAATTTTTTTGCGTCAAAATGTGGGCAACTACAGGGTGTCTCAAAAAAATTGTTCGACGTTTGATTAAATACTAAAAAATAACGATACGCTGAATGGACCTTTGGTCAAGTCACCCTTCTCCTGAGATTGTAAATTAATTTTTGACACAAGAATCTTGCAAATCCGATAAGAATTCATGGGGTTACAAGCTTTTGAAGTTCAAGTTTGTGCGAATGCTGAAACCAGAGGATAGACTAGCTCCACTAGCCCCTCTATTTCGCTGTTGTTGTTGTTGCTGATGGCCAGCTCAATGAGGGACTAGTTGCCAAAGAGTATCTCAAATCGGAATTTTGGAGCGGAAAAATCTGCTCCTAACCTGATTGGAGCATTTTGGCGAAAACAATAGCTAATTCCTTTGTAGCCAATCGATTTTTGCTCTCTTTACTTTTTATTCCTCGAAAGCCTCCTTTTCAAAGTGAGGCCAATGCATGGTCCGAGATTTTCAAGAAACGCAATAATGGCGTGGGATTCGTGGGATCTCATTGTCGCAGTTCGCAGCTCGATCGAGCAGAAGCCAACGAAGTCGTGGCGATTATGGCAGCCATTTTTTATAACATGAGCAATGGGAAGAAATAATTGTTTGTGCTCTGACAGGACATGGCAAAGTGTGATGTTTTTGCAAGTTTTTAGAGGCATTTTCGAGCACATCCAACTCTCTGCCGGTGGTGGTTGGTTGCTACTGTACAGGGGCGGACTGGCACTATTTTCCAAGGGTGGCTTCATGGCTATGAAGGGCCCGTAGGGCGTGGCCAAGTGTTCAATGGGTGTGGCCATTCGGCAAGCCTAATTTCACACATCAGAAGAATGTGTACAAATTTTGGGCTTGTTGGCACTAGAATCTATCATTGCAGGGTTATCTTGTGGGAAATAAAAGCTCCTAGATATTTTTGAATGCATGTACCTACATTTGACAGCTGACATCTTGCTTAAGCCGAAACGTTCAAATGTATGCGTGTTCTTTGAGTATTTATATCATCTGCCGATCAAAATATGCCGACCAAAAACGAATAAATGTTTTCAGTCAAAGTGCACAATGTGTAAAGTAGAATTCTTTACAACTTAGGCCCTATACTTTCATAATGTGTACAATGGCTACGCTTATCACAATGGCAAACATGTTACAGTACGGAGAGGCATAATCTAATATGAGCAAAGCGAGCAGAATTTTGCCATTTGAGGCTATGCTCCAGGAGAAATTTCTTAAAACTTGCCATTTACATTGTGGGAAACTGTGTCTTTCATGCAAGATTCACTAAGACATAGAGAAAAGGATTACTGTTGAAGAAAGATGTCTCAAGGAAACTTTAAAAAAGAGCTTCAATTGCAGAAACGATATACGTCTAGCAATCTTGTGGATTTTTGCATTCGTTCTACAAGATGAATGAACTTTTAAAGTTGCAACTTTTAAATATCCAGGCATCAATCATGTAATAAAATCAATGCTAATAAAGCAATTGCGTTAGTGTTTTTCTAGTAGCTGGAGACAACAGCGTGGCCAAGGTAAACTTAGTGAGAGCAGGCAAAGGAGGGGGTCTGGGGGCGAGGCCCCCCGGAAAATTTTTTCGGGCCACGCCCTTTACTTTGGCTTAGAATGCATCTCCCGGTATCATACATGCCATTAGCAGTGAGGAAAGTTTGATGTTTTTGTGACAGTTACGCTAAGAATTAGAGAGCAAGAAAATGGTTTAGAAGAAACATCCTTTGGGTAAGAAAGCATCCCCTGATACCATATTTACCAGTGCTAAAATGGAACATTTGACAGTTTGGTAACAGTTATCTTGTATACAATACAGTGTGAGTCAACGTGAGCCTCTGTTTCTTTTTGAATCCTGAGAACCATCTTTATAGAAAAGTGGGATGCAATAGTCCCCATCAACACCACTCCCTAACGCAAAATCCATAGGTTATGCTATAAATAGAATCCAAAGACAATTTGAGATTCGGCACTCTATTTTTGGCTTTTATTTTATTAAAGGGGCCTATTGGATCACTGTAAATCAAATCAAATCAAATCAAATCAATAATAAAACTTTATATTTTAACGCCTTTCAATTCACTGAAATTTTGGGGCATATTACAAAGGAGTCTCTTTGGGCCCTTTAAGGTCAGACAAAGGCAAAATACTTTTTTATTGATTTCTACCATTTACAGTCTGGAGATTTCAAAATTTCAAACGAAATTTCGATATGAGTTCCGGAACTTATCGAAATTGCCGCTCGAATTCCTTTTTTCAGTCAAATTTTTCAAAAAAACCGCGCAAGCAAAAGAGCCTGGAACTAGCAGAGGCGTGACGTGGAATGAGTCGATTGAGTCAATGCAAAGCTGCGAGAGAATGTAGGAGTCTGTTTGCACTCACTGACAGTCAAGTCAGGAAAGTTCGAAAGTTCTCAATTCAAAACGCCGAGAAAGTGGGTAGTTTATGGTTGTGGCTAGTCAGCTTGTGCAGAGAAGAATGTACATGCACATTATTCTGTACTTTGGCACGGACAGACGTGTTGCAGCAGTGAGCTGAGCTGTGGACTGGCTTGGAGGGTGAACACGTACAAGAATTGCAACAATGAAAACATCGGGGGTCTGCACTAAATATTTCAATCCTAGCGACTTTGAACATTCATTGGCTGCTACAAGTGATTTAGCTAGCTTTCAGAGCACCTTCTTCGGCGTGAGGAAAATGAAATTGTAGTTAAAATTGAAAGATATACTCACCGAATCGCAGATGCAGACAGCGGGAAAATTGCCATGTCATGACTAGGCCCAGTGATAGTCTCTTACCATAGACCGATAAGAGAGCGTTCTTTCTGCAAATATAGTTTTCCTTTTCTTCGATGACTCTATTTGCGAACTTCTTAGGTGGCCTGTGTATTTCCTACCTCGTACAATATAATTTGTATTTAAAGATCATTCGTGAAGCCATGCAAATGTACCTTCGACAGGCGCTTGTAAGCCCAACGAGGCTAAAAGCAAAAATATATACTAAAAGCAGAAGTGCTAGAGTTAGGGATGGTTGACCACTTTTTGGTTTACGGAATAAGAAAAATAAATGCTTGGCGAGTCAAAGATAAGAAACCAAAACTTTTGGAGACTCGTAGTCTTAGAAAATATGATAGGGCATTGTTTCGTAACGATCTGCAGCAGATTGATTGGGAAACCATCCTTAGCTCTTACGCTGATAATCCTGATAATATGGCTACCACTTTTCAGGAGATCTTTGAGTCGGTTTTAGATATCCATGCACCCCTGAAAAAAAGAAGAGTAGGTAGCACCTCTACTCCCTGGATAACCCCAGAAATTAGGAAATTAATGAGGGAAAGGGATGCAGCTAAGAAAGCGACGAAAACATATCCTGAAAAGTGGAACACATACAAGCATCTCCGTAACAAGGTAACACAAAAAATACGAGATGCAATACAATCACACTATCATGGATTCATCGAAGAAAATAAAGGAGATCCAAAAAGAATGTGGAAGGTTATTAACAAGGTACTAGACAAGGCAACACCCTCAACAGAAGTTTCGACCTTAGATGTTGAGGGGAGAACAATTACAAAAGAAAAAGATATAGCTGAAGCACTTAATCATCACTTTACCACCATAGGACCCAAACCATAGTCTATTGAAAAAGAGCCCAAACTTGCTAGCAAGTTAGAGTCCAGGTCTGATGATGATTCTCTCAAACATATCAATGCTCAGCAAAACAAAATGATGTTTGTACCTGTCGATGAAACGTATGTGCTAAATGCCATTAAGCAACTAAAAAATGGCAAAGCACCAGGACCAGATAAGATCTCCACTAAGCTAATTAAAGATGCAGCTGACTTCATTTGGAAGCCACTAACCATGGTTTTCAACTCATCATTGAAGTATGGCGTCTTCCCAGATATCTGGAAATTAGCAAGAGTCACACCAACTTTTAAGACAGGCTCAAAAAAAGATGCAAATAATTATAGACCCATCTCTGTCATTTCAGTCTTTTCAAGGATGTTGGAAAAGATAGTTCACAATCAGCTTATTGAATATCTCGTAACTAACAAATTATTGACGCCAAATCAATCTGCTTTTCGAAAATTATATTCCACCGTAACATCCCTGATAAATGGTACTGACTACTGGTATGACAACATGGATAAAAAGCAACTCAACTTAGCCATATTTCTTGATCTGAAGAAGGCATTTGATACCGTGGATCATAGAATATTGATAAAAAAGTTAGGTGCATACGGTATCAGGGGAATCTCGGGAGCATGGTTCTCAACTTTCTTAAGTAATAGAAAACAATTTTGTTCAGTTAATGGACAAAAGTCAGGGGCTAGATTGGTAACATGTGGCATACCGCAAGGGTCGTGCTTGGGACCACTCCTATTTATCATCTATCTAAATGACTTCGAAAAATGTTTAGAGTTCTCTAGGGCTAGTATGTATGCAGATGACACGCATGTCACTTTAACATCTAACAACGTTGATGATTTGATTACAAATGCCCACAGAGAATTAAGAAACATCTCGGAATGGATGAGAGTAAACAAGCTAAGTGCCAACCCTAAAAAAACCGAATACATGATTATTGGCCATCCACGGAGAATCAATGACGTTGAAGTCTCGGAACCACTGAATCTTAATGATTCAGAAATAAAGCGTGTCGCAAAGACAAAATCACTAGGGTTGTTGTGGATGAAGGATTAAATTGGGATAACCAACTCAGCAAAGTGAAGGGGAAGATGAGTGGTGGTCTAAGGTCACTAAGAAAACTGAAATACCTTATTCCACAATCTCAGCTTGACCATGTATACCGCGCCCTTGTTGAAAGTCATCTGCGATATGCTAATGTTATTTGGGGGAGTCTTTCAAAATCAAAAATAAATACCCTCCAACGTCTGCAGGATAGAGCACGTTCGATCATTGATAACGCCAGACAAAAGGATGGCTGGTCTCATAACTGGTTGACCGTTGAACAACTGATAAAATTCGATCGATCAGTTATGACATACAAAATAATCAACAGGCAATGTCCCGAGAGCCTTTGGGATAAATACCATCAAAGGACCCAGCTCTCCAACCACATAACAAGGAATTGCAGGGACCTTCAAATCCCAAGAAACAATCTTGAATACGTCAAGAAAGGCTTTCATTATTCGGCACTGAAAGCTTGGAACGACATTCCCATTGGCATCAGAGAACTCCCTACACTTAGTAGGTTCAAAAAGCAACTAAAATGTTATTTCAAGAGCTGAAAGAGAACAAAAACACGACTCCCTGGAAGAGCAGCTGCTTCATAATAGGTTTTAGATAGATACACTGTAAATATGTATATATTATAATGTATTATTGTAATTAGGCTTTTTTCTTTTGTTACTTTGTATTGCTGAAGGGATTTTGTGTTTAAATAATTTAAAATGAAAAATGAATGAAACTGAGGAGAATGAATCCTGATAAAAACATAATAATAATATAACGAATTTTTTAACAGGATAAAAACTTCAACAATTACAAAAATTGCTGTTATCATTGTTTGTCCTGTACAAAGAAAGGTACATAAAAAGAAAACATAAATATATTACAATTTCAGGTCTAAGAAATAAAAACAGTTTTATATTATCAACATGATAAAATCTTATACATATATGTTGTCCATAATCTCCCTAAAAGCAAGTACATTGTCAGACATCCTTGCAGTAAGTGGTAGTTCATTAAAAGTCTTTGCACCCATGTAGAAGAAGCCTTTCCTCGCGTATTCAGTTCTTATCCGTGGAAGGCATACACTATATCTATTGTTCCTTGTGTTCTTGCAGTGTTCTTGATATGTAAAATATTGACTTAAAGCATGACAGACATTGTTCTGTAGGACATTGTGTACTAACACGCAGGCCCTCCTTTTGATGGCATTTACTGGTGATATAACTTTACATGTTCGCTTTTTTGTGATTATTTGCATTGCGCGATTGTGCAACGAGTTTAGCTTATTTTCTTGTGTCCTAGTCAATTTCAGATTCAATATGCCGCAATAGGTGAGCACTGGTAATACCATTGAGCGGTAGATGGCTTTTGCTGACTCTATATCCAGATGATTTCTGATCTTTGCTAAGAGTCGTAAACGACCTGAGGCCTTCTTGTATTTAGCATCAAAATCACCGTTAAGATTCAGTGAAGAGTCTAGCTGCACACCAAGATACTTATATGTTGAAGTGATGTTGATTTGACCATTTTCGTGTAATATGCGTAAAGGCTCCGTACATTTCCGTATTCTCTGTGCTGTTCCAAATAACAGGGCTTCAGTTTTTCCTTTTTTCAGGTTGAGGATCAATTCATTTTCATTGAACCAGGCAGAAAGTTCCGACATTGCATTCGATAATTTTGCATTTATTTCTTTGATCTCTTTACCAGCTACGTAGATAACGGTGTCGTCTGCATATTTTATTATGCTGGCACCTTTGGTGGAGGAAGCGATGTCGTTGAAAAAGAGAATAAATATGAGAGGGCCTAGGATTGATCCCTGCGGCACCCCACTTATCATCTTTTGTGGATTGGAGAGAGAACCATTGAACGATACTTGAGCGTTACGATTGAACAGATAATTTGTAAACCACTCAAGCTCAATTCCATTTAGACCATAGCTACGAAGCTTCGCTATTAGCTTTGGATGGCTTATCGTATCGAAAGCCTTGCTGAGGTCAATGAAAGTAGCACCAACCATGTATCCTTGATCAACATTTTTGCGGATATTATCGAGAAAAAGTGTTGCTGCCAGCTCCGTAGACATTTTCGGTCTGAAGCCAAATTGAAAGTCAGACAACAACCTGTTTTCATCAAGGAATTTCATGAGCTGCTGATGAACCAGTTTTTCGATAGTTTTAGACAGAACTGGCAATATTGATATTGGCCTATAGTTGTCAAGGCTTGATTTTGATCCCGATTTGTGCACTGGTACAATTCTTGCATTTTTCCATTGAGTAGGGAAAACGCCAGTGGAAAACGAGAGATTTATGATATGGGTTAGAGGCAACGAAATGATTGCTGCAGAGTCCTTTAATAAACCAGGTGGGAGATCATCAAGGCCTGTCGATTTCGAACGTTTAACACCCTTGAGACACCTCTCAACGTCAGCACTGGTAACATGTTTAAAACTGAAACGTTTTTCAGTTTTCTTCTCAATCTTGCTTAGATTTTGCCATATGAAATCTCGTAAAGGGAACGCTTTTCGTTTCATTTCGCTTATAACATTTGTGAAGAATGAGCAGAAACCGTTTGAGATAGTGCTAGGATTATTTACCAGCTCTTCATTAATTTCGAAATTTATGTTTACGTTTGAATTTTTTGACTTTGATGGATAGATCGATTTAATAGTTCTCCAGAATCTCTTTGGATTTCCTGCATTTTCACTCAACAGCTTTCTATGATAAGAAGACTTTGCCTTTCTCACTGCTACATTGACCGCATTTCGCTTTTCTTTATATGCTGCTTGGTCAACCTCTGATTTTGTCTTACGGAACTTGCGCAATACCTTATCCCTCTCATTCATCAGTCGCTTGACACCTTCGTTTAGCCAAGGGGCTGCTTTTCCTTTCACTCTTTTCTGTATTTTTGGTGCATGTTTGTTGAAAACCCCCGAAAGTATGTCCTTCATGTAGCCCCAAGCTTCGTTCACGTCCACGCACTTCAAAACACGTAGCCAGTCACTATTGCGCAGATCCTCTTTCAGTTTTTCCGGATCGTAGTTTCGATAGTTGCGACAGGTTATCTGCCTTGGAGCTTCTCTCGCGAGGTTTATTTTGCGCACACAGCCAACCATATCATGATCTCCAATCCCCGTAGGTATAACCCTTGCGTCTCTGATTGTAGCTGGATTGTTGGTCCCAATAATGTCAATAAGTGTTGATGTTGAATCAGTTATTCTTGTTGGCTTTTGAATCAATTGTTTCAGACCAAAAAGATTTAGAATAGATTTGAAATCTTTTCCGTTTGTACTGTCTAGGAAGTTAACGTTTACATCTCCCAGGAGAATGATTTCTTTGGGCGTCTCGTTTGCTTTAGACAGCATTGCATTGAAATGATTATCAAAGTCCTTTGGGAAATATTTAGAAGTATCAGGAGGACGATAAGTGATCGCAAGTAAAAATCCCTTGGTCTTGGCTGGTTTTACCTCCAACCATAAACATTCTAGGACATCATTTTCTAAATCATGTCTTCGGTCGCAAATTAAATTTTCTGAGATGTAAGCTGCTACTCCACCTCCTTTACCGGTTGGTCTGGGCTTACTAACGAAAATGTATCCTGGAATTTTGAGCATTTCCTTTGCATCAGTGCCATTACTTTCGAGATGGGTTTCACTCAAAGTCAAAATGTCGATTCCTTTGAAACTTTGAATAAGTTCACAGATGTAAGCATGATTTGCAAACAAACCTCGTACATTCTGATGTAAAATCTTAAGACCACGTAGACTGGTGAGATGCTCAAGCTCTGGGTTGTATCTTCGTTCTGAAACTGGGCCAGGGCAGATTTCGATGTCTCCACACAACAAAAGAATTAGGCCAATGATTGATTGGCTTGAGCTTCGAATACGGAAGATGAACTTTCCTCCTCTTGCTTCCCATAGAGTTGACATGATGAACGTTTCTCTTTCATTTGGAATACTGGAACCATTGATACTCAAGCCAATGCTGTCTGAACTAATAAATGCAGGCTTCTTGACTCGAAAATTTGCGATCAGAATCAGCAGGAGCGAGACATACGTCTTTATAACCGCCATTTTACTCTGGAACAATCTAACCCTGAGGGGATCAAGGTGTGTTCTTCCAGTAGCCTTTGCAATTAACACAATAGTCAACTGTTTGATCATTACTATGGTCTCATTCGGCTATTCAAAGATCAAATAATCCTCCAAATGATGTTTTTGTGGTTTGATCCCAAAACGCTGCACTCAATAACTAATGTTATTGCTAGTCACAGATCAAATAAGGCTATTACTAAAATAGGGAATCGGGGAATCGGGGAATCGGGGAATCCGGGAATCAGGGAATAGGGGAATCGGGGAATCGGGGAATATGGAAACAGTAAGAGATATCGGTATGCAGTTTGTGGTATGATATACAACTACCAAATACAAGTCTATTCCCCAAAAATCAAGGGAATCCCCAATGGGATCTAGCCAGAATACTCAGTCAAAAGTACAGTTTCTGAAAAATTACTAAAATGGGGAATATGGAGACTAAAAGCTTTACAGAGGAAAGAAGCATATCAATCGATAGCTCTTGGTCTCCAGGTTTCAAAAATTCAACAATCTAACTCTTATGTGATCATCGTAGGCGTGACCGTGGAGAGTCAAGACGTGCAAAACCTTGCTCTCGTATTTTATCAAATTTTATGTTATAAATCTTGTTCAATCATGGAAAATAACATTGATATAGTCGTAGACACTACTGAAGCACTCAAGGCAAGCAGCAAAGGTCGTTATTTGGAAAACATCGCAAAGATATGCCAAACAAAGCATGGTTGGAGCGAAGACACCACCAAAGCGATACTGGACGAGGCCATCAAACAGAGCAGAATTCAAACAACTACCGTAAATAACAAAGTATCGTATCGAAAGTTTGAAAATAAGAAAGTATGTATAGAAGATGATTGCGAAACCAATGCCACTCAAACAGACCCGTTGCCTTTGAATGATTTTGTGACCAAGGATCAGTTGGATAGATTTCAAAGCGATTTTGTTGAATTCAAGCGATTCTCGCATGGGGAGATTTTATCATTGAAGGCTGACATTGCCAGTAGAAGCCCAAACCCAAAAGTAAATACCCAGTGTGATAGAGATCGTGAAGCATTGGTAACTTGCTTACAACAACGAATTATTTCATTGGAGAGACAGTTGCAAGATAAGCAAATCATCATTGAAAAATTATTAGACGGCCATAAACCTGCAGTTCCATCTTTCAGGCAAGCTACTCCCACAGGAATAGAAGAAAAAGTAACACAATGTAATAAAACAAATGGAGAACAATCAATGAAACAAACAGTTGATACAACGAAAACAAAAGATACAAAGAAAACTATTCAAAATGATCAATCAGGAGAACAGAATCAAGAACAAAGGTCTAAACAAACAACGATGAAAGGCACGGAAATTCAAAGTAAACAAACCCGAGAACAGAATCAAGAGAACGGGCCTAAACAAGCAAAGACGAAGAGTCGGAAAAGAATCACGATCGTTGGTGACTCTATGCTAAATGGAATCTTAGACGAAGGCTTGCAAAAAGACCACAACGTCCAAGTCAAACGCCACCCTGGAGCAACAACGAGAGATATCGTGGATTACGTTAGACCAGTTATCAGAAAAAAGCCCGACTGTATAATAATACACGCAGGAACAAATGACCTTACGAGTCAAGAAAAACCTGATACAATAAGTAATTTCAGAAAGATCATAGAGGAAGCCAAACTTGAATCACCGGATACGTCCATTGTTCTGTCTACAGCGGTGATGAGAAAAGATAAACAGGCAATTGATAAAAAGGTGAGCGTGCCAGCGTTAAATCGTGAGATCAGAGAGTTTGCCAATGCTATGAAGATTTCAGTTGTCGACAATTCAAATCTAGACGTCTCTTGTCTTAGCCGCAAGAAGTTACATCTTAATGAAAAGGGAAACGCCTATTTAGCAAGAAACTTTTTAAACTTTATTAAAACCTTTTGAACTGCGGTGCTTCCAACGGTGCCAACCAGCCAAAGAAACGAAAACTGTTCAGAACGCACTAAGAAAAATGAAGGCATTGACATTGATAGTATTAACGAAGTCATAGATAATGACACCCTACTGGGTCCATCTGAAACATCATCTTTATCAACCCCAACTGAAAATGAGGCAAACTGTTTTGATGATCTGAAACTCCTCCGCCTTAAATACCCACGAAACGTCATAATTAGTTACATCAACATAAACTCCATCAGAAATAAATTTAGTGGTTTTTCTGAGATGATTGGTGAAAACGTCGATATTTTGGTGATAGCCGAGACAAAAATCGATTCATCCTTCCCAACGAGCCAGTTCTTAATAGACGGCTTTAAAAGTCCCTATAGACTTGATGTTTCTGGGAATAGCGGTGGAATTTTGGTTTATGTAAGAGATTGCCTCCTTTCAAAATATGTAAACCTGGTTGACACCCCTCCCGATATCCAGGTCGTGCCAATTGAGATTAATGTTAGAAAACAAAAATGGTTGATATTACCAATCTATAGGCCTCCACTGCAAAATTCAGAATATTTTGTAGAAGAAATATCAAAATTGATTGATAAATGTTCTAGATATGATAATGTAGTGGTCCTTGGAGACTTCAATCTAGAACCTAATGACATAGCCCTGTCATCATTAATACAAGATCATGATTTATATAACATGATCAAACATCCAACATGTTTCAAGTCTTCCAAGGGCCGTTGCATTGACTTAATATTTACAAATAGAAAGCATTCCTTCATGCATTCCAAGTCATTTGAGACTGGATTTAGCGATCACCATCATATGATCTACACCATCTTAAAAACAACATTTATTAAACTTCCACCGAAAACAGTTACCTATCGAGACTACAAGAACTGGTCTCAGCTGCGTTTTGAAGATGAGTTGAGGCAAAATCTGATCTCAGCTCACCCATCTACATATGAAAACTTTGAATCAATCTTTCTGAAAACACTTGAGGCAAATGCCCCTACTAAAACAAAGATAGTCAGAGCTAATAATAAACCGCACATGAATAAAGATTTGCGGAAGGCAATGAGGAAAAGATCAACTTTGAAAAACGTTGCAAACAAAAGTAAGCGAGAGGAAGATATAAGAAAATATAAAGATCAAAGAAACCTTGTCGTGAAATTGAACATTCAGGCTAAAAGACAATTTTTTATGTCGATACAGTCGAAAACAATTGATAACGATAAGAAGTTTTGGAAAACTGTGAAACCTCTGTTTTCCAATAAAAATCCCATGAGCGAGAAGATCACATTGATTGAAGATGGTAGAATCCTCTCAAATGATGTGGAAGTTGCTGAGTGCTTTAATGAGTATTTCTGCAATATTACAGATAGTCTGGATATTGACCCCCTTTTTAAGGAGGTGCCAGAACAAATGTCTGTGGAACAAATGGTTGTGAGAGCGATAGCTAAGTATAAAGATCACCCCTCTATAAAGGTTATCAATCAAAATGTTGCATTAAATGATAACACCTTTAGTTTCTCTCATGTAAGCCCAAATGAGGTCATGAAGCAGATAGACTTGCTTGACAAGAATAAATCCAATAGTGGGAATATTCCAACTGGTATGTTAAAGGCAACAAGGGAAATAGTTTGCCCCTACCTGACAGATTGTATCAACTCTGCAGTCTATGATTGCAAGTTTCCAAATGAACTGAAGGAAGCTGATCTCAGCCCTCTGTTCAAAAATGATGATTCAAATTATAAGGGAAATTTTAGGCCAATAAGTGTTTTACCTGCAGCCTCCAAAGTCTATGAAAGACTTCTAAAAGACCAAATATGCCCATACTTTCAAGACAAACTCTCCGAAATCCTGTGTGGTTTCAGGGAGGGGTATAGTACGCAACATGCTTTAATAAGGTTGATAGAAAAATGGAGGAAATGTCTTGATGCATCAGGTATAGTAGGAACAATTCTAATGGATCTATCTAAGGCTTATGACTGTCTGCCCCATGACCTCCTTATCGCAAAACTGGAGGCGTATGGATTTGATTTCAACAGCCTCTGCCTCATGTATAGCTATCTGGATTGCCGCCATCAAAGGGTAAAAATTGGTTCACATAGAAGTACCGCAAAAAGAATAAAAATTGGGGTACCACAGGGATCTGTCTTAGGTCCTTTGCTCTTTAACATATTCATCAATGATCTGTGTCTCATGAGACTAGACTCGGAGATCTGTAATTTTGCAGATGATAACACCATTTACTCATGTGGGATAGACCTACATGAAATTGTTACCAATCTTGAAAGTGATCTCAGTAGATTGCTGGAATGGTTTACAAATAACGGAATGGTTGCAAACCCAAAAAAATTCCAGCTTATGTTCCTTGGCTTGAAAGGCCAGAGAAGACTGCGACTTAATATCAATGAGAACAAATTATCTGCAACAGATCATGTTAAATTGCTAGGAATTGAAGTTGACAACAAATTAAAGTTTAACAAGCATGTTAAAACGTTATGTTCAAAAGTCAACAAGAAAATCAGTGCCTTTACTAGGCTAAATACGTATATTTCTAGAGAACAGGCATTAACAATTTGCAACGCGGTTATCTTATCGAACTTCAATTATTGCCCTTTGATCTGGCTATTCTGCAACAAAGGTGCAAACAAAGAGATTGACCGCACACACAAACGTGCTCTTCGGATCCTCTATAAAGAATACGAATGTCCCTTCGAAACATTGCTCACGCGCAGTGGCAGTTTTTGTATACATGTTAGAAACTTGCAGAAACTCTTGACAGAAATCTACAAGTCTATGAATCATCTTAACCCATCGCTGGTATGGGAATTTCATGAAAAGAAGCATGTAACTTATGATCTAAGAATACAAAATCTTTGTAAACTGCCGCAAATAAAGACACAGGGCTATGGGCAAGAATCACTGTCCTTTAGAGGGAGCTTCCTCTGGAACACCCTTGATGATACTATTAAAAATCAGCCAACACTTGCGGCTTTCAAAAAGAGGATCAAAGACTGGGCTGGTGACAAATGCACCTGCAAAATATGCCGCTAATGATTCTTTCTTTTGTATAAAGTATATCTTTCTTGTAAATAGTTGGTGTGAATTAGTATTTTATTATCTACTATTGTAAATACCAACTTTAAATATGATTTAAATGAATGAAAATGAAAATGTTAAACATGGATTCCACAATCGGGCAACAAAATCGGGGAATCGGGGAATCGGGGAATATAGAAACTACATAAGCTATGAGAAACTTTTGAAAGACAGCATACAGCTCTCCTTGAAATTAAGTCAATTTCCAAGTTTCGTATTTTTATCTTGGATAGTTTAGCCGTAGCAGAGCTCTGAAGTTTGCATTTTTTGTCATTTGGGAACATGAAGCTATTCAATTTATTTCTGCGCGGCACGACTTGGTGTCATGTCCTCGCGCAGCTTAGTTGACGGTGTTAATAGCATCTCTCGTGGGCTATGTTGAACAATGTCCAAGCCATTGACAACGTCTTTTGTCCATGGCTATTGAAATCAACATGTTCCTATTGTACATTCATTCAAGCCTGTTGGGGCACTGGCTTCTTCAGTTTCACGGGGGCTTCATCGATTCTAAATCAATCGCTTCAATTTTGCTTGTACATGAAACCCTAAAGCCTATACTTTGAAGAAAGTGATCTCAAACTAAGTACATTTAGAATGGAATTCATGCATTTAGAAAATAGGAAACAAATTAAGAAGTTATGAGTATTAAAATGTAAGAACTTGGAGTGTGTCTGAGAAGTACATACTAAGAAACTTTTACAAGTTAAAAGCAAGGGTAATATGCAAATATGTCCACAGGTAAACGTTTTTTTTTATAAGAAACTGGTTTATAAGAAACTAGTACTAAGATGGCCAAAATTTTAAGAAACTCTAGTACTATTTCTGAGCAGTACTAAGAAACTTTTCAAAGTTAAAAGCATTAATTTTATAGCAAATAGATCGTTGAACCTTTATTATTGGGCAATATTATCTAAGCATTTTGTGTTTTCAACATAACAGAACATTGTTTATTCCTATATGATGTTTTAGATATCAAGAAACAGATCTGCAGCAGTGTTAGCGACCATATTGACAATTTATGTATTCAAAAATAAGAAACCAATAAAGAAACTTTTAGTACTAAAATGGACAAAATTTCATGTTGAATCAACGAACGTTTAGTACTGTGGCCTGATCCAAGTTTCTTACAAAAAAAAGACGTGTAGCCTAGGAATAATGGGAAAATTCAAAAACATATTTTCTGGAATAGGAGCTGCGTAGGAAACTGCGAGGAATTTGCGAGGCTTTGAAATAAAAGCTGCTTAGGAAACTGCAAAGGACTCGTAGTGCGAAGAGTTGCAAAAGAACTGCGCAAAACGCTTCGCAAATAATGCACAGTTTCTTACGCAGCTCCTATTCCAGAATTCCAGACAATCTTTTTCGAATTCCTGGGCTCCCTCTGCATTGTCATTAAGCATTCGTCCTTGAATAATGTTAACTAAACCTTTTATTTCAAGGGGCATTTCACACACCAAAACGCCAAAAAATGTCAAGAAATCTCTACAATCCTATTCTTTAAAAAACACTTCGTACGCTTTCTCGCTTCGATAAGAAAAATGTGCTGCTAAAAGGTTCTTAATTCAACAGGAAAGTTCTTACATTTTAATACTCATAACTTCTTAATTTGTTTCCTATTTTCTAAATGCATGAATTCCATTCTAAATGTACTTAGTTTGAGATCACTTTCTTTAAAGTATAGGCTTTAGGGTTTCATGTACAAGCAAAATTGAAGCGATTGATTTAGAATCGATGAAGCCCCCGTGAAACTGAAGAAGCCAGTGCCCCAACAGGCTTGAATGAATGTACAATAGGAACATGTTGATTTCAATAGCCATGGACAAAAGACGTTTTCAATGGCTTGGACATTGTTCAACATAGCCCACGAGAGATGCTATTAACACCGTCAACTAAGCTGCGCGAGGACATGACACCAAGTCGTGCCGCGCAGAAATAAATTGAATAGCTTCATGTTCCCAAATGACAAAAAATGCAAACTTCAGAGCTCTGCTACGGCTAAACTATCCAAGATAAAAATACGAAACTTGGAAATTGACTTAATTTCAAGGAGAGCTGTATGCTGTCTTTCAAAAGTTTCTCATAGCTTATGTAGTTTCTATATTCCCCGATTCCCCGATTCCCCGATTTTGTTGCCCGATTGTGGAATCCATGTTTAACATATGAGTTAGATTGTTGAATTTTTGAAACCTGGAGACCAAGAGCTATCGATTGATATGCTTCTTTCCTCTGTAAAGCTTTTAGTCTCCATATTCCCCATTTTAGTAATTTTTCAGAAACTGTACTTTTGACTGAGTATTCTGGCTAGATCCCATGGGGGATTCCCTTGATTTTTGGGGAATAGACTTGTATTTGGTAGTTGTATATCATACCACAAACTGCATACCGATATCTCTTACCGTTTCCATATTCCCCGATTCCCCGATTCCCCGATTCCCTGATTCCCTGATTCCCCGATTCCCCGATTCCCTATTTTAGTAATAGCCATCAAATAATCCTCCAAATGATGTTTTTGTGTGCTTCCATTGCAGAGTGGGATCAAGTTGACACGCCGCGTGCGATCTTCGTCGTTACTGCTTTCTCTCAGCGCCTTGGGCCTCTCAAGTGATGAATTTCTTATTACTCATTCCACGTCACGACTTAGCTAGTTCCAGGCCTCTACCACCACGCGGTTTTTTGAAGAAGTGCCCTTTTTCAAAACCCCCAAACCCATCCTTTTGCATCCCAAAGATAAAAAATATTATTGCCATCGGATTCCCCATAGTTTAAAGTTACAAATATAAAAAAATTGCATTTGCCTTTATCTGACCTTTAAGGCCCTTTTGAGTTGCACTAAACTGACTTTGGAGTATGCAAAAGGTTATAAATTGATACATAAAATTCAAAAAATTTTCTTATGAAGGGCCCGCTTCTAACATTTTTGAGGGGCCCGGGTGGCGATTGCCACCTAGCCACCCGGGCCAGTCCGCCCTGTATCAGTCCATCAGTTTAGGCCCAGTCCAGGTTAGTCACTTTTCGTTTGCATTTAGCTCATGTATTTGAATTCATAACAACAATTAAACTGCAAACAGGTTACTTGGCATGTGAATACTGAATTTCTTGCCTTTCTGTTGGGCTTTTGTTTACAGCTAGCTGTTTTTGAATTCAGTAGTGGTTTTGATTTTGATTAATGAATGGATTTGCCTAAGTAGAAATTTGGTAGTTTTAAAAAGGGATTTGCCTAAAAATTTACTTTACTGTATTTTGTTAGCATAACCAAGAATGGTCCACATTTATAAGTGACTGAATCCAATAGTTTAAATCACATTATTGCCTTGGTGTGCAAAGATATATTTTGTTTGGTGTTGGGTTCCACAAAGCAGGGCTGGAAAAAAGGTTTTTCTTCCTGGCAGCAAAAATATAAAATCAAAATTTCCTGCGAACCTAGCCGAAATTTCCTGCAAGTAGGAATAACAAGGTGTTTCATTGGTTCAAACGTTTCTTTGAAGAACCCCTATATTCTGTCCAAAATGAACTTGTATGCTAATCATTAGATCTTATTTTGCCATGCATCCTGAAACACTCTAAAGCAATGATCACATTCTTCCTCAAAAACAGCCAATTGAATCCAAAGAAAAAATGGTTTACATTTACACTGCAATGGTGATCACACAGCGTTAACGTCTTAAGACTATGAATCTCACTTCCAAAGGGTAAACTACATAAATCCTGAACAAATGCTGTAGGTCAAACCTCTTCATTTAAAGCATTTAATCTTATTTTACATGATTCAAAATGCAACTGATGATTGAAGAAGTGTTGATTTGCTTTGCGTTTTGATCGTTGCTGTTCCAATATTTGATCTCAAGAACAACGCCAGAATTTAAAAAAGGCTTTGATTGATGTTACCATTCTTGAAATAAAAACGTTTCCACTCAAGAAAAACATTCTCGATAACTTCATTGGGGTTTAAAAACTTGAATTCAGTTGATTATTGCAATGCAAAAGTCTCAGTTATCACTAAATTTTTTGGTCTCACGCTCATAGAATAAAATCTAGCAGTGTAAACATTTTCAATTTGTTCTTGATTACTGCATAAGAGGCAGCCTTGAGTGCTATCGCAGCATCCTATGCTTATTACTTTGGAAATACCTGGTGCATCAAACAGCCTTATGAAATCAGATCTCCTTACAAATCGAATCCTTTGAAATGACTTTTCAAGGCTGCCATCACAGCTTGATCAGATTACTTGGAAATGGGGCATTCACACCAACCATCATTTCATTAAGGGTAGTTTCTTCCTTGACATTGCGAAATTTATTGAAATGAATTTCAAACTGTGAAGTAAGTGATTCAATCACTGATTCAACTGATATTTTTATAGCAGACTCACAAATGCAATGTACAACTATCTCGATTTCTTTGTTCAACTCTTTCTTTCTTCAGGAATAACTTGATCAACTCTTTGCTATCTAGGTCAGATTCTTCTTTGTTCTTTACTACGAACCTTTCCAGAAGCTTCCAGAACTGAGGGATGATTGTCTCATCAGGAACATCTTCAAAAGATATAACTTGCTCGGCAGCTTTATCTCTAACTCTTTCATGCACATCTGAGGTGCGTTTTCTTCCTAAAGACATGGTGACGTTTGGTCCCTCTTCTGCGTCTTGATTATCAATTGATATTCCCATCTATTCTCCTGTATTCACCCAACTTTTTTAGATCTCCATGATAACAAGACCAATAGCATGATTGTGAGCCAAGGTTTTCATGACTAATCTTCGCGGGCATCTTCTTCATTTTTTCGCAGATATGAAGAAAAGCATCAAATAGTTACTTTCTGAACAATGTTCATCAATTCCCCGCACTTATCGTACAGTAAACTTCATTTAGATTTTTTGAGAATACCCCAGAATTTTCCTGCGAAATAATTACAAATTTCCTGCGAGCCATTTTCGTCAAAAATTTCCTGGCAGCACCGCTGCCGGCGCTGCCGGACATTTTCAAGCCCTGGCACAAAGAAAAACAAAAGGGGGTGAAATTTTTGCTTGTGATTTTAATAGTACCCATCACTTTATATTGATGTCAATGTTTTTAATCCACAGGGATTGTCTTAAAGCAAGATAGCTGCTTCATTATCATCAGATCTCTTGTCAGTATGCATTTAGGTGGCACTCATCTTGGGGAGAGATTGTCTTTCTGATGAAACAAAGCACTGGAACAAAATATAAAGAACAGTTCCCTTGAAAATTTCTTGTTTTTCAGATGCTACTTAACTGATTGCTAAAAATGACAATGTATAATGCTAATATTATTTTTTATGTTCAAATCTTTTGTTTCTTGATCTTTGGTCGCTCTGAACTTCTCTGAAATTTCAATTTTGTGTTCACTGTACATACTCCAATTTTTGTCAGAGTCACAAACTGTTTTCAATCGTTTTCAAGAATGTTCTTGTTTGATGATTACTGATCACAGCAACAACAACCGCAAAAACATCAATTCCGTGGTCCGAATTTTAAGCATGCAGCGATTATGAAAACGAGGCTATCAAATCAATCCGATTTCAGATACTGTTTGGCAACAAGTCTCTGTATTAGCGACAGATTAGCTCTAAGGAGCATACAGAGATTGTGGAACCAGTCTAACCAGAGGACTCGAAATGGCATTTTTGGTAAAGGTCCCATAGGCCGTCGTTTCCGTTATTTCTCAATTGTTTCAGGGCGAAACAAGTGGGATTCACGCAGGTATTCGATAACTTAACTGTCAAGCATATGGATGCTTTGAGGAAACAGATTCAGTCTCTCGCCGATTTTGTTTTGAACCACTGTTTTTGGACCTTTGCAATGTTCGGGAATTTTAAGAATGATCGCAAGGAGTAATTTACTTCAGAAGTCGTATTTGGTTTGCTCTGATATCAACAAGAGGTATGACATTGGATAAGCTTCTCTTACCTCCCCCTTCGAGCTTTTTGCAATACAAGTAATCTGGGGGGTCTCTGGTTTCAGCTGTCGCATATTTTTGATATTCGAGAGCTCGTAACTCAGTGACTTTTCAACCGATTTGCACGATTTTAGTCTCTAAAATTATTTCATAATCTTAGGAGCAGGGTTATCTTTCCATGAGCCTGTTCATGTTGTCCTTATTTTTCAACATTTAATCAAACGTCGAACCCGGGGGGGGGTACTCCCATTGTGGCCTGACAGGGGGGTCCAGTCAGGGCTAAAGAGGGCCAAAGCAAAAATTTTGAAAAATACCCTCAAATGGTAGTATCTTTTAACAAAAACCCTCACATGGTAGTTCATGAACCTGAAAACTGGGTCATTTGGTAGCATTAAGAGATGAAAATTATCTACGGTTTTTCAAGATGTTTTAATGCTAAACTGATGGAACAAAGCAAGAAATTTTTCAAAATTCATTTATTATTGATGCTGTAATGACTAAATTGGTGTGCGGAGGAGCGTACCGGGTTGAAACATAATAAATGGCTTCGAATCTTAGAATGCCCCTAATTGGTAGTATGTGGCTGACAAAAAGGGCCATTTGGTAGCCAATTGGTAAGACCCTCAAACTGACTGGACCCCCCTGTTAGGCCACAATGGGAGTACCCCCCCCCCCGGGACGTCGAACAATTTTTTTGAGACACCCTGTACTTCCGACACAAGCGAAGCGTTCAAAATTTCATGAAAAGAGCACCACATGATGAAAAGTTATATCATATGGAATATTTCAATCATACCACAAGTGGAATATTTCCATCCTTTGGGGCTCCTGACTTCAAACCTACATAACTTAAGATCAGAAACTGCTTTTGGAATCGGGAAAAAAGCATGGAATATTTAATCTTTTTAATATGATGGAACTTGGGTTTTATATGGCAAGTACTTGCTTTGCCACTCAAATTGCATCCAAAAATTTGTTGAATAAAAGGACACTTTTTGCCAAGCTGAAAAAAACACTTACTTATGGGGTATGGACTTTACTCAGGTAAATTGGAGGGGGTGTGAAATTTTCAAGTCATTTTCCCAATTCCCCTCCACCCCCCTCCCAGCCATACTTTATGGCAGCTCCCTAATGGCTACCAAGAGACTAGAAACAAAAAGATCGCATGAAAAGTTTCAGGATCATCTAGGGCCAAGGGATTCACAGAACTTGAAAATGGGGAACTTTCATTGCAGCGGAGCCGCGCGAAGCGCCTGCGAAGCGGCAGTTTAGATTGTACACATCACGAGTCATGGATTATTTATCTGGCGATCAGGCGATATAGACTGATTGCATATTCGTAGTTATCGCTATTGATAGACTGATGGTCGCTCAAACTACGACTTATGGACTTTGATATTAAAATTTGGGATGAAGTTTTCCCCGATCGATTGAGGTTATCCTCGTACCTTAAAACAGACACCCTTTGTGTTTTTCTTTTTCCTTAAAACAGACAGATGTCTTCTTTTAGCAGCAAGAGCTGAAAAACCCTTTTTTTCCAAAAGGCAGTTGTTGTTGCTGCAAGAATGGTTGTTGTCTGCTCGATCGTGGTGGTGTAATGGCGGACCGCGGTCGTGGCAGCTCCGAGAAGAAGAAGAAAAAATTATCAAAGGCAGACAAGATATTTGAGAAGCTGAAGGCATGCTCTTCACACTACATGAAGAAGAAAAAGCGTCATATCATATGCGATTTGACTAGGAAGCACACAGCTGCTAATATTGAGCGAAATAGGAAGGCGCGAGCAGCCTATGCAAGGAGAAAGCAGAAACGGGAGCAGCAGTTGAGGAATTCTGGCCCACAATCTCATCAAGGAGTTTCAGCTGCGTTTAGTGAAAGCAACGACGAGGACTGGTCGGAAATAGGAGGTAAGATGCATGTAACTTTGCAAAGATATTTATCTGACTGGCGATTAGGCTCTACAAATAGATCAGAGATTGGCCTATAGAGCCCGTCCTGTAGGTGTTAGGGGGGGGGGGGTAATAATCGACCATCAGGTCTAAATAAGGGGTCATCAACAAATATTTTTTGTCACAGTTAATGGAATTGGGCCGTTGGCATTAATGTCTTGACCCCCCTCCCCCTTTCTTAGCAGACCACTAATAAGTTTATCACTAGATTTTCTCCAGTCTTGGGCGTCTCACAAACTCTCATTGCAGGCCTATTATGTGTCCAGGGTTGCGGCGTGCAGATTGTGACATCAAAATTAAGTAGCGCAATGGCGAAAACTTTACTGCTACAAGTTATTGTTTAAGGATTTATAATGAAGTATTACTTATTTCAATTTTCGCCACAGAAGTAAGAATGCTAACTGATTTAAGCTGGACCCCTCCCTCCTTGCAGTTTAGTGCCATTAACTGTGGCGAAAATTGTGTAATAATGCAATCAATAATACTTTTTGAGAGAACTCTTCATAGGGAAAGTCATCCCACCTTCCTTCAGTCTTCACCAAATATTTGTGAGTGATAATTTTGTCCTCCAGTGTGTGTCAATGAATAATTAAAATCTATTGTTTCATATTATGGGACATTGAATTGCACATTTTTTAGGCTTCTTCCTTCACCAGAAATGTTTGCCAACAACCAGATAGGAAGGTGGGATCCATTGTAAAACCTTATGAAATAGTAGTCAGTAAGTGCCATCTGATCTTTAAAGATTACAGTTAACTGCCTTTGTATGCATTATCTTCTTGTCATGGGCCTTTTCTCTTTTTTTCTGAAGATGCCTGCAATGTCCTTTGGTTTGTAGTCTTCCTACCTGCAATTATTGGCTTCATTTCTAATAGTAGTTGCTGTTGTAGCAAAATCTATTTCTGAAGCTCTTCATTATCCATTCTTAAGCTTTGAGTTTGGTCAATGAATTGAATGTTTACATTCAATTCAAATACTGTGCATCATTTGCTTATGCAAAATTTTCTTCTTTATAATTCTATAATCAGCAATTTTCTGAAAAGGAAGAGAAATCTTTCACAAATCATACTGCAGATGGACTGGAAAGCAGCTGATATGGTAATCCATCTAAAGTTAGCCCATGACATAGAGTACAACTTGATCAGATTATATTATTCTGCTCAGATTGATAGTCTTTAAAACTGTTTTGATCCATTCACAGATACATATGATGACCCACAGTATGAGCCACATGACATGTCACATGGCAATGAAGGGACTTCAACTGCAAGAGGTTTTGTTTGGAAATGAATTTATTCTGTAACGATGAATATTTTTGAAAGAAACAAAATGTAGACCATAGTTTAGAGATACCATACTGGATACCAGGTCCTATGGTTTAGATTTCAGAATTTCAGACCTGAATTTCAGACTAGGAATGACCAACCTAATTTTCCTAACAGAGTGATCAGGGGCAGTTTAGATACTGTAGATGTTTTGATGTTTTGATAGCACATATTTACATACAAAGGTTAGTTGAATGTCAAATCATAATCAATGGGTTTGTTTGTCAAAATAATCCAGTGGTCATTGATCAAATGTATCAGCTATCATGTTGGCTAAATGTATCATATTGGGGCATTGTATAGTTATATATAGTAGTTAGTATCGAAAAAGGGTCAATTAATGTAAAATTTTCAGTTATATAACTATATATTGTTTCTTTGATTTGAGAACTATGCTCTTTAATTTTGCTTGCACCATGAACCAATGTATATATATGTTATTTTTCAGTTTTAAGCAACATACTTCAGAAATGCAAGGCCATATTGTCAAACAGTTCTAAACAGAAATCAAAGCAGTCTTGGTCATCACGCATTGCTTCAGCAAATGAGAGATGGGATGTGAAAAGGAACTTCCTATTTGACAATGTTTTAGTCCAGCAGAATGCAATCCTTGGAAACTGCCAGAAATGTACTTCAAATCCTGCAGTGATTCGTTGTGTAAGCTGCTCTCCAATCTTGCACTGTTGTTCAGATTGTGATGAGTCCATTCATTTCTACCAGCCTTTACATGACAGGCTGGTCTCAACAAATGGATTTCTGCAGCCAGTTGCACCATATGTGACACTTAGTGAAAACCAGTTGGTAGAAACAAGTATGTACCCATGTGTATAGATTGTTAGACCTGCCCTGAGTCTTCTTCTGAAGTCTGTCTAATTGACCCCTTTCCTTATTTCCCTGATCTGCGATCGCAACATTTTATAATGGCACAAAGGAGGGGGGGAGAGAGAAGCAAACTTGTGCAATTTGCAGCCCTATGCATTATTAATGAGATACATAACTTTTATCTTATGACGTAGGCAGACAGGATCCTGTCCACAGGCTGCACTCTTGGATGCCAGCATCACCATTGTAGCGCAAAAGCTATTTTGTCGGTTTCTGACAAGGAAACTGAAAGGAATGAATTTCTGAATTTCACCTGATGAACTTCCTTTATTTCTAATTCAATTGATTATATAACGATCTTACTGGTTTCAATAATCTTTAAGCATCTTCAGTCATTGTATAGAAAACATTCCCTGCACTCTTGCCCCCTTGCCCCTCTTAGAAAAGGGCAGGAGGGGCGCTTGACCCCCGTGCCCCCTCTCTGGTGTTCCTGCAGCTCCCACATGCTTAGAACTACTTCTCTAGTATTTGATAAGGCTGCACATTCTATCTCTCTCTGTCCTTTGTGCCTTTGACAGAATTTTGGAATGGAGGATCTAAGAACAACCTGAAGAGAACATTTGGATTGGGAAATGGACTTTGCGCAAGTTTAATAGATCATATAGATGTAGTTCCTCTAATTGCTTCTAGTCCAATGACAATAAGCAATTCCACTTTTTTGTTTCACCTAAAAATCTTCTGCTTTTTAGGGATCTCTAGAATCTGAAGAATGCTTGAAAATTCTTGAGAATTCTTTTCTTGTTGTTGTGCATGACTGTTTGGCTTCAGTTATTGTATACTATTTACTTTGCTTGTATGAAGATTTATCATAACAAGAATCTTAATCAGAATAATTTTTGAATTCACAGAGGGCAAATATCTACCAATAAGGCATTACTCATGTGCATCGTGTAAAGTGACATTTCAAAGTGGCGAAGACTACATTGACCAGGATGTTGGATTTCCTGTCACTGTTGTGACACTCAAAGGTTATTCCTGCTGTGCTTCATCTTTCTGCCCTGTACAAGCATAACATAGTTTCAACTTTATGAGGAAATGTTAGATTTTTCAATGTTAAATGAAGAAGTTGTTGAATTTTTCGAAACCTGTTTAGTGAGTACAGTATGTTCCAGCCTTTAAGAAACCCTCTTCTTGCCCTCAGCCCATTGTTTTCCCTTAATTACCTGTTGCTTTTCAATTTTTCTTGCAAAAATTTAGGGTGTGAGTTTATATGAAGTAGTTTCACGAGGGCACTGCAAAAAATTACAGGGTCATTGTTCACCTGTAAATTAGAAAGAATGAGGTAACAATGAAGACAGCTAAATTTTATCATTCTTGCTTTTTTGTAGTAACAAGTAGTGTCCAGCTACTTTATTTTTAAGCAGTTAAGGGAGATCTTTAATTGCTTAAATCGTTTTAAGTTCGTTTATTAACTATGATTTTGAATAGATCTCATTTAGGCTAGGCAATTACTGTCAGCTAACATAAAGCTAATTTTGATATTCTAAATAGGACGATTTGATGTGCTGGTGCGTAAAGTAGAGTGTGTGGCATGTGGATTTGTAGTGACAAGCTTGGAGCTAGAAGCTGTTGTACGAAATGGTTATTGGCCTGGCTCGACAGTTAATATCAACTGCATTTATGACATTGAATTATTGGATTTTTGGAATCTGCAGCAAAGTTTTCAACCAAAGTGTTCTGAGACTGGGTTTTTGAAAGTACTCAGCCAATTATCAAGTCAAAATGCCAGGGTAAGTTCAACTGTGGTGTACCAGAGACTGGAGAGTTTATAAATAACTTCTATGTATTGAGATGGTCTACAGCTGACTTCGTGACATTTAGATTTGTTGTCTGTTTGTGACATTTTTTGCCAGATTTCTCATGGTAGTCTTCCTGAAAAAGGACCATAATTGCTTTCATTCATCAGTTTAGCAATTCTAAAAATGATTCAGAACAGTCCAGATTCAGTTTTTCTTTCGATGTCAGTTATCAATCTTGCTTGCCGTTTGGGAATAGTCCCATACAATAATTGGTCAAATTGTCTGGAGTATCTTATTGCTTGCAATTTTCGCTCTCTAGATATACTCAAAGTCAGAGCAAACTTTTCATGGACACTCATCCTCTCTCACAGTAAAGCATTTTGATGCTGTTTAGAAGCAATCCGCTTTGCTATCATCACCAGTTTTCGTGAATCATTGAGTTCGATAAAAGGTTTGCCATCAAGGATCTTTAAATCAGTAAAAATGTAGAACAAGGTTTTACCACCGTGAAAATTATATGAGAAGTCTGCAACGTTGTCATAAATAGATAGTCGATCTCTGCCGTCAAATTGTTGTCTAGCTGTACTGATGAGCCCTGATATTGGGCGAAACCATTTCAGAAGGAATTTCCCTTGCTGAACAAGAAACTGTATTTCCTTGAAGTGCTCTACAATCAATGCTGCTTCATTTCAACGTGCATCGAGAGAATGGAAGTTCTGCAAATATGAAGTAAGCTTAATTGAGGGAAAGGAGTGGATGAATTGCCCACCGTGTGCCGTATCACAGCTTACATCACACATAGACGGAAACATGAAGTTACGACGGTATCAACGTGGTGGAAGGTATGCTCTCCACAGATTTTCATTTTATCTCAAAGCGTTTCATTCATAACAAATGAATAAACAAAAATTTGAATAAGAATTTAAAAAATAAAATAAGGTTTCTAAATGCTATGGTGACCAGTAGACGTCCTAAAGCAACAACTTTTTCTGAGTTAGTTACATTAATTTACTTTCAAAGTTCACTTTGAAAATGATGCCAGAAACCAACGAGACTCCTTGTGTCTCGGATACTTCTATGCCATTTCCTCTTTTTTTCATTAAAATGTACAACTTAGTCTGGAGTGACCAAGAATTGATTAACTTCACCACTACTGCTGTTGAGTACAAAGTGATTCTGCCACAAAGTGAATTTTGACTGTTATCAATGATTCTCCAATCGCCTCTTGATAAGTTTATATCTTCAGATTAAGAACAATTATGGCTGAATGAATGAGTCATTTCAGTGTTGCACAATTTACTTTTGTGATTTTTGAGTTTAACCTTGAGCATAGTTTACAAGCTTCTGATCTCATTGAAGACGTCACAGATCCTCCTATTATGGCGAAAAATTCATCTGCTCGAACGAGAATGTAGACAAGCATGTATCTGACTTGTATAAAAATACAGGATGCAAGGTGAGTTTTTTGAAAAATTAATCG
Source organism: Aurelia sp. 3 sensu Dawson et al. (2005) (assembly GCA_964020215.1). Classification (NCBI taxonomy): domain Eukaryota; kingdom Metazoa; phylum Cnidaria; class Scyphozoa; order Semaeostomeae; family Ulmaridae; genus Aurelia; species Aurelia sp. 3 sensu Dawson et al. (2005). The sequence goes on from OZ026586.1 coordinate 20,076,847, forward strand.
TTTAGTAGGTTCTTTAAGGGGCTCCGGCTGAAATGCGGAACACGGAACGAAACACGAAACGAAACGAGGAACGAAACACGGATTAGAATTGACTAAAATGCGAAACGATTTGGCTAAAATGCGAAACAGACTGAAATACGAAACACACTGAAATGCAAACCAGTTTGCAAGAAAGAGTGACTGAAATGTGAAACAAATGTTGATCTCAAATGCAAAGCAAATGTGACTGAAATGCAAAACAACACAGGATGTGGCTTCGACGGAGGGGGGACAAAAATTCCCTTTTTTCAACTGTGGTCCAACACTTTTGTAATGTCAATTACAGGTGGGCAAGGCCAATTATTGCACGTATTTTTTCATTCATCCATTCATTCATTCGTTCGTTCATTCCTTCATTCATTCATTCATTCATTCATTCATTCATTCATTCATTCATTCATTCATTCATTCATTCATCATTCATTCATGGCTCATATGTATCTTTTTATAAATATTCGGAACAGTAATAAAAGTTCTCCGAGTTTCTTACGAGTTTCTTAGAAGTTTCATTACAGTCTTCACTTTACTACCTGTGCCCCGGTGAACATTTCAAAATAAGGTCTTTTTTCTGTTGAAACTCAAAATTGCTAGCTAAAGGTCCAAAAATTTAAGAACCTTGAGTGTGCACCTTAAGAACCGACGAAAATTGTGTCACCCGGCATAGCAGCCCCCTAGACTGTACGGCTATGGTTAACGGTCGGCAGGCTCGTAGGAAGCAGGGGGCAGGTAGGGCTCATACGCCCCAATAATTTTGAAAACAATGGAGCTACGTCACAAGCATTAATTAGATGCATTGTTCTCTATTGGTTTAAGAACAATTGCCCCCAATCTGTAGCTCCTTCCCATGGCCTTGCTCAGAAGTTGTCGTTTATTGGAATCCCCCAAGAAAATTCGATTGGCCAACACTTGCTTTGACTTTTTATCAGAGTGTTTTGCATTTCAGTCTACTTTGTTTCTACCGCCCCGGGTACTTTGTTTCGCATTTCAGTCACTCTTTCTTGCAAACTGTTTTGTATTTCAGTCTGTTTCGCATTTTAGACAAATCGTTTCGCATTTTAGTCAATTCTGTTCCGTGTTTCGTTCGTCGTTTCGTTTCGTGTTTCGTTCCGTGTTCCGTATTTCAGCCGGAGCCCTTTAAGGTGTTAACGAAAGCAGAGGGAGCGTTGTCCAGTTGATGATGATGAACTTTTTTTTGAAACTTCTTCTCTGTTGCCATTTATTGCATAGGGACATGGCTGATGTGCACATGATAAAAGATTTTGCTGTAATCACTTCGGTTCCATAGCTGCAAAATATGTTTTGAAAAGATTTTTAACGTGATGGCAACATACTGATCCTCTATTAAAAACTTAAGAGAAGATAGTCATGTATTGTGTTGTGGCATGAAAAGAAAAACAGTATTTATCTTGTTCGTAGTTGTTGTTTTCAAATGACATTCATTTGATTGCCACTGTTCTGACGCAGCAACTTTATCAAAGATGAATTTATTAAAGAAACTTTATTAACGATGAATTCACTTCGTGAAAAAATCGTCTTAAAACTATGGAAGATTTGACCGACCATACCTGATCACATTTTTACCTAATCACTAATCACAAATCTAACTCTCTTTCGCATTTAAAAAATCCAGGTGCTGAAATCTACGACATTGAAATTTATAGAGATAGAAGCACTTCAATCGCTTTAAGCAAGATAGATTATTTGCTGCGATTACAAAATTCGTTTTCTTTTTGTTAACCACAAATCCTATCTTACAAATAGATCCTACACATGTTATTTTCTTATTCTGGCAACCGCAATACCAAAAGCAATGGAAAGAAAATGGTGGGACCTTTTGATTCTTAACAAAAGATTCTAAATTATGAAGTAAATTTTACTAGATTTTATGATATCACGCATACAGATTGCGCAGCAATGAGACTCTTTGTATTTTTATGATGAATGCAGAAACCGTAATAATATTCATTGATTGAAGTATACCTTGTCTTTATTTAGAAAGTGAAAACTGACAACCAGTGCGGAAATTCCGTCTGGGAGGCAGCTGCAAATACAGTGAAGAGAAAAGGGGCCTTGGATGAAACAGGTCTTATGTTCTGTAGCTGTCGACACCAAGTAGCACAGAAGGGCCTGAATATGTTTCAAGGAGAGCTGTTTGCTTATCATCACTATTTGCACGTTAACGATATAATCAAAAGAGAAGTGAAGTTTATTTTTCAGGATGTCGCTTGTAAGTACAGGACGTGGGTGGAAAAAGTTGACCCTGAAAGTTCTACGAAAGCCACATTTGCTCTCAACTTAATGCATGGCACAGGCCACGATTGGACTTGCCAGGTGAGACACAGCACCTTCAGTTATTTTATTTCATGGATGATTTTCTGGGTCTAAAGCAGAATAGAAAGAGACAAGATAGAACTGCAACATCTCAAGCTAGTTTCGAACTTGACATGTTCATTTTGTGCAGTCCTTTATAGCTGTGTCTGAGAATACTCCAAAAACGTGACGACAACAGGAAGGTGACAATTTTTAGCAAAAAAGAACGCCAATGACGTGTTCAAAATGACAGTATCCTGCAGCTGAAGATAGCCGTAGAATCATCTGAGCTCAATGTATGGAAGTTACAAAAGAGTTCTTGTACAATATGTTTAATCTTTCATCGTTAAGACTAATTTGCTGACTGAAGTGCTCTTTTAATGCGTTACACCGTAGATTTTTGAAGGAGGAAGATTCAAAGAGGGTAGCGGTAGAAGCCACGGTGAAGACTGTGAAATCATAAACAGCATGCTTTCCAGTGCAAGTGCAGTAACGCGGAGAATGACACCAGAAGGTAATCAATGGCACGAGTTGTTGTAGAAATTTCTGGAGGAGTTAAGATTCTTTCAGTTGAAGAAGTTTATTGGCTCGAAAACAGATTTGCAACTCTTTTTATCATTTCTTTTGTCGTTCTACTCGATGGATCAACAATATGAATCAGTTGTCGCTTGAAAATCATAGCAAAAAGATCTATCTCCTTGGCCTGAAGGAGTTTTTGCCTCTATTCGGCACCTATTCATAAATTAAAATGTGGCCCCTCGTGTGAACAATCTCAAAAGACTTGGTTTCAGTCAGCTATAATTACAAAAGATATAAAAGCAACATTTGCCTAGGTCAAACAAAACACAGAACTTTTTTTCCTCTTCTCAAAAATATTCAAATTGTAGGTTTGATGATTTCAAATTTATTTTCAGTGCGTGAAGAGTATTTAACAGAGATAATACTTATGTGGAATCAACGACGCATCTGTGATATGCCTAAAACTTTGCTAAAGAGAAAGTCTCATGTAAGTAGCTTCTGTTGAATGAGACTAAAGAATCTATCATTGGAATGATACAGTCGTTCTTTCTTAGTTGTGTCAGTAGCTTTCTACTGTATAAAAAGTCGCTAGGTATCATGTATTTGTGTGGAGTCGTACAATGTAAAGAAAAGATTTGCATATTCAACAGTACCTGTTTGTATGTATACGTAAACTTCATCTGAATATCTACTATCTGCAACGCTAAAGCTGTCAAAGCATGAATTCACATATGAAGGCATTCCATTTGTGCTGACGTTCTCGTAAGATGGCTTGGCCGATTTTTTTGCAGGTTTTGCGAACCAAAGAAGAGTCCTGGAATGACCTTGAAAAATACTGTCGGGAGCATTGCATATCACTTGATTCGATTGACCATCATGTTTGGCTTGGAGAGTTGCGCAGTATTGCCAAAGGTACATCGGGTGCTGCTTTAAATCTACCGGTTAACCTAACAAATTCTGTGAAAGTACTCAATTTCTCTGTGCGTTGTAATGAAGGAGACTAATTTCATATTTGACTGATTTTATTCCAACAGCATGAGAATCTTATTTTGAACAATAGTGAAATCCTGTACAAAAGAGCCTGTGATCCTTGAAGTCGCTCCTGAAGTTATAAGAAGTCCTTCATTGGCCGAAAATCAGCTTGAGGGTTAATTATCTTGATGTACAATTTCTTTTTAGCGGTTTTTTACTGTAGTGTTTCACGAAACATCAGTTTTAATCCATAAAGCAATATTTTACTGTTTCGTATGGAAAATCGAGTCCTAGATTAACTGAGAAGAACTCTTTTAAAATGTTCAGCTCAAACCGCATTAACACAAATCAATTTGCCATTCATACTAAAACAAGTTAAATCAGCTTAAACTAACTCAGGTCGTTTCACATTGGCCAATCCAACAATACCAATGTACCTGATTGATTGAAGATTAACCTGGTCTAGATAAAGCTGCTTCAACTGTGCCAGTGCAGTATTACACAGTCAAACTAGTTTTATCTAAAGCACATTAGATTTCAACCAATTAAATGCATTCGATTTGTTGGACTGACCGTTCAAAAGATCCCATTCTAGAATCCGATTTGATTTTGGCTGGTTTAACTTGAAAGTGCGAAGAAGGTATTAGTAGTGAGAAACATTTCCGATCGTCTCAACGAATGTTTTGACTTTGGTTGAAAGACTTGTGTTGCAGAGTGTCATAGGCAAGCACTCCTGCAATTTCAAATAACTTTATGCTTTGTTACAGATAATAAAGTAGCTGTGAATGAGTGTCGCAATTTTACTCATTTGGAGAAGTATTGCTTGCAGTTAGCTGAGTCCCAGGGGGGGTACTCCCTAACTTTCAATACGGGGGGTCCATGCCACGATTTCGTTGCTGACCCCTAAATATTAAGCCTAATGTTTTGGGGACCCCAAATATTGAGTCTAATGCCTTGGAGACTCACACCAAACTCCACGATTCTTCCTTTTTTCAGATTTATGGACCCAAAATATTGAATTTTTGTCCATGTTGTAATTCACAGACCCCAAATATTGATTTAACGTAAAATTTGGGACCCTAAATATTGGCATGGACCTCCCCGTATTGAAAGTTATGGAGTACCCCCCCTGGGAGCTGAGTTATCTGCATTAGACTGTTTACCGTCATCGGTGAATGTTCCTAATGAACGAGAACTTCGAAAATTATATGGGTACTACCTAGCCACGTTGACAACAAAACGAAAAAGAGCCGATGCCAGAAGAAATGATAAGCTGCAAGAAAAAGTTCTAGAAATGCACAAAGAATTTGGCTTGCCAAATCAATCAACAATCGATTCACTGAAAGAACGTCTACTGGCGTCTATTTGGCACCAACTGAATTCAAAACAGCTTGTTTTAGAGAATCTGAATGCAAATGCCAGGAAAATTTCAGGTGAAAAATGATTCCATTTTTAATATGTTATCGCACAGGAATATACCATATAGTGGTTCTGAATGTCAATATCCTACTAGACTTTGTTCTGAAAACAATCGAATTTTTATCCTTAGAAGCTTGAAATGCTGCTGTAAACATAGTTTTGAGCGGTTTTCATTCCGTGTACCTAAATTACGATGGGATGATGTTTGAAAAATTAATATTCACTCAAAATCAAGTAAATATTCAAAATATCTAACAGCAAATTGGATCCACCGGATCAACCTTCCTTCTCCGAAAGAGCAAATAGTCAAAAAGTTCTCTGGTTTTGTACGAACTAAAATATGGAACACTCTCTCTCCTCAGATCTAAAATCTGCAATGAACATCAATTGTTTCAAACATGTGACCAAGAATGAGTTTTTTAAAATCTCCAAACTTAGACGACACACATGTACATATATACGCATATGTTAATGAACATAACAATGTTATATAGCTGTCAGCCCTTACAGTTTTCAATGTCGACAAGATGAAATGGTTATGGCGTTTCACTGAGAGTTGCCTTTTAGATTTGTCGAAAGACTATGCCCGGCTCATGAAAAACGTTCGTAAAATCAAAGCAGACATAGAACATAACATCAGCCTGCACAACGAAATTGCCGCCGATCTTGATAAAGCCCAAATCAGTTTAGACTGTTTGCGGACAGACAGATCAACGACCACCTTGCAGGAACCAAGCACAGGTATTACGCTAGGATAGGCTATTACTCTAAAGATGGTGGCAAGGAACTTTTTACCAAGGATGTATTGCACTCTTTAATAGCATTCCTGAAGAAGTGTTGAAGATTAGATATTTGACTGAAACCTATCTTGGTAAGAGTTCCTCGCAGCCATCTTCAGCGTAATCGTCTATTTTGATTTCAATAGCAAGCAAATCAAAGACTAGAATGGAACATAGAATTCTCGTTCCTAGCAACATCATTTTCAGCAATAATTTTTTGTAGAATTTCTTATAAAGCACTCCTTACATGAAGCAGGATACATAAATAATGATACTTTTAGGCTGCAATAAGCGAAAATACACTGAAAAATATATCGTTTTCAACTTTCCGAAATTTCTGCAAAAACGTACGAAATTCTGTGGAAAAGCGTCCAGAGCTTTCTTGTCTGAAAATATTTTGTCAAGAATTTATTCATCGGACATCTTCTACTTTTAATTGTTTTAACTATAAGCACCTCAGTCAATTGAATAAATATGTTGCATTTCATACAGTGCCTTTGGCAAGCAAACGACACATCGTAGATCGTTTGATGTTTGACGACAGATGCAAGGAGGAGCTGAGTTATCTATCGATGGAGATGGCCAATTTTCTGAAATATTACGCAGAAATGGTAATTCCTACCTTAGAACAGAAAAAAGCTACATTCCAGGCACAGTTGGAGCGCTTTGAGCAAGAAAGTGAGTAATAAACCTCTTTCTCTCGAACAAAACAACTCAAAATGAGAAAATGGTCCATTCTTGACGAAAGAGGTATCACAAGACATTTTGGCCATACACAGATGTTTTTATCGCGTTAAATGGGTTCCAATACATCTGTACCGTAAATCCTCGAATAAAGCACCCTCCTTCCTATAAACCCCGTGGGGAAACTTTACTTCCACAAGAGGTTTTGTCTTCGTATCATCTTTATTGTTATTATATTTCAATGTTGCACTTTAAATTAATCATTTCATGTGAATTTTCTTCAAAAAATAGATTTGTCCTTAATTGTCGAATAACCACTCTTGAATAATTCCCCATCCAAGCATATTTTCCCCGATGCTTCATTTGATGATTTATGGCTCGTATGTGATGTAGGGAATGCAAGGCTATATGATTTCATATCAAGGCGATTTGTAGCTCATGACAGAGGAGTGACCCCTTGCAGATCTCTGTATATGCTCCTTCTACGTTGTTTGATCTCGGAAGTTGGGACAGGGAGGAGTGGGACTATACTATAAGGTCCTATGGGGCTGAGTACCAGAGGAATTTATGTGACGACACAATCATAGGATTCATGAAAGATTTTGATACCCAATCACATAACACAGTTTGGGCTCCACTGATTCTTGTCCACCATAGAACAACTGAACCAGTTTTTTTATCCTAAACAGGGGTGCCATATTTGATCGCATACCGCTCATAAATGACTGAGATTTCTCTATCAAACATACTAGAAAGCTGGGTACTCTCTCTTCTGAGTCTCATTCCCTACTTCTCATCTCCTACTTCCCGTAGACGACGAAAAGATGAATTGGCAGCACCAAGTTGAACATGGTAAACCCTTACTAAGAGAAGCTGAACCAGTGGCAGAAGAAACTGATTATACCGTAGGTGTACTAATTACAGTATGTAGAATATTGGAGTAGAGCTCTACCCTGGGTACCACGGCATACACTCAGGGAAGATAGGGGTGAAATGGGTTACAGTAGGGCAAAGTGGATCTTTTTGTAAATTTTTCAATGAATGAAGCTGAATCATTTCATGCCTTGTAAAGATACCTTGCTGTAAATTTCCTTATAACGCACTGAAATTGCATGCTCGTACGTTCTTGATTTATAGATTAAAAACCAAAAACTTTGAACGGTAATATTTTCGGATATTACATGCGTAGGAAGATTTTAATTTTAAAATTTGGTTGTAGTCTTGTCCGAACCATTTATTTTCCAAAATCTTCCTCATCATGGAAATCACACTAAAACATTTTTGTTATTTGAAGACTGGATAATTTCTTGCACATGAAACGTATTGCATTTCTGGCGAGAGTGTTATTTGGCGAAAACAAGAGTATTATATTATATTTTTTGATCCTAGATCCATCGTTTCAAGAGCCCCTAAAATGAAGTATGATTACTGTAAAAAGCTCTATTAAGTAGTTCTCCGGGGAGCTATTTGATTTTGGACACTCCAGAAGGAGACTTAGTAGAGAGGCGGCTATTTAGAGAGGGGGGAGGGGCTTATTCACATAATTAAATGACATGGATATGAATGATAGCTTTTCAGTTGCTTTGCTCAAAACTACGATTTTACGAGTCAAATGCATAAATTCGGCAAAGTTTTTATCAAAATAAAGATGCAAGATTGGTTAGATAAATAAATGGAACTTTGATATGAGTAGGGCGAGCTGAATAGAGAGTGGGGGACTTATTGAAATTTTTGGCTCAGAGGAGAGGGACTTGGTATGGAAGGGATTTAATAGAGAGGGGGCTAAATAGAGCTTTTACAGTATCATTATGAAATATGAAAGTTAAGGTAAAAATATATAATTCTTTAGTCGTCCGAAATCTTTGTAAACATGTCAGAGAAATTCTGTGCAAAGACGTCCGCAAATTTTTTGTCCGAAAATATTTTGCCCACATTTTTCTCTGGCTTTTAATGTACCCATGGAAAAAGATGGAGATGGAGATGTAATTCTCAAATAGGGGGGGGGGGAGTTGACCCCTTTCTCAGTGACATATTGTAGATTATCGTCCATTGTAGTTATTAGACTTCTCTCACTCTTGCCGAAGGAATCATCAAAGAGGTATGCTCATTCCGGTAAAATTGAGTCACTGTATGGATTGATTGCGTTGACAAACAAGGGCCTCGAGTTTGCAAGGAGCCAACTTCATATGGGTTACGACTGCTTTTCAAATGAAGATGGGGTGCCAAAACAACAATTCTTTCAACAGCAGATGGGGACCCAATCAGACTTTGGTGAAAACGAAGAGGGTCAAACTGGTGTGGTATTCGAGAGCCAAGAAGAGGCCGCTTTTGCGGATATTCGAGAATCACATTGTGTGGAAGAGGTTATTATCATTATCATTTTATTCATCGTTGGTTTACAACATGTGATAGCTGAAGAAATAGCTGCTAATTGATTACAACCTTGAAAATTTATATATAATATTACATTAGAAAGTAATTGATAAAATATTTACAAGTCATCAAAAAGTATTCAATACAATACGGTCTAAAGGCATTTATCATAGATAGCCCAAGTTCGGAATAAAAGTGCGGCATCATTTGAATGGACAGTTTTCCCCGTAACAAATTGTTATCTTTGTCATAAGGGAATTTTAGAGAATAAAAGGTCGCTTAGCTGTACAATAACCATGTATTCACTTTCAGAACGACATTTTCTCCCACAAACCACGGGGGGGGGGGGAGGGGTTCTTGGCTAAATTTCGGGCAGGGGGTGTGCTGCCCATAGTTTCAAAATGGAACCGTTGTTGGCTAGAACTTTTTTTTGCGAAAATGATACCCTTGGCTAGTACTTTCTACATCAAAAGTGCCATAAGTTGGCGCTTTCTGGACAAAACTTGCTAAATCTTCGCATTCCCTGCCTGGACCAAAGTAAAAATGGGTTTCTCGACATGAATTACCGAACTTTGACTTTTCTTTGACCATGACTAAAAATTGCCAAAAAGCATACCCTTGCTTAGACTAAAATCGACTAACGTTGCCAAAAAGGATACCCTTGGCTAAACTAGAAGTCCGAAAAAGTATACCCTTGCGGGCACCATATCCAGGTACCTTTACTATGGAAGAACCTCCCCGTGCAGCAAACAACAGAATTTCCGTCCGCTCGGAAATTTCCACTGACTGGAAATCAGCCGTTAATTGACAAAGGGTTTCTGAATTCCGTATTGTTTGTGGTAACATTTTGCCACAACTGCGGACCTCAGACCTTTAAATCGGACGCTTTCTGTCCTGTTGCTGACAGATCTCACTCTAGGTTGAGTAAATTCGTTATCAATTCGCAAATTGTAGTGAATTGTACTTTCACAGAAGATTTCCGGCATAGATTGAGGTTTTAACTGGTTTCTAGTATTGTACATCTCGGTTCTTTGTACTGCACAGTACTTGTATAATAAATCTCTAAAAGTAGATTCGGTATCCTTGTAGGTAGGCGAGGAGGATGATTCAGACGAAAGTGGCGATGATGATGGTTACGTAGATGATGAAATTCCTATCGAAATCAAACGTAGGCGAATAAATGTTGATCCAAGGTACATCTTCATAAGCGTCAGAGGCATCAGAGAGGATTGTAAGGTGGTAATGTATGAAGAAGGATTTTCACAAGGCAGAATCGAAGGACGTGACGGAAGCAATGCATGCTCTTTCATTGCAGTTATTTTCGCTTACCTCTTCCTTAAAGAAAGGGTGACACTCCTCGAAGAAACCCCTGTATTCAACGACACGATCTTCGACGAAATACTGCATGAAGCAATGGTAAAAGGGAACCTCCTTTATGACAGGTATCGAAGAAGCCTACCACATCGATACTGCTCTATACATGAAGTAGCAGATCAGATGGCTGAGATATGTCCGTTCACTGTAAAAGAAGAGAGGCCAGTCTCTATTGAAAATGATCACCAGATGTCAACTCTAAAAGGTCAGCTGGAATTTCTAATGCTATTTAAGCAACGCTTCGCTGTCATTTACGTATGCGAGGAGAAGTCATCGGTGTTTTGTAGCGATGGCAAGAAGATAGGCTTTGTCGACAGTCATATGCATGTCTTCCGGGATCAGATTGGAGGAGCTGTGCACATCTACGCGGAGAAAGATCTTGACACTTTCATATATAGTGTGGCAGAAGCGAATCGTCTCTCTCCTACTACATATGGCAACCTAACGTTTTTGAAGTTTTGAAATTTATGGAACATCTGGCCCCAAATAGACTAATCTATTTCATCCGGAATATGTAGTTGCTAAGAATGAACCAACCGTTATAATGAACAATCTCCGCGATAATTCAAACACTTGTATTACAATATGCGTTACCCAGGTTCCAAAGGGTAAGGCTCGACTATTTAAATTGAAAGAGCCAATTCAACAAAAGGGCAAGCACGTCGAAGTATGTTACAACGTTTTGCACACAAGGAAATTTAACGCAAATGGAGAAGGAGGGATTCGCTACCGTGACTATATCCTTGGTCTAGGAGAAAAGTTCATTGCGCAATGGTCCTATTGCTATCGGTAGTTCATTCTTAGAACCAAATTCGTGAGCGTTCTGTTTTCATGTCCGTTGAAATTGCATTTTCGCTCAATTAGATATGCGCCCGACACTCTTGCCGACCTGAAATACAAGCATCCAGGGCACATCGTTCGTTAAAGTTTCAGAGCCAACGCTATATTTGGTTAAAGTAAATGAACGGAGAGATCTACTTATCTTCCAATTATTTTCATCGATCAAGAACATCAAATACTATAGGTTATATCTAGATTGACCCAGTCCCCCTCAAGTTGCTTTAACTCCGTTGATCTACTTTAAATGTAACGCCTGGTTTCCATATAGCCGTAAGATTGGAAACCAAGAATAGAGTTCAATCAGTTTACAAATGTAAGATTTCCCAGACGACTTCAATTCCATGAATACGAAAAGTTCTCACAAGATGTTGACTGGAAAAGGATGGCCATAATGGCTATAATCTCAATTTAAATTAACAAGGTAGGAGTTGGAAATTTCCTCCGATCTTATTTTTCGTACGGTATTCTTAGCTCAGAGTAAACATGCAGGATCTCCAAGGATATCGAAGCTTGTCAACTAAGCTTTGAAACAACACAATTGTCGAATGGTCTTGATTTCAGAGAGCCAGTTACGATCTACCTTGTGAGAGATGCTTCATTGTGGTTTTAGACACAAGACACAAAAAATACTCTTTCTTCCTAACAACAAACTTGATTATGAAAATATCTGAACAGCTACGCAACTAATATAAAAATGCGGTGCTAAAGTCATAGTTGAGATAACTGTAACGTTTAACAGAACATTCGAGTAGTTTTGTAGTATAATTTATACTCACAAAGAACTTTATTTAGCGAGACAAATCGTTTAACTGAGGATGCATTTTATGTTAATATCCACACATACAAAACTTTCACTGTACTATTGTACATCAAAACAACTTGATGTTATTCAGTAAATATCTGTTATTTTGTCAGTTTGACGTGTGTTGAATATCATTCTCACCATCTTCTCTAAAACTTGATGCAAGGGTGGCCAATTCAGCTTTCTCAAAGTCACAAGTCAGAACGAAGAATGACTAAGATTAAGGTCCTTCACTTTGGAAAAGAACAGCGCCAAAATAATACGCAAACTCTTTCAAATCAATTTCATTCAAAGGCTTCAAGGTGAAACATTCTGTGTAAAATTTCGACTTCAAGTGGGAGCACTCTCAGAAGAAATTAAAATTTTTTACATTGTCTCAAAAACATGATCAAATCTTTGAGGTATAACAAGATCGAATTAGATTCCGGCAAGAAAGGGCGCTGGTTAGTGCTATTTCAGAACATTTTCTTTTAATGCCACAGGTTTTCATGATCTTTGTGGCCTCAGAAAGCCTTCCTCACGACTCAAACTCGGTGAAATTCAACGAACAGTTAGTTTGAGTCTCTTGCCTATCAAATGAAAAAGTCGATTACGGTACAATGAATCATTTAAGTTCTATTCTGAAACTGACAATCTGAATAGTATACTTTTGAAGGACTGCAAAAAAAAGGACGTCGAGAAGGGGAGCAAAAAAACAAAATGAGCACATTTGCAAATGATGGAAATGCAAGAATGCAAACTATTCCTAGAGAAACTGTCTGTCTTCTGTCTGTGAGCAGCTTTCTAGGAGGGAAAAGGCTGGAAAATTAGAGTGCTCTTACGTTTTCAAAGACCTCCGCGTCTTGCTGCTAAAACAATTTTGGCAGAGAAAGTTAATCATCGAGAGACTCTAAAACTAGCTTTCCATTTCTTATAATGTTCTGACGAATATCTCGCCGAGGAACAGCATAATAGCAGCCTGGCACGAACAATCTCTGCTCTTCAATGTTATGATTGATGACGAAAGGGGCAAGCGTATTCTTTTCTGCAGCTAGAACTAGAACACAAACGTGATCCTCTGGATAACTGTGGCCGTGTATAATGTCTCTCCCTTCGACAATCTGCCCGACAACAACGGGTCTGCCATTGACGAGATATGAAACTCCTGGAAAAACAATTAGTGCATAAAATGAAAACAAGTCGTTCTGTTGCAGCACATAACTAACATTGCAAGTCTCATTTAATCAGTAGAACATGGCACTTTCCATGATTCCATAGGCAACAATTGCAATAAAATATTTAAACATTGAAACATTTAAACACTTAAAACTGCTTAAATACTTGAAGAGACAGACTGATAACAAATCAAGCACAATAATGAATAGTGGCAATTCCAATAACTATCAAGCATCAAAGATGTCATTTTCACGGCACAAACTTGTGCAGCTGATGTTACAGAAGCAGTAACTAAAATAAAAACGATAATAAAATCTACCGGTTGAGCCATTAAAAAGTTCCCACTTTTGAAAATTCATTGCACCAAGAGTACTTCACAGATTTCAATGATTCAAATTCTAGTTAAAAGCCAAAAGATTAAACTATTTTTGTGACTTTTCTTCGCTGTCTTACCAGCACTAGAAGTATCGGCAAATTTAACTTTACTAAAACTGCATGGTTGCAAAATGACTTACAAATGGCCTGAAACATTGATCAAATCTAAAAGGACTCCTCGCACACATCAATAAAGAAAATGCAATTGTTCATGGGTGAGAGATATCGGGAGCACATTTGTTGTCATGAGGCCTAAAATTTTTAGCATTTGTTTGAAAACTGATGTGGTATAACTCTTGAGAGAGGTGTAACGTCCATTACGCATTGTTCGGTGTAAAGAGGGTCCTTACAATTTGATCGATATTTTAGGCTATTTTTCAGTCATTTTGCAACCATGAAATTTTGGAAAGTTAAATTTTGTGATGGTTCCAGCGCTAGTAAGACAGAAAGAAAAGTCATACTCAATGTTTCGGCTTTCAATTAGGAATCGAATCTTTCAAATCTGTGAAGTACTCTTGATTCCATGGATGTTCAGAAGTGGGAACTTCTGTCTGGCTCACGCGGTAGGACAACCATCTATCTTATCAACAAATCTTGTATATAACACAAAACTGACCGATTTTAAATCAGCAAAACGAAAACTTCAAAACAGGGAAATACTGAAATATCTAAGATTAAGCATTTGTGACGGGAGCTGGAGGCAGATATAAATGAAATAGATCTATAACTTTTTCTTTTATCCTACTTGAATAAAAAACGTGGTTTATGTTCATACAGTAGCTTCTTTCTATGAAAAACAAAAAGGATATAGCATGCGTAATGAACAAACCTCTAGAAGCAGATGATGCAGTTGGTACGGGATCTGCAACAAGATATTAACTGAAATGAAGTCATGACCGTTCTTTCTATCCTATTTATATAAAAAATAAGGTAATGTCTATCTTTTCAGTTGTTTCTTTCTAGAAATAAACAATAGAAATATCGTATATGTAATAAACAAACCTCTCGAAGCAGATGATGCAGTTGGTATGGGATCTGCAACAAGATATTAACTGAAATAAATTCATGACCGTTCTTTCTATCCTATTTATATAAAAAATAAGTTAATGTCTACCTTTTCAGTTGTTGCTTTCTAGAAATAAACAATAGAAATATCGCATATAAAATCAACAAACCTCTCGAAGCAGATGATGCAGTTGGTATGGGATCTGCAACAAGATATTAAGTGAAATGAATTCATGACCATTCTTTCTATCCTATCTATATAAAACTAACGTGGTCGATCTTCATGCAATAGTTTCTTTTTCTAATAAAACAACAGAAATATCGTATACGTAATAAACAAACCTCTCGAAGCAGATGATGCAGTTGGTATGGGATCTGCAACAAGATATTAACTGAAATAAATTTATGACCATTCTTTCTATCCTTTTTATATAAAACTAACGTATTCGATCTTCATGCAATGGTTTCTTTTTCTAATAAAACAACAGAAATATCGTATACGTAATAAACAAACCTCTCGAAGCAGATGATGCAGTTGGTATGGGATCTGCAACAAGATATTAACTGAAATGAATTCATGACCATTCTTTCTATCCTATCTATATAAAACTAACGTGCTCTATCTTCATGCAGTGGTTTCTTTCTCCAATAAAACAACAGAAATATCGTATACGTAATAAACAAACCTCTAGAAGCAGATGATGCAGTTGGTATGGGATCTGCAACAAGATATTAACTGAAATAAATTTATGACCATTCTTTCTATCCAATTTATATAAAAAATAAATTAATGTCTACCTTTTCAGTTGTTGCTTTCTAGAAATAAACAATAGAAATATCGATATAAAATCAACAAACCTCTCGAAGCAGATGATGCAGTTGGCATGGGATCTGCAACAAGATATTAACTGAAATAAATTCATGACCGTTCTTTCTATCCTATTTATACAAAAAATAAGGTAATGTCTATCTTTTCAGTTGTTTCTTTCTAGAAATAAACAATAGAAATATCGCATATAAAATCAACAAACCTCTCGAAGCAGATGATACAGTTGGTATGGGATCTGCAACAAGATATTAACTGAAATGAATTCATGACCGTTCTTTCTATCCTATTTATACAAAAAATAAGGTAATGTCTATCTTTTCAGTTGTTTCTTTCTAGAAATAAACAATAGAAATATCGCATATAAAATCAACAAACCTCTCGAAGCAGATGATGCAGTTAGTATGGGATCTGCAACAAGATATTAACTGAAATAAATTTATGACCATTTTTTCTATCCTATTTATATAAAAAATAAGTTAATGTCTACCTTTTCAGTTGCTGCAGTCTAGAAATAAACAATAGAAATATCGATATAAAATCAACAAACCTCTCGAAGCAGATGATGCAGTTGGTACGGGATCTGCAACAAGATATTAACTGAAATGAATTCATGACCATTCTTTCTATCCTATCTATATAAAACTAACGTGGTCGATCTTCATGCAATAGTTTCTTTCTCCAATAAAACAACAGAAATATCGCATACGTAATAAACAAACCTTTAAAAACAGATGATGCAGCTGGTACGGGATCTGCAACAAAGAAAATCAAATGAAATAAATTCATGACCTTTTTCTTTTCCTATTTATGTAAGAGACGACGTGGTCTATCTTCATGCAGTAGTTTCTTTCTATAAATAAAGAAAAGAGATATCGCATATCTAATAAACAAACCTCTAGAATCAGATGATGCAGTTGTTGCGGGAGCTGCAACAAGAGGTTAAATAAAATGAATTCATGACCATTCATTCTATCCTATTTATATAAAAAATACGGTAATTTCTATCTTTTCAATTGTTTCTTTCTTAAAAGCAACAACAGAGATATCGCATATAAAATCAACAAACCTCTAGAAGAAGATGATGCAGTTGGTACGGGATCTGCAACAAGATATTAACTGAAATAAATTCATGACAATTCTTTCTATCCTATTTATATAAAACTAACGTGGTCTATCTTCATGCAGTAGTTTCTTTCTATAGATAAACAAAAGAGATATCGCACAAATAAATAAACCTCTAGAAGCAGATGATGCAGTTGGTACAGGAGCTACAAGAAGAGACTGAATGAAGTAAATTAATGGCTCTGTCTATCCTACGTATATGGAAAATAACGTGATTAACGTGTAAGAAATTATCTGTAAACTTTTGCTTCCATTGGTATAAGAAGGTCCATTGGTAAAGAGTCTTTGTCTCTACAATGGAAGAGACAATATTTGGAATTCTAGAGTCTCAAATCAGCCAGATATCCTGGATTAACTACAGTTGGTACTGTAATACATATATACTTTAGTTTCACTGTAGAGATAGGTAGCTGTCATGTAATGTTTCCATTACATCTGTTTGAAATGAGACTATTTTAGTTTTCAAAATATATGTATCCAAAGAAAACCCACCTTCATTTAGGTGATAAGCATTGTTGTTGGGGTCTGGAGAAGAAAGAAAAAATTCTGTTCATAAAACTGCACAGCCAATTAACGGTCTGTTCTTGCCAATTAGGTTTCTTCATATTTATGATCTGTCACTAATTTTGGCAGCCTCAAGTGAACCAAAATAGATTTTCTTAAAAGATCATCACACATTTTCTTTGAAGCTTAACTGAGTCACAGTTATCAGAGATTCAGCAAGATACAGAGAATAGCAACTGGATCTACCGTCTTGTGGAATGAGAGAATATATTGTCCCAACATTGTATGCAGAATATGAGGCACAAAGAAAAGCAAAGACAAGATGGAGCTAAATGTTCCCATCTAAATACCTATTAGGAAGGATTGTTATTTCAGTTGGCTATCTGTAGAAACATACCATGAAAGCAGTCCAAATGCATCCTCCATGCATGTCATCTAATATTAAATTATCTTCATTTCCAATCAGCTTTGTGAAGCAATGCTCAAAATAAAAATCAAATTTAGGATGCTGTGAGAACGTGTTTAATTTTCCCGCAAGTTTTCCTTACCTTTTATATACTCACGGAACAACTTAAGCACATAGCCACCAAAGTCATGCTTAAGGAATTTCTCCCCCAAGCTATCCTTTGGGCTATAAGACCAAAAGTTGCTCCTTTCTTGATTGCGATGGTAGCCAATCACAACTATCTCGCAATCCCTTGCCTGCAAGATGTCCACCTGTGAAGTGGATAACAAATGAAAGCAAGTTATTTTGAAATGCATATGCATCATAAGACAATCTGCAATATTGCTGTGACTACTGTACAGTATTTCAAATCTATAGGATCTCATTTCATGAGACTAATGCGTGTGTTGGTAAGAAGACAAAACATCATTACTTCTTTGTTAATTGAATACATTTATTGGAATTATCATTTGACAAAAGACACTTCATTCAGCAGACCCTGGCATGTCATGTTGCCAGAAGCCAAAATCTACTGTTTGATACAGGTGATAACAAAGTGCTTACAAAAACTCAACTCTCAGATTGCCAAGAAAGAGGCTCCCACACTGGGAAAATAGTCTAAATTAAGAAAATATTCATTCTGATAAAGGAAATCCTTCAATATTTGTACTTGTACTTTTACTTCACATTTTTCCTGTATCACATTACTTGGATGATACTTGAGTGAATATGCCTACATTTGAAAGTCGTCAAAAAACATTGTTTTGAAACGTTCAGGAAGGAACAGGAACAGTAAGTTCAAATGAAAACAGTTATGGAACCTTTTAAAATTCATAAGAAACTCCAAGTGCTCAAAACCTGATCATTTAAAGAAACTTATGGGACCGGTCCAAATTCTTAGTCTCTTGTAAAAAATTATGTGCGGGCCATATCTGGCAGGAGCAGAAGAAGAAGTAAGAAATCAACTGTACAATATCATACAGGCAAAGTAGACAACGTGCCTTCTTCTTTAATGCTGTTTTCAGGTAGTGAAATGCCGTTTTTTGAAACTTTTCACTGAGCTCTTGCTTCCTTGCATCAGCATTTTCCCTTTTTCTGAGGTTTTCCCCACAACAACTACACAGCTTTCTGCTTATAGCTTGATCTGCTGAGCAACCAGGGCATGTTCTAGTGATCTGAAACAGAAACCACACTTTGACAGAAAATGTCATGGAATTTGCAAAATTGCCAACACTGGAAATGGAGTTTTGATCAATTTCTAACTCCCAAAATCACAATTAAAATGCTCTCTCTTTATTCATTAAACTCTCTTTTAGCTAGACAGAAAACTACAAAAGCATAAAAATACAGCATCTAATTGGGGATCTTAGCTAAAGATAAACTCATAAATTGTAAAAATCAGTCCAGTATACAATTTATTGTGGCTTGTCAAAACTATGCACATAGTTTACTTTGATGCACCTTAGTTTAACATTTTTCTCACCAGCTAAATAATATTTTGATGATATTGATAATGAAAGAATTCTGTAAGATACTGTACGTACCCCAGCCATACTTTAAGTAGTCTACAGATGTCTGGAAGAAAAAAGTTATCATCAAAAATCATCCATTTTGTCAAAACATTATGCACTTAGACAACTGAGCCAGGGACAGTGCCATTGGCACAAGGGACAGTGCCAATTAAACTCAGTTATTTCATAACATTACTCACAACTTACAGGATAGTAGACCTCTATGGATTCTCCAGAAAATGTTGAAATTCTTAAGAATACTTGGCTAAAAGTTTGTGTACTCTTTTACATACTGCATAACAGTATCAGGACTTCTATAAGAAACACTGGAAGAATTGTTGATGAGTTGGGGGATAACATTTCTCTTCAAAAAATTGGCATAAGGTCTTTTCATTATCGAAAAATAGAGGAACAGATAATTTGACATCTGTGCATGTTCTAACCACATGCTCTAACAAATAAGATCAAGTTTCCCTGACTCCCCTGGCACATTTTGGATAAGAATTAGAATACAGGAACGACATTATTTTACTTCCATTTATTTCTTTGCCAATGGGATATTTGCCTTCACACATTTAGCTATAAAAAACTTGGATCAGGCAACAGTACTAAAAGTTTCTTAATTTGTTTCTTATTCTTTGAATGCATGAATTATCAAGTGGTCTTAATACTGCTGCAGGTATGTTTCTTGACATTTAAAACATCATATAGGAATACATGAAAGTGTTCTGTTACTGTATGTTTGAAACACAAACAATTAGTTAATATTACTCAGGGGATCCATCATAGGGTGCCTTATTTCCGCAAAACAGCCTACATTTGCACTCTTATCTGTCAACCATGAGCCGTTTTCTCTCACTGCAACTGTCAGTTTTGTTCAGTATGATAAACATTCTTTTTAGAATAGCTGTTTCATAAAATGAAGCAGAAGTAAATTTATGAGACGCTATGATGTACTTTTACAGCCATCCAAATCATTATGATCTAGATAATAATGGTTATCCAATAATAAGTTCTATGAAAGTTAAGCGAAAGACGATTAACAGTTTATCTAAACGGCAATGTTCCTCGACTGCTTAGCAATAGAAAAACCACACACCAAGGACCAAGATACAGGGGGTCCAGGGAGGCCATGGCCCCCTCAAAATATTTCAGCAGTTGCTACAGCAAATCTTTATCCTTTATTATTTTAGTATTTCAGAACATCAGACAGGTATATCTCGTTCAATTTCTACCTTTCAAGCTCTTTAGGAAGCTCTTTAGGGGGTATTTACAAGCTAACAAACTTGTCTCTCACCATAACTCTAAAGTGGCCTTTGGTAAATTTGGCTTTTTTACTTTTGTGGAAGGTTTGTCAGGGCTGTAGGAAGCAGCTGCTGATTGGGGGGCAATTGTTCTCAAAACAATAGAGAACAATACATCTAATTAATGCTTGTGACGTAGCACCATTGTTCTCAAAATTATTGGGGGGCTTGAGCCCTAATTGCCCCCCCCCCGCTTCCTACGGGCCTGGGTGTGTACATTCCAAATGTGGATTTACCTGCAAAGTCAGTCTGAGAAACAAAAAATAGTGTTCCGTAAAATTTTGGCAATCTTACTACGAGTTTCTTATTACAATGAGAAAAATGTATAAAGTAATAAATAGCGGCGACAGTAGCTGTAACTTTCCATCTAAACATGTGGTACCTTCCCAAAGGATCTTCAACTGGGCCACAGAGAGGGGAGGGGGCAGAGGGGCAATTTGCCTAGAGGGAGCCTAAAGATAACTCCCTGCCTCCTGCACGCTTTGCTCTCAGGAGGCCTCATTTCAAAGTTTTTTCCCAGGCCTCCAGGGCTCTTGGCGGCCCTGCTCTTCAAGGGCACTACTGGTGACCTTTCAATACTTGCCCTTTTGCCTCTGATAGTCCTGTAGTTCAATTCAACGTAACTGAGGAAAAGCTGAGTAAACTGTACTAAATTAAACTGTCTAGGATTTTAGGTATCCTGGTGTGGTGGTCATTCAAGACCATGCTGGTGTGAAAAGGACTTTTGGTTTGTTTACGCCTTTTGTCTTGTGAAGGGGGGGGGGGTCATCATGGTCATAGATGTTTTCTTCATGCTGGGGCTGGTGCAGAATTGCATTAAATGAAAGGCTACGTATTCCATCAAGTGTGTTTCTTCTGCTTCAAGCAACTGTGCTAAACAAAGAGTAAGAGCTGACTTACCTTGAACTGTTGAATCATCCAGCAAAACAAACCAAAGATCATATCATATAGGCCCAGTGTCACCATACCACCCAAAACGGCGGGAAAGCATTACCCAGAACCCTGCACATCGATTCCCTGTGCTTTCCATGTATCGAGCATTATTTATTGCCAAAAACAACAATATTGTCTGTTTTAAGAAAAAGTAAAAACGCGCAGTGTGTCTGTTTTAAGGAGGAGTATAAACTGATCGATTTCATAACTAGATTTGGAAACCATAGCAACACTGTACGAACACCAGGCAATGGTGGATGGGCCTAAGTTGCCGGCTCGAACCTCCAATGATAAATCAGCTCAGAATTCAAGTTTACAGTGATATTAGCCATGAACAAAAGCCACAAGTATCCATACGAATATTTCCTCAATCCAAAAATCAACAAACCTTTCACTGTGAATTAGGAGTTCCTCAGTTTTAAGGCCAATTAGCTTCCATGAACTTCACCGCAGCTTTGAGAATTTCCAACTGTCGAAGGTCACTTGCCTCGCTTCCGAGACTACACTGCAGCCTCGTTCCAAAGGGCACACGTAAACGTGTGCATCTCCGTCTCAAAAATTTATATCAAAGTCCATAAGGCCCAGATTGAGTAAAAAAGGAAATGTTGTTGTCGTTGTTATTGTTGTTGTTGTCGTTGTTGCTATTTTGCGATATCTATATACATAACGGGTGAGCGATCGGTTAAGATTGTTCTATTGTCCTCGAATTTCTTTGCACACGTCACTGAGATCACCCGCTTCCCGTGCCCCCTCCAGGCCGCTGTTGCACTCGAAAAATCACCCCGAAAATCTAGGTTTGCCGAATCTATGTGAGAAGTTCGGGGCAGCAACTGGGGCAGGGGTGGGAGCGAAGAAACTTTTTGGCAGCCATCCTATTTTCCAGTTTGACGTAGGTACAACGTCACGAAACAATGGTGGTGAGTCACTAACGACTCTTGATGGGACCATCAACGGTCGTTAACGGACAAAGCTGCTTTGTCAACAAGAAACAATGCTCGATTGTCAACAACTTAGGGGCTACGTAGCAGCGACGTCACACAGTCTTCACAGGGGCTCAACTCCTCCTCCGTCAAAGAGGAGGGCAACGGGCGAAAATTACTGATCGTTGGCTTGCCTGCCAAAACTTGCATCTGGGGTCATAAGATTGACAGGAAATGGGGGCAGTCACGTGATGACCCCCATGTCACATGACTTGCTTGGCAAGTTGCCAAAATTGGTCATGTGACTTGGCACTATTCCTGGCCTACTCCCTGTCATGTGATTCCCAACTACTAATCACGTTTTCAGGGGGCACAGTATGGAAGTGACAACGAAGTAGATAGACCTAGGTTCACAATTGAAGCAACATGTAGAACTGTTCACTTTCTCCTGAAACATTTTTGCACAGTAGAATAAAATTTCTGCTTTGTTAATGCTCTAGCGACAACATGCGCCTACTTACGTTCCACTTCCATGCTACTGGTTTCTGAAATTCCCTTCAATTCCCATCACCCGGTTTTTGAAGGTACTTCAATCCATTTTAAGGACATTCATAATAGCTTCCTTGGAAACTGTGCTCCCCAACAAAGGCTCCTGATGAGCATATTCAGCATCTTTTATATTCAACTGTCAACATGAGATCCTCTGCAAGACCTAAATTTCGATGTCGCAACAGATTTGCAGGTGATTTTCTCGTGCCAAAAATCATTACGTAGGAAGTTTCTCATGCCAAGATCGTTAGCTAAGAGGTTCTCCAAAAAAAAATCGTTTTCAAGGAAAGATCACATCATTTGTTGCTCATTATCTCTATTCATTATGAACTTAGAGGCCTACACAGAGGTTCTCCTACGCAGCATCCAAATTTCTGCCACCGAAGATAAGCGTAAATTCCAATTGGCTAATTTCAAATTGCCAAACCCATCTAGCTCATAAGCATTGCCAATGGCTAATTTCGATTAGTACAGGCTCCATAGTTTACCTACTATGGATGACAACAGACTATCATTGGCTAATCCCAAATGACCCCATCCATGCAGGTTATACAAATTTTCATTGGCTAATTTCAATTAGCACAAATCCCATAGTGAAGCTACTAAAGATGAAGATCAACTGCTATTGGATAATTTCAAATGACCCAACCCATATAAGTTCTAAACATTTCCATTGGCTAATTTCAATTAGCACAAATCCTATACTTAAGATAAAGGGGCCTACACTATGTGGGAGTCACACATGGCACATAAACAGACATGATCAAGGTGATATGAACTTGGGGGCACTCACATGCCTGCCCCCATATCACGTGACTTTCTTGGCAAGTTGCCAAAACTGGTCACATGACTTGGCACAGTGCCAAGTTCCGGTCACGTGACTTGGCACTTTGCCAAGACATGTGACCAGTTTTGGCAACTTGCCAATTTCCGTAAATTCCTCCATATACACACAAGGACTCCATTTCTTCAACCATTTTCACAAATGCTCCTTCGCAGGGCAAAATATCCCCCCTGGGGGCAGTCACGTGATGGGATCCCATATCACGTGGAAAATTCTCCATCGCAGTAGGCTAAATCAGTCGGAATATGATGCTGCTGCAAAGGGGTAACAAATCCAATACTGGTGTCCTAAGGAGGGCAACACGAACCTCAGGAGGGGTAGGGCGACGAAAACATGTGATGGTTGGCTTGCTTGCCAAAACACATTTGAATCTATCGGGGGTCATAACGTAGATGGTAAATGGCGGCTGTCACGTGATGACCCCCATGTCACGTGACTTGCTTGGCAAGTTGCCAAAATTGGTCATGTGACTTGGCACTTCCCCCAACTCCCTATCATGTGACTTGCGAACTTGAAGCGTTTTGAGAGAGCACATACTGCATGGAAGCGACAACGAAGTAGATAGGCCTACTCACATCTGAAGCAACATTTTGTAGAACTCTTCTGTTTGTACTGAAAAATTTCCAAGTAGCATAAACCTTCAGCTTTGTTAATGCTTCAGCGAAAAAATAGGCCTACTTACGTTTCACTTCCATGCTACTAATTTCTGAAATTCCCCTTCATTTCAATCCCCTTCGCCATGTTTTCGATGAAGGTACTTCAATCCACGTTAAGGGCATTCATAATATCTTTCTTCGAAACGGTACTCCCCAATAAACACTCGTGAACATATTCAACATCTTCATATTCAACTGTCAACATGAGATCCTCTGCAACACCAAAATTTCGATGTCGCCACAAATTTGCAGGTGATTTTATCATGCCAAAACCATTACGAAGGAAGTTTCTCATGCCAAGATCGTTTGCTAAAAAGTTCTCCAAAAACAATCGTTTTCAAGGAAGATCACATCATTAGTTGCTCATTATTTCTATTCATTATGAATGCAGAAGCCTACACAGAGCTTCTCCCGCGCAGCATCCAAATTTCTCCCCACCGAAGATAATAGCGAATTCCAATTGGCTAATTTCAAATTGCCAAACAAATCTACCTTGTAAACTTGCCATTGGCTAACTTGAATTGATACCGATCCCATAGTGAAGCTAATAAAGAAGAAAGCGAGCTGCTATTGGCTAATTTCAAATGGCTCAACCCATCTAGCTTATACGTATTCCCATTGGCTAATTTGAATTAATATGGATCCCATAGTGAAACTACTAATCAAGAAAGCGAGCTGTTATTCGCTAATTTCAAATGGCTCAAACCATCTAGCTTATACGTATTCCCATTGGCTAATTTGAAATAATATGGATCCCATAGTGAAGCTACTAATCAAGAAAGCGAACTCTTATTGGCTAATTTCAAGTGACCCGACCCATGTAGCTCATACACATTGCCATTGGCTAATTTGAATTGATACGGATTCCATAGTGAAGCTACCAAAGATGAAAGCCAACTGCTATTGGCTAATTTCAAATGACCCAACCCATCTAGCTTATACACATTGCCATTGGCTAATTTCAATCAGAACCGATTCCATAGTTAACATACTAATGACGAAGGCGAACTGCTATTTGCTAATTTCAAATGGCCCAACCCATCTACCTTATACGCATTCCCATTGGCTAATTTCAATCAACGTACATCCCATAGTTAACCTAAAGGGACTTACATTGTGTGAGGGGCATAACCTATTTACTTACACTAGATGTATTGTGGTAAAGGCGATATGCAAGTGGGGCCAATCAAGTGCCTGCCCCTATATCACGTGACTTATTTGGCAAGTTGCCAAAATCGGTCACGTGACTTGGCACGGTGCCAAGTTCCGGTCATGTGACTTGGTACTTTGCCAAATTATGTGACGTCACTTGGCACCGTGCCAACCTCCCTTATTGCATCCCTCTCCAGAAGCCGACTCCATTTGTTTGGCAATTTCCACGAATGCTCCTTCGCACGGCAAAAGATACCCCCTGCAATCTGCTTCTCTGACCTCCTTCATCCAATACCTAGCGTCCTTCTCATATACCTCTCTCACGCAAATGCAATCATATTTTGCAAGAGAGCCATCCCGTAACCCTTCCAGCAGTCGACATCATTCGAATTCATGCGTCTTTTTTGCAGTAACTATTCTGCCCTGGCTTCCTGTTGCTGTGCTTCGCTTCCCTTACTGATTATTACAGAAGTTCCTTTCCATACCAAGAACCAACACGTACACAATGCTGCGAGAAAGACAGCAACAGCAATGAAGATAGTTCATGTATGTAAGCAGACCAAAGGAAAGTAAGGCAACTACATTAACAAAGGCAACTAGGGCAGCAAAAGCTACTGGAGCAAGCAAAGCAACGAAGAACAATGTACGTTAGACAACCAGTGGCAATAATGCAGGACAAGCCATATAGGGCACAAAAGCTACCATGACCACTAAGGATATGAAGCCAAGTTGACCCGGGGGAGGGGGGGGGGGTACTTAGTACATTTGGTCGATGGGGATATGCCGTTTTCAGGGTATCGTTTTCACCAATTTTTTCTAGAGCAGGGTATCAAAGTTAGGACGTTTTTCTAGAGCTGATTGTCAAAATGGCACATTTTCTCCAGAGCAGGTTATTCTTTCAGCAATACTTACATCGAGTTTTACGGTTTTGTTGATTTGTCCGAATTTGTTCTCTTTCTCATGAACTTTGCAGGAATAAAAGCGATTACAAACAGTTCTGGAATAGGATATACTTTGCACAGATATGGGTATCGTTTTCAGGGGAAAATTTTGGAGCAGGCTAAAAGTTTTTTTTTTTGTGGTGGGCACACCTCCGTATAAAAAAGTAAAGTGTCCCCCCCCGGGCAAGTTGAGCATCCCAACTACAAGAACTAACACACGCAGCTCAATCAGGGCAACTAAGAATTCCACCTACTTCCTTCCACAATAAGATTCATCTGCGCACTTGAGGTACGAGAACTGTAACAACTGTATTGACTTGATCTCCGTACTCTCAGGGGAGGGGGAGGGGAAAATAATCGGGAGACCTGTAATGGCTTGATTAACTAATATTCCGGGGGGTTGGAGCTATCAGGGAGAGGAGTTTTTAGAAATTGAAAATAGTCGTCTTCTCTGTTAAAAACATATCTTTTCTATATTGATTGAAATCCGTCATTCCATCATTCCAGTTTCCCACAAAATTAATAAAGTGTGGTTCCAATACGAGTGGGGGAGTTGGAAAACTTCTCAAAAATCATTGATTAGGGGGCATTATTCGATGCTCTTGAGAACCCAACCATGTCCGCTAAGGCAACTGGAAAAAACGAGAGATTGAAATAGATAGTCAAATTATTAGACACCTAGAGCAACTATACACACTTGGGGTACGAGAACAACTATTGTGAAGTAGCTGGAAGTTTCTGACTTGATTTGTCTTCTTTCGAGTACCACGGAAACGAAGAAAGGGTGACTGAGAAAAGTCAGAGGGGCTAGAAATGATTTCAGATACTAATAATTGAGAGCTTAAAGCAATCAGCAAGGGGAGGTTTGAACATTGAACATAGTCGCTTTCTGAGTTAAAAACTTATTGCTCCTAAATTCATTTACAACATATTCACTATCAATTCCCTTTTTCAAAACCTAATAACAAAGAGGTTGGGTGCATAACATAAAAAGACATTAACATGAAAATGTAATTGACAAAATACAATGAGCAGGAGCAGTGATGCTGTGGCGCGCGAAGCGCGCCAGTGGCCGCCTCCGCAGGACCTAGGAACTCCGAACCCGCGCTAATACTAACGAGTGAACAGGCGAGATCAGGGGCGGATCCAGATATTTGAGTGACCGGTGCAATTGAGGGGGTCTGGGGGCGAAGCCCCCAGAAAAATTCTTTGGGTGACCACGCCCTTCAGACTCTCGGAAAACATAGGCAACGCCCTTTTTACAATTTTTTTGGCCGGAAGACCTTGCTTTGAAGGTTATTTCAGCCACTAGGATATGAACATGTACCTCTAATCAGAGCTATTCAAGCCAGTGCTTTTCGAAGTGTTGTTTACATCTTGGCCTAGACAGGCCAGATTTCGTTGTTTACTGATTTGGTATTGCCAGAAAAGTTCCCCTCCGCGGACTGATTCATCCTGTCAACCACAATTTGGTCTTCTGACGCGTTGAAGAAGAGTTTAGGTCCACTGCACTTTTCATTCAGACGGGAGGAAGCGAGACAAGAAAACAGCGAACAACAATAATGATAGTAGGGCAATCTATTGCTCAATGTTAACCTTTGGACTGCATCGGTCAACCGGTGCAAAACGCTGATTTTCCTCCAATTAGGGGTCTGGGGACCGATGCATTTTGGCTGTCATTTGTTGAGGAGAAAGGAGCTGTCAAAGCTGCTATGATTGACACCGATGCACTCATCAAAATGATTACGCAAGGTTCTCCTGTTTATGCGTTAGCTTTGTTGCCTTTGTCGAGACGCGCGTCACACATTTTGAAAAGGGGATCAGAATAATAATGGGATTTACCGTAGCTGTTTGGAGGACACTTTATTCTTTTGGATAATGGGTCTAATTGTCGGCCATGGCTTTTGTACCTGAGTCTGAGCAGGTTGCTACGTAGAAGCAGTGGCAACAGAGAGAAGGGGGCATTTGGAAAGTTGAAATGATTTGCGACTGATAAAAAATCTTATGCACAGACTTCTAGATTACCGATCATGTGGGACTGACCGATGCATTTGCATCGGTTGCATCGGTCCGGATCCGCCCCTGGGCGAGATCAAACGCTCGAATTTCCTCCCCTGAGACGCCGGCATCTCCTGCTTCCCGTGCCCCCTCCAGCCCGCTCTTCCGCTCGAAAAATCACCCCGAAATTCTAGGTTAGCCGAATCTACGTCAGATGTTGGGGGCACACACTCGGGCTCCGGTATCAGCGGGGCAAAATTGTTGGCAGCCTGCCTCAGCAGGTTATTGTCTTTGATTGACAGCCGATTGTTCCCTCAACTAACGACACTTGATGATGCTATCAGCAACTATCAACGAACAATGCTGTTAGAGCTCGATGATGGTAAACAACCATTAACATCAGGGGACAATGCTGGTCTGTCAGCAGCACACAATGCTCCGGCCCGCTCTTCCGCTCCAAAAATCACCCCGAAAATCTAAGTTTGCAGAATGTGTCTGAGAAGTTGGGGGCACACACTCGGGCTGGGGTACAAGCGGCCAAAGCTTTTGGCAGCCGTCCTATTTTCCAGTTTGACGTAGTTGAACGTCGAGAAACAATGCAACAATGCTGCTGAGAGTCACTAATAAGTTCCCCTAACAAAGGCAACAATAACCTCACGAGGGGAAGGGGTGACGACAGTGAGTAAAGCTTGGCTTGCTTGCCAAAACAACTTGCATCTCGGGTTACATAAGATTGGAAATGGGGCTGTCACGTGATGACCCCCATGTCGCAATATGATGCTGCATGCAAAGGGGTAACCAATCCATTGGTGTCCTTAGAAGGGCAACAGCAACAACCTCAGGAGGGGAAGGGCAGGGAAAATATGTGATGGTTGGCTTGCTTCCCAAAACGACTTGCATCTGGGGTCATAAGATAGAAGTGAAATGGGGGCTCTCACGTTATGGCCCCCATGTCACGTGACGCATCCTATAGTGAAGCCACTAATGAAGAAAGCGAACTGTCATTGGCTAATTTCAAATGGCTCAACCCCCCATTGGCTAATTTGAATTAATACGGATCCCATATTAAAGCTACTAACGTTGAAAGCCAACTGCTATTGGCTAATTTCAAATGGCCCAACCCATCTAGCTTATACACATTGCCATTGGCTAATTTCAATCAACGTACATCCCATAGTTAAGCTAAAGGGGCCTAAACTGTGTGAGGGGCATTACCTATATACTTACACTAGATGCATTGTGGTAAAGGCGATATGCAACTAGGGGCAATCAAGTGCCTGCCCCCATGTCACGTGACATACTTGGCACGTTGCCAGAATTGGTCATGTGACTTGGCACTGTGCCAAGTTCCGGTCACATGACTTGGCACTTTGCCAAGTTTGGTCCGCGAATTTCCTCCTGTGCGTCGTCGGGATCTCCCGCTTCCCGTGCCCCCTCGAGTCCACTCTTCCGCTCAGAAAATCACCCCGAAAATCTAGGTTAGCCGAATCTATGTGAGAACTTCGGGCCACACACTGGGGCTCAGGTAGGAGCGGGGAAAGTTTCTGGCTGCCTTCCTATTTTCCAGTTTGACGTTGGTTCTACGTCACGAAACAATGGTGGTGAGTCACTAACGACTCTTGATGGGGCCATCAACGGTCGTCAACGGACAAAGCTGGTTTGTCAACAAGAAACAATGCTTTATTGTCAACAACCTACGGGCTACGTAACACCGACGTCACGCAGTAGCGTCTTCAACGAACAATGGCCCCACTGATAACTGGGGGCAACAACAAAAGGACCACTGACTGCGGGCAGTCACGTGATGTGATCCCATATCACGTGGCAAATTCTCCATCGCAGTAGGCTAAATCAGTCGGAATATGATGCTGCTGCAAAGGGGTAACCAATCCACTGCTGTCCTAAGAAGGGCAACACGAACCTCAGGAGGGGTAGGGCGACGAAAAATGTGATGGTTGGCTTGCCTGCCAAAACACATTTGAATCTATCGGGGGTCATAAGGTAGATGGTAAATGGGGGCTGTCACGTGATGACCCCCATGTCACGTGACTTGCTTGGCAAGTTGTCAAAATTGCTCATGTGACTTGGCACTTTCCCCCAACTTCCTATCATGTCACTTGCCAACTTATAGCGTTTTGAGAGAGCACATATGGAAGCGACAACGAAGTAGATAAGCCTACTCACATCTGAAGCAAAATCTTGTAGAACTCTTCTGTTTGTACTGAAAAATTGCCAAGCAGCATAAACTTTCAGCTCTGTCAATGCTTCAGCGACAAAATAGGCCTACTTACGTTTCACTTCCATGCTACTAATTTCTGAAATTCCCCTTCATTTCAATCCCCTTCGCCCTGTTTTTCATGAAGGTACTCCAATCCACTTTAAGGACATTCAAAATAACTTTCTTCGAAACCGTACTCCCCAATAAACACTCGTGAACATATTCAACATCATCATATTCAACTGTCAACATGAGATCCTCTGCTACACCAAAATTTCGATGTCGCCACAAATTTGCAGGTGATTTTATCATGCCAAAACCATTAGGAAGGAAGTTTCTCATGCCAAGATCGTTAGCTAAAAATTTCTCCAAAAACAATCGTTTTCAAGGAAGATCACATCATTAGTTGCTCATTATTTCTATTCATTATGAATGCAGAAGCCTACACAGGGGTTCTCCCGCGCAGCATCCAAATTTCTCCCACCGAGGATAAGAGCGAATTCCAATTGGCTAATTTCCAATTGCCACATGGGTCTAATGGACATGGGCACAAATCTACCTTGGAAACATTGCCATTGGCTAACTTGAATTGATACCGATCCCATAGTGAAGCTAATAAAGAAGAAAGCGAGCTGCTATTGGCTAATTTCAAATGGCTCAACCCATCTACCTTATACGTATTCCCATTGGCTAATTTGAATTAATACGGATCCCATAGTGAAACTACTAATGACGAAAACGAGCTGTTATTGGCTAATTTCAAGTGACCCGACCCATGTAGCTCATACACATTCCCATTGGCTAATTTGAATTTATACGGATCCCATAGTGAAGCTACTACAGAAGAAAGCGAGCTGTTATTGGCTAATTTCAAATGGTTCAACACATCTATCTTATACGTATTCCCATTTGCTAATTTGAAATAATACAGATCCCATAGTGAAGCTACTAATCAAGAAAGCGAGTTCTTATTGCCTAATTTCAAATGATCCGACCCATGTAGCTCATACACATTGCCATTGGCGTATTTGAATTAATACGGATCCCATAGTGAAGCTACTAAAGAAGAAAGCGAACTCTTATTGGCTAATTTCAAATGATCCAACCCACGTAGCTCATACACATTGCCATTGGCTTATTTGAATTAATACGGATCCCATAGTGAAGCTACTAAAGAAGAAAGCGAGCTGTTATTGGCTAATTTCAAATGAACCAACCCATCTAGCTTATAGACATTGCCATTGGCTAATTTCAATCAGAACCGATTCCATAGTTAACATACTAATGACGAAGGCGAACTGCTATTGGCTAATTTCAAATGGCCCAACCCATCTACCTTATACGCATTCCCATTGGCTAATTTCAATCAACGTACGTCCCATGGTTAACCTAAAGGGGCTTACATTGTGTGAGGGGCATAACCTATTTACTTACACTAGATGTATTGTGGTAAAGGCGATATGCAAGTGGGGGCAATCAAGTGCCTGCCCCTATGTCACGTGAATTATTTGGCACGTTGCCAAAATTGGTCACGTGACTTGGCACGGTGCCAAGTTCCGGCCATGTGACTTGGCACTTTGCCAAATTATGTGACGTCACTTGGCACCGTGCCAACTTCCCTTATTGCATCCCTCTCCACAAGCGGACTCCATTTCTTTCGCAATTTCCACGAATGCTAATTCGCAGGGCAAAAGATACCCCCTGCAATCTGCTGCTTTGACCTCCTTCATCCAATACCTAGCGTTCCTCTCATATACCGCTCTCACGCAAATGTAATCAGATTTTACAAGAGAGCCAGCCCGTAACCCTTGCAGCAGTCGACATCATTCGAATTCATGCCTCTTTTTTGCAGTAATAATTTTACCCTGCCTTCCTGTTGCTGTGCTTCGCTTCCTTACTGATTATTACCGACGTTCCTTTCCATACTAAGAACCAACACGTACACAATGCTGCGAGAAAGACAGCAAGAACAATGCAGATAGTTCATGTATGTAAGCAAACCCAGGAAAGTAAGGCAACTACATTAAGAAAGGCAACTAGGGCAGCAAAAGCTACTGGAGCAAGCAAAGCAACGAAGAACAATGTACGTTAGACAACCAGTGGCAATAATGCAGGACAAGCCATATAGGGCACAACAGCTACCATGACCACTAAGGATATGAAGCCAAGTTGACCAGGGGGGGGGGCGGGTACTTAGTATATTTGGTCGATAGGGATATGCCGTTTTCAGGGGATCGTTTTCACCAATTTTTTCTAGAGCAGGGTAAGATAGTTTGGACGTTTTTCTAGAGCTGGTTGTCAAAATGGCACATTTTCTCCAGAGCAGGTTATTCTTTCAGCAATACTTTCTTTGATTTTTACGGTTTGTTAATCTGTCCGAATTTCTTCACCTTTCTCATGGACTTTGCAGCAATAAAACCAATTAGAAACAGTTCTGGAACAGGCTATACCTTGCACAGATATCTTCTAGGAAAGGGTATCGTTTTCAGGGGAAAAATTCTGAAGCAGGCTAAAAGTTTTTTTTGTGATAGGGACACCAACGTATAAAAAAATTCAAGTGTCCCCCGCTCCCCGGGCAAGTTGATCATCCCAACTACAACAACTAACACACGCAGCTCGATCAGGGCAACTAACAATTCCACCTACTTCCTCCCACAATAAGATTCATCTACGCACTTGAGGAACGAGAACTGTAACAACTGTATTGACTTGATGTCCGTAATCTCGAGTCCTTATACGGGAAGGGGGAGGGGAAGAATAATCGGGGGACCTGTAATGGCTTGATAAACTACTATTCTGGGGTGTTGGAGCAATCAGGGAGAGGAGTTTTTAAAACTGAAAATAGTCGTCTTCTCTGCTAAAAACGTATCTTTTCTATATTGATTTCAATCCATCATTCCATCATTCCAGTTTCCCACAAAATTAATAAAGTGTGGTTCCAATACGAGTGGGAGAGCTGGAAAACTTTTCAAAAATCAATAATTAGGGGGGCATTATTCGCTACTCTAGAGAACGCAACCATGTCCGCTAAGCCAACTAGAAAAAACGAGGGATCGAAATAGATAGTAAAATTATTAGACAACTAGAGCAACTATACACGCTTGGGGTACGAGAACAACTATTGTGAAGTAGCTGGAAGTAGCGACAATTCTGACTTGATTTGTCTTCTTTCGAGTACCACGGAAACGGAGAAAGGGGGACTGAGAAAAGTCAGAGGGGCTGGAAATGATGTCAGATACTAATGATTGAGAGCTTAAAACAATGAGGAAGGGGAGGTTTGAACATTCAAAATAGTCGCTTTCTGACTTCAAAACGTATTGCTCCTAAATTTATTTACAACATATTCACTATCAATTCCCTTTTTCAAAACCTAATAACAAAGAGGTTGGCTGCATGACATTAAAAGACATGAAAATGAAAATGGAATTAACAAAATACAATGAGGTGAAGCAGTGATGTTGTGGCGCGCGAAGCGCGCCAGTGGCCACCGCAGGCGGCCCAGGGCGCCGAAGGCGCCCAGCCCTCCGCAGGAGCTAGGAACTCCGAACCCGCGCGCAGCGCGGGCTCGGATTCCTAGTCTACTATAACTAAGCGGTGAGCGGTGAGATCAAACGAAAAACGCTAATCCATACGTCACTGAGATCTCCTTCTTCTCGTCCGGGTAGCCCCTGCATTTACGCGTCAAAAAATCCGCGAAAATACCTAAGTTCCACAAGTCTGCTTCTTTTCGCCCAAAAATGCCAGGCAGCGAGGCCAGGAGCGAAAAAGCCTTCTTGCGGTTTCATTTCATTTCATTTTTCATTTTTTATTTTTTATCCACGGTAGCCCCGTCAATCTGCATTGATTGCTTTACAGGGGGCCGTGCAAAAATACATATAATTTCCAAATTTAAAACCTAATCCTAATTAATTTACGATTGTGTTTACAAAAACGAAAAAAAAAAAAAAAAAAAATCAAATGAATGTACATAAAAAAGATCTTTAACCCTCCACTACGTCTTTAAACCTCCTTTTGAAGGTAGAAAGGGAGGGTGCAAGTCTGACATCAGAGCTTAATTGATTCCACAGCTTAGGCCCACGAAATGATATTGACTTCTGCCCATTTGCCGTTTTGAAGAGAGGAACACGCAAGTCAGCTTCGGTATTTCTAAGTCTCATTGTGTTAAGCGCTGAGTTCTTTACAAACAGCTCGGAAAGATATTCAGGCGCAAGACTATTTGTTGACTTAAACATTATGGTCGCTGTTTCACTTAGAATAATGTCCGAGATTGTTGGCCACCCCAGCTTTTTAATCAGACCAGTTGCTGAAACATGATAGCTGCTATTCGTAACAATTCTGGCAGCTCGATTTTGCAGTCTTTGGAGGGCATCAATTTGAGTTTTGCCGCAACATCCCCATACTGAGCAACAATAACGAAAGTGGGGCTCAACAATTCCTCTGTACATTTTACTGAGCGTTCCCTGTTGGAGAAATCACTTGGATATCTGCAGAGCTAGCCCTGTGGACAAAATCCTTCGCCCTGTGGAAACCGCATCGTCCGCTACGAGTCTTAACAGTGAACTTTTTGCAAAAAACTTCGTTCTTCGAGTCCTTGAGAACATAGATTGTTTTGAACAAGAGAACGTTATTGTAGTAAGATGAACTATCAACAGGCTTGTGAAAACAGAACGGATTTCCGTCCATTGGTGGAAAAACTAGACTGACCCAAAGCATGCTTGCCAACTCTTTCAGCGAAGGAAACTATCCTCATAACTGTTTACTTTCACCGTTTTTAATGATTTAAGTTTACTTGAAATCCATAGATAACAAAGAAGAATTTACCTGCATTATTACTCTGAGTGCTGCTGAAATCCCAGTTCGAAAATATAAACCAAACAGCTTTTACTGGGCCTTTACCATGTTGCTATCGTTAGAAATTACACGACGGAGTGCATTCAGCTTCTCCGCATTTCGTGACTGAAAGTCGATACCCTAAATCAATATCTTGTATGCAACCATAGCTGTTTGCCTTACTTTTGTTCAGTGTTGCTTATAAGTAATCCGAGTTTCATGTGGAACACACTAAGAACCCGCGAAATTCAAACCACGTCTTTCAAAGCAAACTGTTCACTTTCCCATTAAGAAATAGTGTACAAGTTTCCTATATGAATCAAATTTCTTAAATACAAGTTTCCCATTTGAGGCAAGTGTCTTATATTTATACTAGGAAGTTAAGCGCTCGCTTCGCTCGCGCTTCAACATTCCTAGCTCCTGCGGAGAGCTCTCAAAGAATATCTGATGATCCACCTTGAATGTACAATAAGTAGTTGTGGTTGTGGATAGAATGCTAAAACTTCTTGTTATTCACCCATGAAAGTGCTAAAGTGGAATTTTGTGTTTGTATGGATCTGAACAGTTTGATACAACAGATTACCATTTTGCTGCATTAGGCATAAAACAAACCTCTTTGTGATGCACACCAGAACTGTCCAGTTCTTTAAATTTTACAAAAGAAAGACCGTAGGCAGGTGCGCAGTATCACAATTCTTTTGCCTTGAGAGAATTCTTATGAATCTCTTAATTTCCTCCGAAGAATTCCATCAGAAAGTGAAGGATTATTGAAAAATATTAAGAATTCAAAGAATTTTTGACAATCAAGTTGATCAATATGCTGAAATTCAGTGAGTTCTTGACTGTGTATCATGTTTCAGTTTATATGGTAGAACTTCTTCACAGCATATTTTTGTCAGGCTGATCCTGAAATAATTGTTACATAAATTGTAACAATGGATCAAAGGAAAATACAGTACATTACATTGTTTTTGACTCATGACTGCAATCAATATGCGGTGCAGTTGTGCACTCCCATCAGATTGCCAAGATCTGCACCAAAGTATGATCATATGACGAAGCCCCTTCTCAGTGATGATAGCTTCACGCCAGCGAACCTATACGCACTACTGTGGTGGATACGCCATACAGAGGCGGGGTATTATGCTTGATGTGGTGGATACGCCATACGGAGGCGGGGTATTATGCTAGCGTGGTGGGGTATTATGCTTGATGTGGTGGATACGCCATACAGAGGCGGGGGATTATGCTAACGTGGTGGGGTATTATGCTTGTTGTGGTGGATACGCCATACAGAGGTGGGGTATTATGCTAACGTGGTGGGGTATTATGCTCCGCCTCTGTATGGCATATCCACCACATCAAGCATAATACCCCACCATGTTAGCATAATACCCCGCCTCTGTATGGCGTATCTACCACAACAAGCATAATACCCCACCACGTTAGCATAATACCCCGCCTCTGTATGGCGTATCCACCACATCAAGCATAATACCCCACCACGTTAGCATAATACCCCGCCTCCGTATGGCGTATCCACCACATCAAGCATAATACCCCGCCTCTGTATGGCGTATCCACCACAGTAGTGCGTATAGGTTCGTTAGCGTAAGCTTGTTTATCATCTCCACCTTATTTTTAAGATGAAAATCTTGCTAATTCAATAACAATAAGCCCCACATAATGCTTTTGTCACCAAATAACTTTATTTTGCATTAAATGATCCCATGTTAATCTTTTGAAAAATAGAACCCAATGTTCCTTAAAGTTTCTTATATCAAAGAGTCTCAAGATTGGGTGCCATGAAACGTTTGGGAAGTTGGTAACAGTTTGCTCTGCTTGCCAGCTTAGAAAACTTGTACTCATAAGGTGTACAACTTTTGCAGCTTGCAGCTTACAACAAAAGGTTCTTTGCATCTGCTAAGGATCTATTTTTACCCTCACCGCCTTTAGACTTTAATTGCGCTTGCATCTTTCACTTTCTTTCATTCACCACTACACTGAGGCCAAATCATGCATGCATTGCAATCTGGTCTCCAGGAACCTAAAGGAAATGAAAAGAAGTAAAATCCTAAATACACAGGATATAAAGCATGTAAACCTTTGCAACATGTTTTTGTTAGACTGATCTTGAAATATTTGTTCCATAAATTTCAACAATGAATGGAAGGAAGCACTGTATGGAACGTTACTTTTGACACCAATTTTCCTTTATCATTGAGAAGCACAATACATTGTAACATTACATATGGCATAAACTGCAAATGGTGCTTTCACATTGGACTGCCAAGATCCCATATAGAAATTGATAATGACAATGGACCTATGATCTCCTGATAGCCACCACACATCCCATCTCAATAATAACTGTTTGTTTATCAGCTGCAGCCCACTTGTAGAATCAAGATGTTTGCAATGTTCCAATATCCCCACATAATACTTTTGCCATCAAAAGACTATGTTTCATCAAAGAACCTAATCTTAATCTTTTGAAAATGAAACCAATACTTCAGGCCAGGTTGGAAAACTTCCATTAATGTGTACAACTTTTTGCAGCTTGCCACTACGACAATATGCTCTTGCATCTAATAACAGAGGATCTATGCTTACTCTTACAGCCTTTAAAAGTTTACTTGCAGCTTACACCTTCAATTTGTTTTTCACCAACCATTGCATATGCATTTTTTTGGTAAAAAATTTTAGAACAATTTTATGGGGAATACCATACCATCTACAGCTTTGTTTGAAATTTCCATGAGCAACCTGTGTTGTAAACACTTCTTGAAATTTTAGGGATAAATCTACCTTGAGGCAGGGGTGGCGCCAGCAATCTTCAGACGGAGGGCAGGAGCTTCTGACAGGGGGGCTGAAATGGGAAAAATGAAATGGGAAAAATGCAGTTTTTGTACATCATTTTGCCAAATTTCCTCCAACAGAAACCCGAAATTTCCTCCAACACAGGGGGGCAAGTGGCTTCCGACAGGGGGCTGTAGCTCCCTCTGGCCCTCCCCTGGCGCCACGCCACCACTGCTTTGAGGCTCCACCATGTCATAAGGACAATCAAAAATGAGGCTCCAACTCCATCCAAGCAATAAGATAGCATGGGCCTAGGCCTAGTAGGATAAGCCAAGCAAATGAGGATTCAAAGTTATGAAAATGTTGGCTAACATCACCTTTAATCTGCAATGTTTATGAATTTCTTCTGATCTGATAATGCTCTCATCTGAATTAGGCCTGCTAAAAAGGCCGACGTAGCAGTGATCATCTGGGCAGCACTTGGCAGCCATTGGCCCCGTCATCTTGCTCGTCATTTGCTTCACACGATACGGAAAGTTGTGACCTTTGGTGACCTTCCAGGAATCCCCAAAAGGCTCCACATCGCATGCGCATTTACGATTTACTTCACTGACGTAATATGCAAATTAGAATGGCTATTGAGAACAAGTGCAAGAAACAATAGCGCGGAAGCGCATGACAGCTTGAGCCCTGGTGAGCCCCAAAGCTATAGTTTTTAGAACCAATCAAAAAGTGAATAAACAAGGACATACATCGAATGGTCCCTT
Source organism: Aurelia sp. 3 sensu Dawson et al. (2005) (assembly GCA_964020215.1). NCBI lineage: Eukaryota > Metazoa > Cnidaria > Scyphozoa > Semaeostomeae > Ulmaridae > Aurelia > Aurelia sp. 3 sensu Dawson et al. (2005). The sequence goes on from OZ026586.1 coordinate 20,115,815, forward strand.
TGTCATTACATCGAATGCCCCCTTTGTCTTCCTATTGTGTTGATTGTTAAATTCACAATGGAAAACAAAAGAAGAAAGCTAATTGGATAATCGTTTACCTGCCTTATATATATAGATGAATATGTGAGGGTACCAATTCTCAACAGAATTAGGGTGAGGTGTCTTAAAAGTAGTAGTTTTTATTTTGTGGGCTCTAACAACAACAAAGGATTGACCAGGAAATCGAAGAATCGTAAAAAGAGAACGATGGAATAATGGCCAGCAAATAACAAAATTAGCATTAAAAGCAAGGGTGTTAGGACACGAATGTTTTGATTGATTATTTGTTTACCTTGTTTTGATCCCTGTGTCTTGTTTTGTTGTCTTGTTTCCTGTTTTGTTTCGTTTTCAACTGAGCGTGCTTAGGCCCAACCGCTCTCCAAGTTGTTCGAATACAGCTCCCTTGTATTTCTGTGTCTTAGTGCGCCTTCGCACAAGATAGGTGGCTTTTCGGTTTTAAAACCTATCTTGTGTGAAGGCGCACTAAGACACAGAAATACAAGGGAGCTATATTCGAACAACTTGGAGAGCGGTTTGGCCTAAGCACGCTCAGTTGAAAACGAAACAAAACAGAAAACAAGACAACAAAACAAGACACAGGGATCAAAACAAGGTAAACAAATAATAAATCAAAACATTCGTGTCCTAACACCCTTGTTAAAAGTAACGCAGAAAACCAATTCTTTCAAAGGAACCTGTTCGCTTTCCCATTAAATATTGTACAGATTTCCTTTGTTTCTTATGAGGGTACCATTTCTCAAAAGAATTAGCATGCGGTGTCTTAAAAGTAGTAGTTTCCATTTTGTGGGTTCTAACAAAAGGATTGACCAGGAAATCGAAGAATCGTATAAAAGAGAACAGTGGAATACCGGAAAGTGAATAAGAAAAGTAACATCAAGAGTATCGCAGAAAACCACTTCTTTCAAAGGAACCTGTTCGTTTCCCCATTAAATATTGTACAAATTTCCTTTGTTTCTTATATGAATATGAGGGTACCATTTCTCAAAAGAATTAGTGTGAGGTGTCTTAAAAGTAGTAGTTTCTATTTTGTGGGTTCTAACAACAGTAAAGGATTGACCAGGAAATCGAAGAATAGCATAAATGAGAACAGTCGGATAACGGACACACGGGGGGAGGGTTCTTGGCTAAATTTCAGGTAGGGGTGTGCCGCCCACAGTTTCAAAATGGCACCGTTGGCTAGACCAATTTTTGTGAAAAAGATACCCTTGGCTAGACTAATTTCTACATCAATGGTGCCATGAATGGCATTTTCTAGACAAAACTTGCCAAATTTTTGCATTCTCTGGACCAAAAATTTGAAAAAATTTGGGTTTCTTCACAGGAATTACCGAAGTTTGACATTTCTTTGACCGAAATTGCCAAAAAGCATACCTTGCCCAGACCAAAATCGACTAAAATTGCCAAAAAGCATACCTTGCCCAGACCAAAATCGACTAAAATTGCCAAAAAGCATACCCTTGCCTAGACTAAGTGGACTAAAATTGGCAAAACGTATACCCTTGGCTAGACTAGAAAGCTTGAAAAAGTATACCTGTTGTATATTGTGTTTATTTTTTGACGGCGATAAGTTCCAAATCTGAACGCGTGGTCCTGGTTCGTGTTTAGGATTAAGGGCGTAAGAAAAGAACTCGAATTAAGGTTTAAATGTCACTCTCTCTTTATCAACGAATAATAACATGTTTCATTTCAAATGATGATGCGTATAATTAAAATGTCCATTCCAGTTCAATTAACGGCGAATGCGAATGCGAATGTGAATCTGAGCTGCGAATGCGAGTGTCTCATGAAGGTTTTTCGAACGAATACTACTGCGACTATTGAATTTGCCACAGGGCGACCACCCTAATATCATAAATCTAACAATACCCTTGCGGGCGGCACATCTCCAGGTACCTTTACTATGGAAGAACCCCCCCCCCCCCGTGAACGGACAGTGAATAAGTAAAGTTTTCTATTGTTTCTTATGGCAATCTAAGCGACCTAAGCGACCTGCGAACCACGCTTAGCTTTTTCAGTTTCCCTTAACAATACAACGTGTACCTGCAACTGTGGCAATGCTAAACGGCTATAGGAGCTTAGTCAAAGATTTCTCCAGTTTGCAAGACTCCCATACAGGGTCTTACTAACAAAATATCTTTCAGCAAATTCATCAAATGACGGATGTCAATAAGAAGTGGTTTATGATCTAAGTTAGATTCTTAGCTGCACGGAAAAATTTAGTTCACGATGGCTCAATGTGACGCCACCGTCCGCCAACCGCTCCACGTTTTTTTCTGACTCAGCCGGTACAATAATGTGGGTTCCATTTCTCAATAGTCAGTGCAAGGTATCTACCCGGAGGAGGGAGGGGTAACATCTGAAATCTAACCCAAAGTTAAATTTGTATGGATACAAATTAGCATAACCTTTAGTAAATTAAGTTAAACATAGACTAGCCGTAGTGGAAGGGCAAATAAAAGTTGACCTTCACTGGGAAGAAGTTTAACAATGCAATGATTTGTTTGCATGGATAAATACTGAAGTGACCAATATGTACAATTCCGGAAGAATTTCTGTGCACGTCAATCTTCAAATCTTCAAGACGCTTGACAATCAAAAATCGTTTCTGTCAGTCTCTGTCACATCTGTTGGATGGATAATTTCAATGCATTCATTTTAGGCTGCTCGGCACTGAGGAAGTGGCGCGCGAAGCGGGCCACTTGATCGGTGATAGCCGCCACAGGCGGCCAGGCGCCGAAGGCGCCAAGCCCTCCGCAGGAGCTAGGAATTGCAAACCCGCGCGCAGCGCGGGTTTGTATTCCTAGTCTGGGACTATGTCGTGAGGCCACAGGCGATCTGGCGATCTTTGTAAATCGAGCCTCTGCCGTGACTTTTGCGGAGGAGCAGCTCGGATAAGCAAATCACCAACAGCGAACAGCGGCTGTGTCATGGCTGCTGTGCTGTACTGCACCATTTATGGTTCAATGTACTGCACTCAAGTCTGTACTGCATGTCTGGAGGAGCGCTTAACTTTGGAGAGAAGTGATGGCTGAACTCTCGGTGAGCAAGAAGACGGTGATTTTACACATACTGGTATGTATTACATCTTCTTGAGTTAAAATTTTTATTACGAACGAATATATGAGGGGGGGATTTGGATCTTGGTCGCAAAGCTGCAGGCCTATTAAGCTTCAAAGACAGGATAATGTTGATGCTGGCCTTAGAAGGGTAGGAGACTTTGATGTTTCAGATGTTTACGTTTGCCTGCGTAAATATAGCCTTTGTTGTTTGCTTCCTTTTTGTTCAAATATTGCTTCCATCAAAATACAATTCCTCTTTGAATAAGGCTTCTATTGCTATGATTGGAATGCTAAAAAGCAGTGGCTATTCAAATCACTCATTTCAAATTTCAAAACAGAAGCTCCTGTTAGAGAGGGTCACGAAAACTTTCTCTCCCTTTTTATACCATGATTTTTCGGATCTGACAGACAGGATTTTAATTTGTATGTATCTTAAAATGTAAGGGTACAAGTTCCCCGTAGGTGCTTCATTGTCTGATAGTGCCAGACATTTCCCACATTAAATGTAAAACCTGTCTCAGAGACAATGTTTGACACTGAATCCTTACTCACCTTTTGATTTTCCTTACAGGACACAAAAATAGCCCGTTGTATATGTTTTGCGAAGACAACATTGAATCAGCATGGCTTCATTGACATGACAAATTCTTGTAAAGTAAAACACATTCTTGGATAATCATTTGCTATTTGATTTGTGCTCATCTGTAGTGGACTTCATGAAAAGAAAATTTTGCAGGTTGCAGGATGAACTGTTGAGCAGTTGTTGAGATCAAACATGATGCAAAACCTTCTTCTCTGTAATATTAGTATAACATTGAACAATGTTGTCACGATGGTACAGCTGTTTAATGATGTTTATCAAAATGTCCAGTGTGTTACACTATTGATTAGAACATTGAAATATAATTGTACAGTTGTTTCAGTATCTTGTTGATACTGATCCATGCAAATGGGAGCAAACAATTGGTGCAAATATGACTTATTTTCCTGTAAAACTTCTATTTCGCCAAAGAAAACACAGATGCAAGGTGCTATCCAAGGCAGTGGAAAAAGTGAAGTTCAAAGGAACTTTTTATCCATGAAAGTTTATTACGGTACCTGTACTTGAAAGGTACTTTTGTACTTTGCAGCCATCCTCAGCTGGCTATTAATTTGGAGTTGTCTTTTTGTGTTTATTTAGCATAGAGCATTCATCATCATCATCATCATCATCATGATCATCATCATGATCATGATCATCATGATCATCATCATCATTATCATCATCATCATCATCATCATCATCATCATCATCATCATCATCATCATCATCATCATCATCATCATCATCATCATTTCTTTATTTATGTAGTAGGCAAAAACAAGACAATTGGTAGAATCACAGTTTATTAAGGCCTACTGCTCATTAAGGCATTGCACGCAGTTGCTTGGTAAAGATGCACAGAGCTGCACTCACTTAACTGTGTTAACAGCTAGTAATAGAAGTTATTGCCCCGCGCCGAAACGGGGCTTATGTAGAACAACGCATGTAAAGAGAATAAAAGATGCTGTGGGCTCAAAATCTCGAGAAATTTCAGCCGGTTTCCCATCAGAAAACAAGTCTGAAAAACCAGTTTTTCTTGAATTTTCAAATACATCGCTTTAGTGGCCAATCATGCTTCAGGTAATACAATAAAATCTCTGGAAACTGGTCAGACCAGTTCCTAAAGGAAGTCTCAGACAGCAGCAATTGTCAATCAATCAATCAATCATAATTTATTTGTTTACGCAGGTTAAAAAGTGGCAGCCTCAAGATGGCTGATGTGGACCTGCAAAATTAAAAGTATACATAACTAAAATGGTAAAATTAGGAATGATTTAACACTGTTCTTACATTTGCTTTGATTTAAATTACGACTATCCTAATACAATGTGACATCTTTGGTTTAAAATTCTTAATAATATATATAATTTTTCAAATCCTTGTTCCTTGTAACTGTTGTTCCTTTAATGAAAGTTGTTGTTTTCAGTTCAGTTATTGCTTTATTCTTTAGTTCATATTTGAAATTTTGAATGTTCTTAGCGTCCTTCACAGTATCCGGCAGAGCATTCCACAGCACTGGCCCTCTAAAACTTAACATAACTTACCTGTGAAGGGGTATTGTCTTTTCGATCATGAAATAAAGGCTGTAATGTCTTCCCAACTGAAATTACACAACAGAAATATCTAAGAAATTAGCTGATAAGAAAAGGCTTTGTACTTCGTTGCCATTGACGTCAACACTGTCTTGCGATGAAAGGAGGTTGTTTGGTTCGCGATCTTCAAAACACGGAACGTGGAACAGGGAATTAAACTGCCATCGGCCCTGGGAATCAAGTCCAGGGGAACTTTTCGGATAGTTTTCGCTTGAAAAGAAATAGTGGAAAAGAGGAAACAGAGAAGTTTTATATCTCTTAATTTAAACTCACTCATGGCTTCACTCTGATCAGGTCGAATACGAGGGAAGGCAAGGGGCACTATAGTATTTACTATTGCTAGTACTATTGTAGCCCGTAGCTTAAAAAAATCTGATCACATGAAAACAGATTGATCACATGAAACCAGACAGACCCCTAGCAGAGAATCGCTATTTACCCTGACTCAATGCCTTTAAGGTTGGGCCAGGTGAATAACGCGGACCCTGCGGACCCCGCGGACCCCACGGACCTTGCCATTTTGGTCCGCGATATCAAGGTCCGCGTTATTCGGGGGCCTATTATAGGTTTGCGGCTTCACGGCCTCGACCCTATTTTTACGTGCGGCCTACGGATTTGGCAGAGTGGTTTTCTACGGCAACGGTTTACGGCTTTTAAGATGCGGATGCGGCTTGGAGGAACTTAAGAAAGGGGTCAACGTTGATTCACGGTTCACAAGCTATTGCATAGTTGGGTGGGCAAGAACGACGTTGAAATTTCAAAACAGCCATGTTCATATTGACTGATATTATTTCTATTCAATGGCATTTCCGTTATCCAAACTTAATTGACAAATCAAGTAAATAGTTAGAAAAGTCGACAGCCCAGTCCAGTTGAATATTTAAATGGAACGAATGTTCGGATCTATTCGGATCTATTAACATGGACATGAATTGTATAGTGATTTTCATATTTTTCATATTTTTCATATTTAATTCTTTTAAGGAGGGTTGCCCTTCAACAAGTTGATTTTCAAGGGGCCCTCCGATAAAAACATTAATTACAATATAATATAAAAGGAAGAAAGCTGTTAATCAAATTAAACTATAAAACCTTATTTACAATATCTAAAACTTATATACAATAATGTTCAAAATTTACAGTAAAATCGAAAGGAAAAAGTGTCTGTTTCTAAATAGTTTTTTTGAAACTATGCAGAGAGGTTGCCTGCTTTGACTCGGCTGACAGGCTATTCCATAGTTTAGCACCTCTATAGGAGAAACATTTCTGGCCATTGTTTGACCTTTTCATCGGTAACCTCAAGTCGGTCCCCGTGTTGCGAAGGCTATATGATGAGCAGTACAGCGAATTTCGGGTGAAGAGGTCACACATGTATTGTGGAGCCAGCTCATTCAGGGACTTGAAGACTATTGTCTTCGATTCGCCCGTTATTAGTTCGTCAACGGTCTTCCATCCCAGTCCTTCGATACGAGGTCTGCTTGGGGCATCAAAGCTGCTATTCGTTATTATCCTAGCAGCACGCTTTTGAAGTTTTTGTAGCTGATTAATTTCACTTGAACCAGCGCAGCCCCAGACAGAGCAGCAGTATCGAAAATGGGGCTCCACAATACCCCTGTAAAGAGTTTGCAAAGTTTCTTTCGGGAGGAAAGATTTGGCATGTTTTAGAAATCCAACTGCCCTTGAGACTTTGGCAGAAATTGCCTTGATGTGTTCTTTCCAATCCAAAGAAAAGTCAATTTGCAAACCGAGGTATTTTGTCTTTTTGACTACTTCAAGTTCATTATCACGTATTTTCAATTTCAAGTCTTCATTTTGACCCTGGAGAATGTTGTGTTTCTGCTTGGTGGAAATAAGCATAGAATGAGTTTTCGCTACATTCAGGGAAAGCTCATTGCCTTGTAGCCAAGCATCCAATTTTCTAAGATCGCTATTAATAGCCTCATTCAGCCGAGTCATATCGTGAGACTGGTAGCACAAACTGGTATCAGTGATTACAAGACAAAGGCGAAGTGAGATCTTGACAACAGTTGTAGTTATTTAACTGAAATATGAACTCTATGACAAATTAGTGAAGGGGATATCTTAAAAATTTTCTCGAGATATTCGTTTATAAAAAAATCGCTACCTTTTCACAAAAATATGCATTCAAAATTCAAAAGATTGTCGTAAGGGTTAGATCGATACAGCAGCTCGTTCAGTGAAAAAGAGTGAGAACCATAGGAACTGTGATACACATGTTTTTTCTTTTCTTATGGACGAATAGTTGGTTATGTACATTGCCAAAAGGCATGTTTTACCATAGCGGCTGCGGCTTTGCGCTTAATTTCGCTGTGGATTACGGCTTTCAGCTCATTTTTTCACGGTTTCGCGGCTTTTGGACCCCCTATGATAGGCCCCCTTATTCAATTCCACCTAGGAGAAACTGAATAACGCGGACCTCATGATTTCGCGGACCCTCTTTTGATAAGTTTTACTTTACCTCTTAACACCTTTCATTTTCACTTTTTCATTTTTTCATTTCATTTAATCATATTTATCCACAAATCCCTATCAGCTTATACAACAACAAGATAATAGTTTGGAAAATAACAATAGTAAAAAGAAAAAAAAAGAACAACTTACTATATTATATCTACAAAGAATAATATGGAATGTAACCGTGGTAAATGCTGCTCTTCCTAGGGATCATGCTTTGGGTTAAATGCTAGTGTAGCAAGTAGTCCTGCAGTTTCTTTTTAAATGTGAGAACTGTGGAGCTAGGCTATTCCTTATATCAAGAGGTATATCATTCCACAGTTTAGCACCAGAGTAAAGAAAACTCTTTTTTGAAAATTCTAGGTTTCGTTTTGGGATATCGATATCTCGGCAGTTTCTCGTTGTTGCGTAAGCAGATATTTGAGATCTCACGGTGAATTTTCCTTGAAGGCTGTTCGGACATAAATTATTCATTATCTTATATGCCATAACAGCCTTGTCATATTTGATAAGGTTAGAGACAGAGAGCCAATTGCACGTCCATCCGTCCTTTACATTGGAGCTTTCAATCAATGTGCGAGCTCTGTCTTGTAGACGCTGCAAATGATTTAATTTGGTATCAGACAAACTGCCCCATAGTTCATTACCGTATCGCAGGTGGCTTTCAACCAGGGCTCTGTAGACTTGCTCTAACTTAGATTGGGGTGAGATATCTTTAAGTTTGCGAATAGAGGATAGTCCACATTTTACTTTGCATTTAAGGCTTTTATATTGTTCGTTCCAACTTAAGTTTTCATCGACCCTTATTCCAAGATATTTCACTGTCTGAACTCTTCTTATCGGTTCCTCATCAACCTGTAGCTGCACGGGTTCATGGATACCGTTAAGTTGTCTTTTGTGGCCAACAATCAAGAATTCAGAAGCTTGTTTTGTCTCATCCACTCTGAAATATTTGTTAGTTCGGTTCTCAAGTCATCGCAAAGTGTGTCTATATCTTCTGCCGAACATGTTACACTGGTATCATCTGCATACATGTTTGGGGAAGATTTGACCAGACACTGAGCAAAATCATTTACATAAAGGATGAATAAAAGTGGCCCAAGGCACGATCCCTGTGGTATTCCATGTTTTACAACCTTACGACTCGACCTTTGATCACCTATTTGGCAATACTGTTCTCTCCTCGTTAGGTAGAACGAGAACCATTGATGAGGACCTCCAACAATGCCATAGACAGCTAACTTTGCGAGTAAAAGATCATGGTCCACCGTATCAAAGGCCTTTTTAAGATCTAGAAAGACACTCATGTTTACCTTTTTTCTATCGATATTGGAGAACCACAATTCTGTCACATTGAGCAGTGATGACGTAACTGTGTTATGGAGCTGTCTGAAGCCATGCTGACAGTGTGAAAAATGACCATGATCTTTCATAAACGTCGAAACTTGGTCATGAACAATTTTCTCGAACAGTTTTGACAGTACTGAAAGTACAGAAATTGGCCTGTAGTTACACAAGTCAGATTTTTGCCCTTTTTTTAAAATAGGAGTTACCATCGCCAGTTTCCAGATGTCTGGAAAGATCCCTTCTTCCATGGAAGAGTTGAAAATTTTTGCCAGTGGTTTGGACAATAAGCGGCGTCTTTTATCACTTTAACCGGAATTTGATCTCTTAATCAAGATTCGAAGAAAAGAAGTTGCAACAAACTTAGGCCCGCTCGTCCAAATAAGTTTTCCCGCAGAAAAAATGATTCGGAAAGGATTTATACCCTCTTAGACGACCAGCAACTGTTCATATTTCTTGTGCTGTAGTAAAATTAATCTTCCTTTTGAGCAGAGTAAGTACTCTGGAATAATTTAAGCAGGGTCCGCGATATCAAGGTCCGCGTTATTCACCTGGCCTTTAAGGTTGTAAAGAAAACAAAACCAACCTGAGTCAAGATGAGTACTTCTTCTGTGTACTGCTTGAAAATTATTTCACTTTGACATGGGAAACCTGCTTTTAAAGGCCAAGCCAATCTTTAGATTTCGCCACAGCAATCAACAGCGATCCTTGCACGTTTCGTCACTTTGGAGCGTCGAGACTAAAGGGAGGCTAATTCTTGGATTGAGGTTGAAATGTTGATATCCTATTGGTCAGTTTAGTCAATTATTGTTTGGAATTCTGCAATCTCATTGGTCGCGCCACGGGTTGTCAGATAGTTTGAGATTATCAGTCACACAAGATCTTTGGTAGTCTAGGTTGTATTAGCTGCGAAGGAGCAATAAGCTGAATGTCGAAACCAGCAGAAACAGAAACTGCCCGTGTCTGTGCGCATTCTTTGGTTGCATTATTGATTGGTTGTCGAGGGTAACAGAAGGGACAGAAACATCTCAAGCAAGATCGAGAGAAACATACTATTTAAAGCAAGGAAGTTAAAGAGGCAAAATGCCGATCAAAGTCCTTGAAACCAAGGTATTATTACTATATTTTGTTTTACCAAGGTATTATTACATATAGTCAAGTTACTCTCTTCTTTTCAGCTTTTCAGGCGAGCAGTAGGCCAGGTAGGCGTGGAGCCTGTTCTATATATTGGCTCACTTGCTGGGTGGTGGGGATGCTCCTGAAAAATATGCATTTGGAAACAATTAGAGGCCATGCGTGATAAGGATGAAACCCAGCATGCCGCCCTTTTGTGGTTCACAGCGGGAAAGACATCATCGAGTTCCCGAAACAGGCGCGGTTGGCCAGGGTGGCAAAGTGGCGATCACCACCTGGGCCCTTACGTCCCCTTTTCGCAATCGCAGGGCCTCTTTTAGGGAGCAAGTTTCAAAAAGGGGACCTCATTTTTGATACAAGAAATATTTCTCTTTATGAACTCCTTAGCAAAGCGTATATTTCTTGCAAGACATAAATCGTGTTAGAAGGCCCCTCACCTCACCACTATTTTGCCATTCATCTTTGCGTTCAGAATGGGGAGAGGATTTATGGATGGCCCAGGGTGAAAAAAACATGGGCCTTTTGCAAAGTGAGTTTTGAAAGGTACGCCTAAAAAGGCGCATCCATCTTGGGGGGTCCGAGGGCATGCTCCCCTGGGAAAAATTTCAAAATCTTGGATGCTAGAATCGCTGTGGTAGCCATTTTTCTCCTCTAACCCAGTTATCAAATCAAACTGGCCATCCATCATGCACAAACTGTAGTAACAGTCAATCAAATGTCACATTTTGGCCAAGAAAGGCATTTCTTGAATAGAAACATAGACCAGCGAACCGGGTGAGCCAGAAAAGATTCCCCACATCTGATGATTCATAGCACCACGAGTGTCTGATGAATCGATATTTGCTTCATAGCCGAGAGTCGAGAAATTGAAGCATTTCTGTAAGTTTCTTCTATTTTATGAGCACTGCACTGGAAAGCTAAGCAAATTTGACTTCACAAAAACGTTGCGAAAGGGTCTGAAAAGGGGCCTAAGAGCAGCAAAAAGAAAAAAGGGACCATATACTAGGGGGGCAAAGCTCTGTGAAAAACTTCAACTGGGGGGCAAGCAAGGGGGACTGGGGGGCTTTTGCTCCCCTAGTTTGTATGTTGAAAGAGGCCCTGCCTTTCATGAAAGTTGGAGGCAAGGTTGCCACTTGGCCGATTTGACGGCCAGATTTCTCGATTCTGGTCGTGTTTTAAAACCCTTTGGCCATTAAAGAATGATTTGGCCGAAAATTCAAAAGTTGGCCGAATTTTGGCCGTAAGTGGAAAAACCACAAATAACTAAAGGAAACCACTATTTTTTGACAATTGATCCTCAAATGAAAATCTCAAGACCAGGGCCGTCGAGAGCCAGCTCAGGCCCTGGAGCGATCCATTGGGATGGGCCCTGGGGGGTTTGGGGGCGTTGCCCCCAAGAAAATCTTTGCGACCATGCCCTTTAGTCTGCCGGAAAATGAAGGAAAGGCCTCTTTAATGACTAGTTATTCTAAAAAATTGCTTAAACATTCCCTTTAAAGGCTATGCAAAAAATTGTATTTATTAGTCAAGGACATCGTTTTATGCTAGTAATGCCTTGTACACACCAGGTCGTTGCAGTTGCTGGAGATGCTGGAAGCACACAAAGCTATTCCCAGCTACATGTTTACTGGACACAATTGGCCAAATTTGGCCGCCAACCGTAGCAATTTTGGCCGCCAACCATTTTGGACATCTTGCAACACTGGTTGGAGGACATAATTTACATGGACTGAAGCATGACAGTCATAACCAGGGCCCTATTGACCATTGTCTACTCTTGTTTAGTTACAGAACACCCTTGAATTGTTTTCTTTCACAAGCTAATTCAAAATCAAGCACAAAGACAGTGGCGTAACACACGTTGGTTGGTGTTGGAGCACATCCAAAGGGGTTGCTCTGAATACTTGCTCCGAAAGATAAAAAAAATTGATTGAAAAATTTCTGAATGAGATCCGGCGATCGATATTTCATAAAATGTCATTGATTGCAGCGATGTTCTGGCATTTTATTCATTCAAAAAAGTGTACAAAAGGTTTTTTAGAACAAAGGAATTTTCACTGATTTTCGATAGATTTTTCTTGAAATCAAAAGAATTGTTATATCGTATTTCATTTTTTCAAGGGGTGTTGCCCTTCAACAGAAATTTTTTTAAAGGGGACCTCCAAAAGAGGCTGTTCTTCTAGCCAAAGGTGTGCAAGATTTGTACAATGCCCCTTGGTTCTGTGCATTCTGAGCCCAGTCTCATTCTTATCCAGCCTCATTATTGACATTCATATCAGTGACATGAACGACAGCATAGCAGCGATCTTAATGTCACTGGAAAATTGACTTCTATCATTCCTGTCTTGGTTAATTATCTCTACCCAATTGTTATAAAGTGTGAGGCGTGCTTGCCCCGACTGACAAAATGTGTGAAGTAGTAACAGGTAGTAACCTGTTGACTATCCTTGAAAACAATTATGACATCTATCGAGGGATCATTTCACGATCAGAATTTTTTGCACCTGGGTTCAGCTGGGTTACTGCTGGGCTCAGCTGATTTCAGGTGGCAGATGGGTTCAGCTGGTTCAGGTGAGTTTACTTTATAAATTAAGTTTTCATTAAAACTCTTATTTGCCATTGTGGTCATTATCATCATTTCCAAAAGAAATTTTATTTTTGGAACCATGAAGAATCTATCACCTTGATTGTTTGTTGGAATGTAAATCATCTGTAAAGAACTTCTGATCCAAATAAAGTCCAAAAAATTGATTGCCAAATTATAGTGCAAGCATTACCATCAATCATTCAAAAATTGCAGACTGAGCATGTTTGCAGTGATTTCGTCATTGAGTGTGGCAAAAAATTATCTGAAACACCTCAAAGCGGGCCATTTTGGTTTGCTAGCCATGTCCAGAAAGAAATAAGTCACACAATAAATAAATAATTTACTGTGGGATTTCTGGCCCCAAGGACCTAGGAAGAACTGAGGGTTCACACAGGCCTGAATGCCTCTTTTCTTTTCAAGAAACATAATGATACCTGGCCTATCTAACATTAGAGTCGTCCTGTATACAAAGGAAGCAATTTTATTCTGTTACTGGCAATTCAAACCCAAAGCTTAACTCTGAAGTTTCTTAGACTTTGTGGATACTGTGGGTCCCTCCTTGACATCTGCAGAGAACAAAATGACCTAACCCTTTTGTAAACAACATGGGTCCCATGTTGTTTACAAGAAACCACAGGGAAACCAGGATTGATTGGTAATGAATAAAAAGAATAAATAAGAATAAATAATGGCAAATAGAGAATGATTAATTCCATATATGTCCTCTGCGCAGAAATGGCAAATAGAGAATGATTAATTCCATATATGATTCCCCGCAGCGTTACGCTCCTTCGCAGTTCAGAAAAAATTTCTGCGCAGAGGACATATATGGAATTAATCATTCTCTATTTGCCATTTCTGCGCAGAGGACATATATGGAATTAATCATTCTCTATTTGCCATTATTTATTCTTATTTATTCTTTTTATTCATTACCAATCAATCCTGGTTTCCCTGTGAAGAAACTGAGACTTTCATTCGTGAACACTAAACAAATTACTTTCACGGAGCTATCAAAGGCAGCAGCCAAAGTAAAAGATTATTTTCAACTTTGAATGCGATCAAAAGCCTTTTCATTTCCAGTGACAGGAGACCTCCAAATTGAATGATATTACCATATTAGTTGTTGATAAATCTTGCTGACTCACGCTGTGCAAATTAAGCTCGTAAAGGACAATCACGTGCCTGTTGCCCGGGGGGGGGGGGGTAACTCCTATATGTAGGTGAACGGGGTCGTGCCGCCCATTAGGATGGGTTCGAGAGCTTCAAAATCCCTAAATATGGGTCTTAAAATGCCGTGATTCCAATAGAAATGGGTAGGCTTTGCTGTTCTGAAACCTTAAAAATGGGTTTCGACGAAATCTTTCCACAAAAAAGACAGGTAGTTCAGTTACGTTTTTTTGTGTGCGAAAATACTTTGCAGATATTCCCGTCGAATCTTTTCTGCGAACTTTTTCTTCCATTTCAAGCGCCTCCCTGTCGACAGCTGGTTAACAGGCTACAACCGGTTTAACAGGTTAACAGATGATTTCCATTTCAATGATGATTTCACACATTGCTGTTGTTGTTGGTCACAGGAAAGCGCGCGCAAGAAATCCTTGAATGAACGGTTGATGATCTTTAGAATGCACCAAAACCTCTCTCCTTATGAACCTTGAACCAAAGGGCCCATACACCGAGAGGCATGTCAGAAGCGCGGGAAGAAAACAGCCGAAGAGAAAGGAGAGATTCAGATCCCGATTAAGATGTTCATCAACCATTCCTCTGAAGAAGAATGGAGTTCGATGTTAATTGCCTGCAGTTATCCAGCCAGGGCCAAGGAGAGGGGGTCAGGGGGGTCAAAAACCTGGGACGTATAGCCATAGGGCCCAAGAATGATGACACAGGTTTTCAAATATAGCTAGAATTCAAATCTCTGCCAGGTTCATGATCAAAATTGGCCTACGGTAGCGGATATGATAAAAGTCGAGACAGCTTGCATGGTTTATAAATCAATAAATGACCTTGCTCCAGACTATCTGTCAGAAATTTTTACGAAAAACTCGGCATGCAGTAGGAAAAATTTGAGAAACACGGCAACTGATCTCCAAGTCCCTCAAATGAAAACGTGCAATAGTCAACGAGCTTTCTCATATCATAGTGCTGGTGTCTGGAACCACTTAGATTTGGAAGTCAAGCAGGCATCCTCTTTCAAAGCATTTAAAGACGCTGTAAAAAATGATTTGTTTTGCCGTTTCTTTTTATTCATTTCTTTTTTATTTCTGTATTATTGTAATTAGGATAGGGTTTTTAAACGATAGAAATTTCTTTTTTTAGGTTTTAAGCACGGCCCCCTGAAAAGCAGTCTTCTTAGATTGACGGGGTAACCGTGGATAAATAATTTAAAATGAAATGAATGAAATGAAAAAAGGGCCCGGCCCCAATAACTTCTCAAATTGCTTGCTATAATCTATTAAAATCAAGAAGAGGCAACTTGTTGTTATATCGTGATTCTTGTGCATTATGACTGGCTAGTTCGATGACATGATAATCATATTTAGAGGTGCAAATAGCTACCAGAGCGATTCTAGCAATCTTGATTTTAAAAATTTTCCCGGGGGAGCATGCCCCCGGACCCCCCTAGATGAGTGCGCCTCTAGCGCATCTTCCACAACTGGTTTTGCTAGAAACCCATGTTTCGTTTTGATCCGGGGGCATAGGGTCGTAGTGTCGTTGAGTTAAAGTTCTTATTCAATCTTTTTGCACTTTTGAGACGTTCGTTCCCATAGACTCTGGCGACTACTCAAGCGACTGCAACGACCTGGTGTGAACCAGAATTGAAGTACATAACATAGAAACAATGTCCTTGGTTCATAAATAAAATTTTTGCATAACTTTGACACAGCATTTTTTAAGATAAGCAGTTTTAAAAGGGGCATTTTCCTCACTTTCCTGGAGTCTAGAGGGCGTAGTCGCCAAAATTTTTCTTGGGGCCCGTTCCCATATATCACTCCAGGACCCCAGATGGCTCTCCACGGCCCTGCACTGTAAATTACACGCTTTTTCTTGTAAGACACTAGTTTACAAGAAACTAATAGCAAAATGCCCGCAATGTTAAGAAACTCTAGTACCATGTCTGAGAGTTGGACCTTTAGAAGTTAAATGCAACGGATATCATGGCATCTGTGTCGTTGAGCCTTGATTCTTGAGTAATACCAATCGACAGTTTTTGTCTTGAACATAAAAGAACACTGTTTATTCCTACGTGATGTTTTAAACCACGAGGAAAATATCTGCAGCAATGCTGGTACCAAAGTGGCAACGTTTGAATAGTAAGAAAAAAATCAAGGAACTTTCAGTACCGAGATGCAAAAGTTGTTGAATCATTTTGAATTATGAAACGTTTAGTACTGTTTCCAGATCCAAATTTCTCATCAAGAAAAAGCGTAAAAAATATTAGTAGAAGTCTACTTACGTTATTATTCAATCTCTTGCATGTTACATACAGTTGAGTTAGGAAACCATAAAACTGGGTATTTTTTTTCTCAAAATCCTTAAAAGTGGGTATGCAAAATACATGTTAATTAATAAGGGTGGGTATGACGCTACAATTTGGGCGGCACGCCCCCGTCATTCCTTGGTCCAAGTTACCCCCCCGGGGCCTGTTGCTGATAAGAAGCCTTTGCTTCACACACTCATGCAAAAAGACTGGCCAAAAACTCCACGCTCTTGCCAGAATATCACGTTACATGGACACTGAAAAACTACAGCAGTTAATGAGGGCGTTTATCTTATCTCAATTTAGTTACTGTCCACTTGTTTGGATGTTTTATGATAGAACTTTGGACCATAGAATAAATCGTACTCAAGAAAGGGCATTACGCATAGCATATAAAGATTACGGGAATGATTTTGGCTTTCTCTTGGAGCAGACCAAATCGGTACCAATCCATGTAAGAAACCTGCAGTTGTTAATGACAGAAATGTATAAAACCAAATCCGATCTAAACCCACCTTTCATGAAGGATATTTTCAAGGAACGAAATATTAGCTACAATCTAAGGCGTGGCAATGATGCTCAACTTCCAAAGGTACGAACTACGTCATTTGGAATTGAGAGCATAGCCTACCTTGGAAATAAACTGTGGCAGCTATTACCGTTAGAAATAAAACAATCAAATACCCTTCCTATTTTCAAAAAACGAATTAGATGCTGGAAAGGTGATAAATGCAACTGTAGGCTCTGCAAGACATATATTCCTAAAGTGGGGTTCCTGGCAAGATAGATGTTTTTATCATGTAATCTTTTTGTATATATACGCATTGTAAATTTCTTTATATATATACATTCTTTCTTTTTTAGATATTTGTATTAATTTTTAAAGTAGGCCTTAATTAGCTGTAAAGTAGCTATTTTCAACTTAGCCTACTAAAAATAAAATAATGATGATGATGATGATGATGATGATGCACACTCAGCTGACAGCAATAAAGGGGAGCCCAAATTCCTGCTGCACAAGCACTCTGAAGGGTCATTTAACCTGAAAATAAAAGGAAGGCAGAAAAACCATGTTTACACCCTCCGACAATGAAACTTGAAGCCTTTGGAGCTGCAAGCACCAACAAGGTTAGAGATTGGCCAGGTGAATTCCGCGGATCCCGTTAGAGATTTCATTCTTAGTTTATTTGTCCAACTGGGATGTGCCATTTTCCTACGGTGGCCCACAACTGCCACGGCAAAAGCAAAACTGCCACGGCAAAAGCAAAACTGCCACGGCAAAAGCAAAAAGGTCACGGCAAAAGCAAAAGGGTCACGGAAAAAGCAAAAAAGGTCAAGACAAAGGCAAAAAGGTCACGGAAAAAGCAAAAAGGCTATGGCAAAAGCAAAAGAGTGACGGCAAAAGCAAAGGATCCACGGCAAAAGAAACAGATGATAGAAACTTGGGCAAAATAGAGGGCCTATTTTTCATCATCGACTCGCAAAGAGTGAAAATGTTACACCAGGATAAGATTTTGGTGTTTATCTTAGTTGCGTATCGCGTATTTGATTCAGCTAATCAGCAAATTTAATCTTTTACAAATTTCTTTTTGGAGGCTGTTCAGTACAGTGGGGGATAGCAGGGGAGTCAGGATCGCGAATCACGGAAATGAAATGTTAAATTTCAAGTTCCACGTTAAAAACTATAGCATTTTCACGTTTCAAGAAAAGGAATAGATACTGGCTTTTCACGAGAAAAAATATGGCCAAAGAATATGGCCAATCACGTTTCACGAAATACCCCTTAGCACCCTCTACAATGGATGTTAAGGCGTGCATTGATGCCTGTGGCAGGCTTCTATGGTTTGTGTTCATCACGATGTAAGGTACTGTGTTTAAGTCGTCTGAAAAATCATAAGCTTATGAACGGCAAGATTAGTGGTTATTAGTTATTCTGCATGCATCCTCGAAGAAAAGAAATTGCCTGGCCAGCTCATTTGATACAACATTTGAAATGTGAAGTTTCTTTCCCCGGGCGGGGTGGGGGGGGGTAACTTCAATAGGCGGGTGATGGGGGTGTGCCATTTGACGTCTGAAATCGCACCCTAAATAGAATTCATAAATTTTCGCAAAGACGATACCCCAAAATTTACAGGCCATGAAGATGTATACCCTGAAATTGTGGCAGCCATCCAAAATTTTAACCAAGTAATTTGATTAAAATCAATACCAAGTCCCCATCAATGATATCATTAAGAGTTATTTTTCTAAAATAACATCCCAAAATTCATGACTACTTGTGATTTTACCAAAAAGGATACCCTAAAATATATTTTCTGCTCGTAAAATGGCACCCCAAAAAATGGCACATCCCGTACCTGCATATAATGGTAGTTACACAACCCCACCCCCTGGAATCCATTCAGATTGTCAAACAAGTCTGCATGGGGCAGATGCTGATAGTGTTTTGGAAGTCACAAAAGAATTCAGAAGCAAATTTCTATTTATTTCCAATCAATCGTTCTGTTTCTCACAACAGCACGGTTGATTAAAAGAGGCAGACGTCATGAGAAAACAGCAGCCAATTTTTTGAGACCTACACTGTATACTGCTAGGCCCAGCATTCATCCTTCTATCCCTCAACTGAACTGATGTTAGCCCCCCCCCATCGTCCTGAACAGCTTCCACTGTACTCAATGCCTTCAGGACAACTAAACTAAGGTTAGCCCTCTACTGTTCTCACACTTTCTCCCTACAGAACTGATTTGATCAGTCCACTGTACAGAACTTTCGTCACAGTCACTGAATCACTGAAGCCTGGTGTAACGTTTTCACTCTTTGCGAGTCGATGATGAAAAATAGGCCCTCTATTTTGCCCAAGTTTCTATCATCTGTTTCTTTTGCCGTGGATAATTTGCTTTTGCCGTAGCTCTTTTGCTTTTGCCGTAACCCTTTTGCTTTTGACGTGACCTTTTTGCTTTTGCCGTGACCCTTTTGCTTTTGCCGTGACCTTTTTGCTTTTGCCGTGACCCTTTTGCTTTTGCCGTGACCTTTTTGCTTTTGCCGTGACCCTTTAGCTTTTGACGTGACCTTTTTGCTTTTGCTGTGGCAGTTGTGGGCCACCGTAATTTTCAGGGTATCATTTTCGCCTACTTTTTATAGCATGGGGTATCAAGAAGGCAATTTTGCTGGAGCCAGTTGTCAAAACAAGTCAAAAGGAGAAATGTTGTTAAATTTGGTTGTTATTTAGTGAAATTTTTGTATTTGGATGTACCTTTGACCCTACATTTGTAGGGTAAAATTCTGGAGCCTGGTAAAATAGATGACGTAGTTCGACAGTGGACCCATATTTTCGCGCTAATTGTTGAAAAGCATGCCCCTACTTTAAGTAGAAGAGTTTCTGATAGATTTTTTTTCTGATAGTTTCTGAATGCACAGCATTGACTCGATTTGTTTTCTTGTACCGAAGCCCCCAGATCCCATATATAAGAATGGATAGAATGGAATACATATATATGATACATATATTTATGGAATGGAATACATAAATAAGAATGGAGGTGGACTATTGGTGTATGCTAGGGATGGTGCCCCAATTAAACAGCTCAATAGTTACAAATTTCCAAATGACATCGAAGCCATTGTTATTGAGATAAACCTTAGGAAACAAAAAAATGGCTGGTTATTAGCGCCTACCGTTCCCTCTCCCAATGCCCAAAATATTTTTTCAGCGAAATAGAAAAAGGAATGGATAGTTTTAGTAGCAAGTATGAAAACTTTATCATAATTGGTGACTTCAACTGTGAAGTCGGCGAGAGTGTAATCAGCGATGTCGTGGATAGCTATAATCTCTATAATCTTATCAAGGACCCAACCTGTTTTAAGTCAGATAACCCCCGGTGCATTGATTTAATATAGCAAGAGGGGCCCTAGGATAATTACCTATTGTGACTATAGCGCATATCGCACCGTGGACTTCAGGTCTGACGTAATGGCCAATATTCAGTCTGTCTCGTTGGATCATGGAAACTATGGGGCGCTTGATGGTATGGTCACAGATGTGCTATTCAAATACGCTCCAATAAAGAAAAAGTAACTTCGTGCAAATGATGGCCCTTTCATGACCAAAGAACTGCGAAAAGAAATGATGCACCGCAAAAGATTTCTGAACAAATCTAACAAAGACAAAACAGACGAAAATCTCGCGGCTTACAAACGGCAAAGAAATAAGTGCGTGAAAATACTGCGCAAAGCTAAATATAATTACCTATTACCAAAATCTGGATTTAAAAAATCTTACAGATAATCGTAAGTTTTGGAAAACTGTTAAACCAGTTTTCACAGATAAGGTACAGGTATCCCAGTCTATCACACTTATTGAAAACGGTGAAATGGTTACCGATGATCTCAAAATTGCAGAAATTTTCAACGACTATTTTGCTAATATCACGCAAGATCTAGAAATTACCGACACTGGTGCTTATCTGTTACCTTCAATAGGCATAGAAGACCCTGTAGATAGAGCTGTTGAAAAATATAAAAACCATCCTAGCATCAAGAAGATTAAGGAGTGTTTTGAATACTCAGAATCATTTAATTTTACGCAAGTAACTGTAAAAGAAGTGTTTTGCCAACTAGAACAACTAAACCCCGGGAAATCATCTCCAGTTGGAAGTATACCCGCGAAGATTATAAAAGAAAATTCCGATATTTTTGCACAAGCTCTTCAAAACCATTTCAACGCAAATATCTCAAAAAATGTCTTTCCAGAAGTATTGAAAGCAGGAGACATCACTTTATCACTTTATAATCAAAGAACCCTTAGGGGGACTCATGGAGCCAAGCCTCATTATAAAGATGACATTCATCTTCCACTTAGAAATTGACAAACTGAAAAGAATGAAATTTCAATCGCAATAGAAACTCGATATCTTTCTCAGTAATCAGTTTCAGAAATCAAAATACTGTGTTACCCCGCCAATTAGAAACTCATTTTTTAAAACCAGGCGGATTGGTTTCTTATAAATGGAGAAAGAAAGATAAAACAGGCTGAGTAATTTCTTATAAGTACAGCAAGAAAGTCATCAAATGTGCATCAAAAGAAACCATGAAATTTGTTATTATGTGGGTTACATTGAACCAAATGTTGGACAATGACTTGTAAACTTTGAATGTTTCCAAAAAGATGTAAACCAGAAGCAGCTCCAAGACTCTTCAAAAATACACACATGAATTTGGCACTCGTATCCTGATCTTTAAGAAAACAACTCTCATATGACGTTAAATCCCAAAACTAACGTGATTCTTTGGGCTTCTCCAAAGCCTTAGCATGCCAACCTCTGTGACAGGGGCGGCGCCACGGGGTGGACTGGGGTGGACATGTCCACCCCACTTTTTTGAGGATCGATTTTCTAATTCGTCAAATTTGATGAAAAAAGGCTAGGGGAGGGGTCACTTTTTCCTCCCAGAGATCGGTAATCGTTATTCCTCGTTTATAATTCAGTGATCAGTCGTAGTCGTTTGGTTTCTGTTGCTTACAACTACAACCAACCATATGGGATTTTATTTCTTAGATCTTTAGAATATTCATCTATATACGTCCGAAGGTAATTGCGAGCGACGAAGGAGCGAGATTACTATAGTGATCCAGCCAACCTTCTGTGATGTCCACGCATATGTTTATTGTATTGCTTTGTTACTTCTGATTATCTATTACCGCTGGTTAGTTTAAATTGAAAGATTCGCTGGCCACATTTCCTTTGTCACTACAGTTTGATTGTGTACATGTTTGTCTTCGTGAACAATGATCAATAGTCATGATATTCTTTTGTCTGCCAAGGCCTGCCAAGATACTGTGATGGCGGTCGGGCCTATCCCAGAGGAGGGGCGACTAACTTGAACTTCCCTTTGAGACACAGGCAATAAGTTTGTGCACCTTCACACTACTTTCAGATCTTCCATCGACACATTTCGCTACTTCGTTTGGCCATAAAAAGACTAAGATACCAAACACGGCGTAAATAACTGTAAGACGGAGTTGTTCAATGATTCAACTTCACCCAACGAAACGAAGCTTGGCTTAGTGTGAGCCCTGACCCTGACCGGCGTGTGGTATCGATAGGAAACATTCACAAATGCTGCACAACAATGATATCGACGTCATGCAGTGTTTACATGCAATCACATTTTCAACAGGATTAAGTCAACACAATAAGCAATAATCTGTTGAACCTGCGTTCAATACCCTCCTTTACCTTCATAAAACATGGAATACGGAATATTGGAACGAACAATTCCACTTCAAGGGGACAGCAGAACATTCATTTACGAATTTAGTGTGGCTTTATCCGAGTTCACAAATATGAAAGAGTGCGAGCAGTTGATAACTTATAGTTACTTCTAGTTTTAAGATAATACTTCTCTTAATGATATTTTTACTTCTCGTTCATAGTCTGAAATGAATTAGGGTTTGTAAATAAAGTCTAACGTGTTTGTTTGTTTGTTTTCAATTTGTTTTGAGTGAGCTTGTCAGGATTTCTAGCTACTGAAAGCTAATTTAGGCCCACTGTGCATGCCGCATCCAGGCATGGGACCCCTAGTTTAACGTCCCTTCCGAAGGACGAGGAGGTGAGTTGCGAGGTCAGTCCTCAGAGGTCACCCATCCGAAATCTGACCTTACTCGACCAAGCTTAACTTCAGTCACCTGACGAAGACTGTATAAGCCACTCGGCCACTCACCCCGCAACGCAACGCCGCAACGTCAAATGATTGGTGAACAATAATCTATCCTATGCTGCAAACGGGTGTTCTCCGATGTTCTAGAGGGTGCGGTCCTAAAATTTTATCTAGGGGTAAGCCCCAGACCCCCGTTTTTACTCGCTTCGCTTGCCTGTCCACCCCACTGTTTCACGGCTGGCGCCGCCCCTGCTCTGTGACACCTAAACATTAGGGCAACAAGAGCTTTCGCAAGCCTCTTGCGCCCAAAACCAATTCGTCCGACGTTAGCCTTTCTAATCCATTGCTGTTCTCTCGAATCTAATGATACAGGCACTATTTATACAAAAAGGCTACTCTGAAACACAACAAATAAACATGACAATGCATTTCTAGAATCAACGAAATGTTACGAGAAATAAAGCAATGTTCCTAAATTTTGGAGAAGGGGTAATCGCGACTTTGCAAATAAAACAGCTTAGGTAGGGCAAATCTCTAATCCTGGTAAACAACAGAACAAAGAGCGGGGGAGTGCCATAGGTAATCCTAATGCCTTTCTGACGCAACAGGGGATTCCTTCGATACAAATTGGCACCACGTAACAGACGAATTTCAGCAGATTACGAAAAGTGATGCAAATGGGCCTAAGTAAATTCTTTAAGCAAGGGCCTAAATCTAAATCTAGAGTTTCTTACGAGGGTTATCCTTGTGCCCAAAATTAGCCGTATTACAGACTGTTCAAATTCAGTATACTCTAACCTTAATCTGACAATGCCCTCTTGTGTAAAATAAAACAGCAGAAAACATTAACTACACTAGCTGTTAATAAAGTTAAGTAAGTGCTGCTCAGCCCTAAATGCAGTTTTGTACATCTAAAACGGAATAAGCTGATCAAATTCATATCGCTAAAATGGCTCATTTCGCTCTATGGTTAGTAACAATTTTGTTAAGGAGCTATCAGCAAAATTAAGCTGTTCCGAAAACAGTTTCAAAGCGAAATCATCAACAACTCCAGACAGCAAGGCTGATTCAAGTGAAATAAATTTCAACATTTTGGAATAGGCCATGGTATGTCAAATTACAATTATTTCTCTTGACTGGACGCTTCTCGAAAGCGCATATGCGTTCTTTTGACTTATCCGGCACAATTTTCAAGAAAAAATCATCCAGGAGTCCTCAACTTGCATAATATTCCTAAATTTCGTCAAATATCGACAATGCACGGAACAAGGAACATTTTTTAGTAAAGAGATGAGAACCTAGCATAACCACAAGCTTGTAATAAGAGACTGAGTGGACGGAAAAAAACACGACTTATGTATCAGCAAACTTAGGCCTTTGAACTTACGTTCTCTTCAGAATGTGACAAACATTAGTCCACAAAATATGAAGAAAATTTCAGTCACACTTTGAAAAGAACACGAGTTCGAAAGGCCTAAGTGCACTGAAATACTTATACAAGTCAATAAATTGCCTTTCACTACCTAAACAACGTATAACAAGAGATATTACTATCTTAAGATTTGCGCCCTTAATGTCTGCTTATATTGGAAGTTTGAACGTAAATGCTTTGGGCATGAAATCCCTTATCTGGGTGTCCTATCATCATTCACAGTCCGCCTTTTAAGCTGCGTCAGTTGATTTCAATACCAATTCAACTGACATTGTTTTGACAAATAATCAAACTAGAATGTTGTTTTGCAGCAGTTCTGCTTTGACTCGCGGAGTTGGAGTGCAGGGCCTAATAGAACGATTTTCTTCGATTTTCTGGAGAAGAGCGACCTGGCCATGATCTTGCATCTCCTTGCTGTAGGAGCGCACGAAGGTGAGTGTAGGCCAAAAGAAAAATTTCAACTTTTGCACGGTTAGAAATCAACATTTTCCTTCACCAGTTCTTTGAATGGACACAGCAACTTTGTAGAGATGCTGCCGTCCTTCCAAAACGTATCAAACTTAACAGTTGATATTTCAGCATTAACTATCACTCAAATTCGTTCGCTTCTACTTCGCTTGGCTTTCTGCCCTTGGGTGCTTCCACGACGATAGTAAGTCCTTTCGAGTTCGAAGATCCTATGATCCTGGAAGTTTGCTTCATCAACCGAACTGCAAGCAAACTTGTTACAAAACAAAGAAAATGTTTCTTCTGAACGTTGCAGATGTGCGGTGCCTTTTGCGTCGCTGTGTCTGTTTTGCGTCCTTTGAACGTAAGCCAGCTATCCGCGCTATAGTCCGAGTTTGCTTTCAGTGCATTTTAAAGATTTGCATGCTGCTCCGCAGCGCAAATTAATGAAATGAGCTTGTATGTGTGAAAGTTTTGCAATGGATATGAGGATTGTGGGTCATGGTTGGCAGCATAAGATGAATGCGACTCCTCGGTAGACAATAGCAGCTTATTGTCAATGAAATGTTATGCTGAAGATAGAATCACACGTGACACAAATCCTTTGAACTGTGCGAACATTTATTAATGAAAGCAATATCGAGACGGTCTAGTCTAAAACACCACACCAATGGAACACCAATGAACACCAATGAACACCAATGGAACACCAATGAACACCAATGAACACCAATGAACACCAGTGGAACACCAATGAACACCAATGGAACACCAATGGAACACCAATGAACACTAATGGAACACCAATGATTTACCAATGGAATACAGAAAATTTTCGCTTTTTCTTACAGAAGTTTCTTAATTTGTCCCTCAAATTTTGAGTGAGCGAATTATGATGTCGTTTCCAATGCTCAAACAGAAAATGTTTCCTTGTTTGATAAGACATAAACTGGGAAGGTGCAGTGATGTCATTAAATCTTTCGAAATCTTTGAACCGTTTCTGGGCTCTTTTCGAATCAGCTCAGGGCAGGGGTCTAGTCTAAAACACCACACCAATGGAACACCAATGAACACCAATGAACACCAATGGAACACCAATGAACACCAATGAACACCAATGAACACCAGTGGAACACCAATGGAACACCAATGGAACACCAATGAACACTAATGGAACACCAATGATTTACCAATGGAATACAGAAAATTTTCGCTTTTTCTTACAGAAGTTTCTTAATTTGTCCCTCAAATTTTGAGTGAGCGAATTATGATGTCGTTTCCAATGCTCAAACAGAAAATGTTTCCTTGTTTGATAAGACATAAACTGGGAAGGTGCAGTGATGTCATTAAATCTTTCGAAATCTTTGAACCGTTTCTGGGCTCTTTTCGAATCAGCTCAGGGCAGGTACTAGTTATCCGAGCAACATCATATCAAACTTAAACCAAACTTATTAGGCTCCTTAAACAATGTTACCCTACCGTTAAGCTCAAGGTTATTTTCAATTCTCCCAAGCGTTTGGCATCTTATTTTAGGTTTAAGGACCGCCTCCCTATTCTCATGTGCTCTTCTGTAGTTTACTCATATAAGTGTCCTGGCTGCCATGCCTTGTACTATGGGAAAACAACCCGTAATTTAGTTACCCGCTGCAGAGAGCACTTGGGAATCAACAAAGCAGGTCAAAAGATCAAAAGTAACTGTTCCGCCATTGGGGACCACATTTCTAAGTCCGGCCACAATGGATCCCTTGATGATTTTCATATTCTCAGCAAAACTGAGAATTCTTTTGACCTACTTATTCACGAAAGTCTTTTAATCCTTCGGGACCATCCTTCCCTTAATTCACAGCAATCCTCAATCCCCCTGGTACTGTTCTGAGTTGTTTGTCTCCGTTTTTCCACCAGTATTACTGGTATTACTGGTTTCCTTAGTTGTTTTTCTCCCCTGGTTTGCACACAGCCTTTCTTTCTATGGCCATTTTGCCCTTTTTTGGACTATTCCCAAGTCCCACTAACGTGTAGCTCGTCTAGTATTTAATCGTTGTTTCCACCCAGTTACTTGCTGAGGATGGACCTAGGAAGGTTCGAAACGTTCTAAATAATTATTATGGCTTAGCCACTCGATTTTGTCATCATGGACTTGTCTTCTGTCAATAATTAAAATGGACTTGTCATCTTTATTTTATTACTAAAATGGATTTGTCAATATAGCATCATTGAAATATGCAAAAGAACATGTTTTTTGTCGTCGTACTCGCCCTAAGATTTAACATCATATCAAAAGAAAATATTTTAATCCATTTTGAAAAGAAATGAAAAGGTTAGAATAGGACAGTCGTATTCCGTTTGTTCCACAGAGATCAATTTCGCATTCAAAATTAACAAGGAATTTGCAACTGCACTTGATGTGCTCGACCTCGAGCACAACTGCGAAACACGGAACAGAACAAGGAAAGGGAAGGAATGAGACCAATGGCTTGCTGTATTTTAGCGCCGTGCTACTGAAACGCAAAATCATGCTACTGAAAGACAAAATAATATCACTTTGAAGATGACGTATTTTCTCATCAGGTGCTGGTTAATTGGTGCACACGCAACTAATACAGTTACAATATATATCGAAAAGGCCAAAAAATTGTTCGCTTATTCCATAAGATTTCCTTGTTGTTTTCATTCTTGAGTTACTTGTAAAATATTCAACATGTAAGAAGTACATGATATTTTTTTTGATTGGCGAACGTCAACAAAAGCAGTTTTTAGAGTCCTGTTTCTGTTTTCACAGGCCTATCTTCGCTAAAGAACTACCGGTCATCAAGTACCGGTACTTCTTTACATCAGTAAAGAAATACCGGTGTAAAACAGAAATATGAACCACACAAATTTTCGAATTGGAGGAGTTCTCCTTGAGAAAAAAAAGCCAAAGGACGATTCCGTGGAAATGTTTGAAATACCAAGCTACGCCTGTACCAAAATAACCCTTTCACTCTTGTTTCACCCGGTTCTGATTTTAATATGCACAGAAATGAGGGCCCCAAGAAACTGTCACAGATGAGTCATGAGTACTGTATGGGCCAAAGAACAAACGTTTTAGATACATTGTAAACCATGGTTGGAAGTTTCCTGCTTCAGCTGAATTCAAAATGGTCAGCCCTGACTTGAATTGTATTTTGTTACACAAGCATAGGGGTTGGTGTCCCAACGGCGTCAGAAAATTTGCTTGTGTATTTGATGCATGTCCCCTGCAAGACCTTTTTAATCCTCCACAATTCTTCAAGATTGAACTTGCATTATGCAGAGTTTTAAATTAATCGCATTTGTTTATATACCTACTTCGAGATCTAGTTAGCCACCTGGAAATTAATTTTGACAAAAGATTTAGGTAATATAGATGAGAAAATATAAGAATTTGATTAGATTGTTCACTAAATTTCAGCAACTTGCTAGCAGACTTGGACCCAAGTAGCTACACGTACTGCCTTTCAATTTAGCACTCTGTTTAGATTAGTTTTTTTTGTAAATCTTTAGGAGGAATTGTCTGTTTTAATTGATATTTATTTTCATTCAAGACTTTCCACATGTTTTCATCAAAAATCTTTTAGTATTTGGTGATTCCTATCCTTTAGCATTGGTGTTCACTCGTTTTCCACTGGTGTTCATTGGTGTTCCATTGGTGTTCATTGGTGTTCATTGGTGTTCATTGGTGTTCCATTGGTGTTCATTGGTGTTCATTGGTGTTCATTGGTGTTCCATTGGTGTTCCATTGGTGTTCATTGGTGTTCCACTGGTGTTCGTTGGTGTTCATTGGTGTTCATTGGTGTTCCATTGGTGTTCATTGGTGTTCCACTGGTGTTCCACTGGTGTTCGTTGGTGTTCATTGGTGTTCCACTGGTGTTCATTGGTGTTCATTGGTGTTCCACTGGTGTTCATTGGTGTTCATTGGTGTTCCACTGGTGTTCATTGGTGTTCATTGGTGTTCATTGGTGTTCCACTGGTGTTCATTGGTGTTCATTGGTGTTCCATTGGTGTGGTGTTTTAGACTAGATCATGCAGGCTTATATCCTTGCATAAACCCTTTAACGCCTACTATTAATAAATTGATAATAATAATAATAATAATAATAATAATAATAATAATAATAATAATAATAATAATAATAATAATAATAATAATGATAATGATAATGATAATGATAATGATAATGATAATGATAATAATAATAATAATAATAATAATAATAATAATAATAATAATAATAATAATAATAATAATAATAATAATTAATAATAATAATAATTGTCCTGGGTATGACAGAAAACTGCATCCGGTTGTGGAGTTTTGACGTGGGAGAATGAGGTTACCCTTTGCCACAACTACCTCCAGGTCACCCTTGAGCAAGGTGTAGTACCTGTCAGCTCTCCCCGAGACCATGAAGTACCGGGTTGGCGTCCGGCGGGGACTAGTCTGTCTCATGGGTAGGGGGGACTCTTCAGCCTTGGTCGGCAACCTCCCTAGTGCTAGTATCACGAAAAGTTTGCTGGTGTTTGTTGCACTTGAAATCAACTACTCTTTTGAATGAATGAATACGGAAAAAAGAAATTCATGCCGCATCGCTCGTCGCGCGGATCAACAAGGAGCGCGTCCCTCAGAGAGGAACCAGGCTGAGGTCGAAAAATGTGCTACTGGAACAAACTCACCCCATCCCCAAGCACCAGAGGATAACCAAAATGAGAACTCCACTCAAGCAGGCTCCCTGGCAGCTGATAATATGAATTATCCAAAGAAACAAACAAGACAGAAATGGACCAGGGATGAGTACAAACAAGTAATGACAGCCTATTATCAGGCAATAGTAGAGCCATCCGAGGAAAATAACACCAAACATACCTACCGAATATGGAGAGAAATGAACACTAATGTAAGACCAAATATCGATGCCAACCGACTTGCTAATGTAAGGAGAGATATATTAAAGAATAAAAGGCTATCTGATGCAGAACTTGAAACGATAAAATCTCAAATTAGAGAAAAAAATGAGCCGACTCTGTCGCCACCAAATCTTGTTGCTATTCAAGAAGGTAACAATGAAACTGAGGGAGAGGCCAGAGAACATGAGAACGACGCACAGAAAGAATCAACTGATGATGTAAATGTTCGAGTAGATATCAGTCAGGAATGCCTACAGGTAGACGAGATGAAGCAGAAGATACTAGATAAATGGTACGAAATTAAAGAAACAGATTTAAAAGATAGAAATTCATTACCTAAGATACATTTAAACAGAAAAGCTAAGGAATTAATCAGAATTTCAAGAAAAGCAATATTAATGATAAAAGAATCTAGGGAAAAGAGCTTGGTGACAGAGTTGGAAATTCTTTTTTCATGTCACCTTCAGTACCTTCTGAAATATCTAATGTAATCTCTGTCCTAAAGTCTGGAAAGTCTCTTGGACCTAACAGCATTCCCATGAAAATCTTGAAACTTCTGTCTCCATTGATATCTTCCCCGTTATCTCTAATTATAAATGAGTCACTTCAGTCTGGGGTATTCCCTGACAAGATGAAGTTGGCCAAAGTAATTCCACTTTTCAAAAAAGGTTGTCCACTAACATCTTCAAATTATCGACCTATTTCTCTTCTCTCTGTCTTTAGCAAAATCGTTGAAAAAGTCATGTATGAACGTCTCTATAAATTCCTGGAAAAGCATGAAATCTTATATACTTTACAATTCGGTTTTCGTGCAAGTCACTCCATTAACCATGCTCTGGTTAGTTTAACTGAAGCTATCAAAAACTCATTAGACAATAGAAAATTTGGCTGTGGAATATTTATTAACTTGCAGAAGGCATTTGATACAGTGAATCATAATATTCTTTTGATGAAGCTAGAACATTATGGACTTAGAGGAACTGCTTTGGATTGGTTTAAATCCTATCTCTCAGATCGGAAGCAATTTGTCTCAGTGAATGGTTCTAATTCCAATCATCTCAGTGTTACCTGTGGCGTTCCACAGGGTTCTGTCCTTGGTCCCCTTCTTTTCTTGATTTACATAAATGATTTGCCTCTTTCATCCTCAAGACTAGACTTCTACTTATTTGCAGATGATACCAACATCTATTATGAAGCTGAAAGTCTTCATCATCTTCAAAATGTGGTTAATAAGGAATTGAAAAAAGTCAAAATATGGTTAGATGTTAACAAATTGTCACTCAACATTGATAAAACCAATTTCATTATTTTTAAGTCTCCTCAACACTCTGCCCCTGAAACCGTCAGTATAAAGATTGGAGACCTTCCTATTAAACAGACATGTTATGTCAAATTTCTTGGTGTTCTTTTAGATGAAAATCTTTCATGGAAATATCACCTTACAGAATTATCTAAAAAGCTGGCTAGAACTTGTGGGATGTTTTTCAAAGTAAGACACTTCTTACCGATCAGTGTCTTGGTATGCCTCTACAACTCTCTGTTTTCACCCTTCCTGCAATATGGAATTTTAGTTTGGGGCCTCACATATGAGACATATATCAAGCCAGTTTATCTCTTACAGAAACGGGTTTTAAGGGCAATCTCATTTGAACATTATACTTCTCTTTCTACACCAATCTTCTCTGACTTAAAGATTTTAAAGCTACATGATCTCTTTCAGTTGAAATTGCTTGGTTTTGTTTATGATTGTGTTAACAAGACTGCTCCTCCTCATTTTCATTCTTTCTTTGCATTGGTTGAATCTGTTCATCAATATGGTACTCGGCAAGCTTCCAAGAATGACATTTTTGTAACTCAGAAAAACACCCTTCAATATGGTCTCAGGTCTGTGCGATACTTTGGAGCAAAGTGCTGGAACAGCATTCCTGTTGATCTTAAATGTTCGCCGTCTGCCCCCAGCTTTCGTCGAAAACTCAAAGCCTATTTTTTTGAGAATAATTACCACTCATAGCTGTCATACACTTGCAATGTGCATCTCTTTTAATGATACTAAAAGTCAACCAACAATTGAAATGATTTAACTTTCATTAGTCATTTTTAAACCAGGGGGTGCTCTCTCCTCGATTAGCCTAGCTACTGAGACAGCTCCTCCTCAAGAAATTCCCTTGCATACAATTCTCCTTATTTGTAGTTAATAGTATTGTTGTTGTATGTTAGTGAAGTTAAATTTATTTGTAATAATATTTTTTGCGTTCAATGCATTGTATGTAGGTGGAATTTTAAAATGATGAAACTGAAACTGAAACTGAAACTGCAACTGCTTGGATATCAATGAAGTAAACGAACTGATCTACGCGACAGCTTATGTAACAACCGAAAGCATCGGTAAAAAGATCACAAAAAGACAGCAGAGGAAAAGAAAGCAGCCGTTTTGGAAAGTAAAGATCGAGAAAGAAATTAAAGAACTAAGGATCGACCTATCAATGCTTACAGAATTGACTAAAGATAATGGAATGACTGAAAGGAAAAGAAGAAAAATCAGGAGAAAGTATTCAGTAAAGAATGAAAATGACATCGATATCGCAAAAGAAAAAGTTAGACAACTAATACAAGCAAAGGCGCAAAGAGTTAGGAGGTTTGAGAAAAGAGAGAAACAGTTCAAACAAAATAGAACGTTTGCAACTGACACCAAGAGATTCTACAGAGAATTAGGAAAGAAACAAATTGAGGTTGATAAACCACCAACAGCTGAGGAAACGAAACAGTTCTGGAAGCTAATTTGGGAGGATGAAAAACATCATAATGAAGTAGCTGAATGGCTAAGGGAACAGGAAGAATTAAGTCAAAATCTCCCAGAACAGGAATGGCAAGACATAGAGAAAGAAGAAGTAACATCAGCAATAAAGAAAACAAATAATTGGAAATCACCTGGCCAAGATAAAATACCAAATTTCTGGTTGAAAAACTTGACATGCTTTCATGAAGATATAGCCCGCAGCTACTCAAAGATTCTAAAGCAACCAGAAGAAAGTCCTCAGTGGCTAACAGAAGGAGTAACATACTTGCTCCCCAAGACAGAAGAAACAGCAAAACCTAAGAATTACCGGCCCATCACATGCTTACCTACATTATACAAGATCTTAACATCAATTATCACAGATAGAACTTACAAGCATCTCGATGAAAATGAGTTACTACCAATGGAACAGAAGGGCTGCAAGAAAGGATCATATGGTTGTAAAGATCAGTTACTTATTAATAAAATGATTTTGGAGCATTGCAGAAAAATGAAACGAAATCTAAGCACCGCTTGGATAGACTACAGAAAGGCGTTTGACAGTGTCCCCCATTCGTGGATTTTGAAAACCATGCATATGTATAAGGTGTCACCAACCTTAATAAATTTCCTGAGTCACGGCATGAGCACATGGAAAACAACGATGATTTTAAATTACTCCACCGGCAAAATAGTGACAAACCCTATCAGTATTAAAAATGGAATTTTTCAAGGTGATTCGCTGTCTCCCTTGTTATTTTGTTTAGCTCTTGCACCACTCTCTAATTTGCTCAACAACGCAAATATGGGTTATACTGTTTATGAAGAAAGATTAAATCACTTATTCTACATGGACGACCTGAAACTCTACGCAAAAAATGATGAAGAACTTGAAGGTCTGCTCCACACTGTGAAGATGTTTAGTGATGACATAAATATGCAGTTCGGGTTAGATAAGTGTGCCAAGGCAACATTCAAGCGAGGTAAGCTGACAGAAACATCATCAATCGAAATAGATGAGGCCACCAGTATTAAAGAAATAGATCAAGAAGGCACTTACAAATACTTGGGAATAAATGAGGGAGATGGGATCCAGCATTCTGTAATGAAAGAGAAAATTCGAAAGTAATACTGTCGGAGGGTTAAACTAGTCCTAAAAAGTGAGCTGAATGCTGATAACAAAATGACTGCCATAAACACACTTGCCGTACCAGCTCTCACTTACAGTTTCAATGTCGTTAATTGGACATTACAAGAAATAAGGAAACTTGATAGGAAAACAAGAAAGATGCTAACTACGTATAGGATGAACCACCCCAAAGCAGATGTTGATAGGATTTACATCAGTAGAAAAGAAGGAGGGCGTGGATTGATCCAATTAGAGTGCACATTCAAGACTACTACCATAGGCCTAGATACATATCTCAGAGGGAAAAATGAGAAACTATTGCGACAACTTTACTACCATGAAGAACGGAAGAAATTGTACTCAGTCCAAAAAGAAGCAAATAAGTTTAGGAGAGAAATTCAAATGCATGATATTGAAATAGAGGAAAATGCGTCACCTACAAAGTGCGCTAGAGAAGCAAAGAAATGCGCCAAGAAAAGAATTATGGAAATAATGAAAGAAAACTGGGAAGCGAAGCCGATGCATGGACAGTATCCCGTGAGAGTTAACAAAGTGGATGTGGATAAGGAAGGCACCCATAAATGGCTGAAAAGTGCCAGTTTGAAAGGGGAAACTGAAGGATTTATTATCGCAGCACAGGACCAGAGCCTTGCTACAAATAACTATCGGAATAAGATCATTAAAGACGGGACGAACCCAAAATGCAGATTATGTCACGAACATGATGAAACCATAGATCACATTATATCAGGATGTCCAGTTCTGGCAAAAAAGGAATACCTTGAAAGACATGACAAAGCTCTAATTTACATGCACTGGAAAATCTGCAAACACTATGATATCGCAGTGCCCTCTAGATGGTATGAACATAAGCCAAGCACAGTAATGGAAGGGAAAGATGTAGTCATACTATGGGATATGCCAATCCATACTGATAAAGAGATTACTGCAAACAGGCCCGATATAGTGATTAAAGACAAGAAAGAAAACAAATGTATTTTCATTGATATGTCTGTGCCATCTGAACGGAATGTCGGTAATAAAGAAACAGAAAAACTGTCAAAGTACAAAGACCTGGAAATAGAAGTAAACAAAATGTGGAACATGAAAACGACTACTGTCCCTGTTATCGTTGGAGCCCTTGGCCTTATCAGAAAGCGAATGAATGATCACGTGTCAAAGATCCCTGGAAGGATCTGCATCGAAGAAATCCAGAAGATTGTCTTGCTAGGAACATCACACATCCTGAGGAGAGCTCTATTTATAACCTGAGAAAAGACTGGACTTAAAGCCTCAGGACCATGGTTTGGTCTTGGCCTCGAATAGAAACGCACAAAAACTGAAAGACACAATAACAGTAATAATAATAATAATAATAATAATAATAATAATAATAATAATAATAATAATAATAATAATAATAATAATAATAATAATAATAATAATAATAATAATAATAATAATAATAATAATAATAATAATAATAATAATAATAATAATAATAATAATAATAATAATAATAATAATAATAATAATAATAATAATAATAATAATAATAATAATAATAATAATGGAAACTTTCATTCACATAAATAAACTTACAACAAGATAAATATTTAAAATGTAAAACTTACAGTATAAAGAATCTATTCGTGACTACCACTCTCCATAAAAGGGCATGTTAGTCAAGCCTTACTGCCTTCAACAATTTTACTTCTTTACAATGTTAAAAGTTCTGGATTGGTCCATTCTTTGTCTTTCCTACAAAATATATAGTACGTTGTCCTTATACAGACGTTTATGATGTTTCTAATAATGTTTTTTGATAGAAGTTCCGAAAGTCCAATGCTCTTTAATGCTTGCAGTATGCCATTTCCATCATCTTCCTTGCATATCAATCCTAGGGCGCTCATACTGAGATTCACAAATGTTACTTTCTCGTACTTTTTCTTGAGATCAACGATGGTAGAGTTGTATTTTCCAACCTTCCTTGTACAATTTTCTTTCACGTTGGTAACAAAACCACAGGTTAACTCTAGAACGATAACTGTCTTCTCTTGATAGACCATGATGATATCTGGTCGCTTTAGTGTTCCGGTGACAACTGTGGGGCATGGGTAGCCTGGGATATCAGCAAATACTTTCAAGTCCCTCAGGCCCTCAATTTTGCTCAAAAGAGTCGCAAGGATGGAGTTGTGCCGCCACGTGTATCTGCCTTGTTGAAGGTGAACTTTACAACCCGCAACAACGTGCAATAGGGATTGACTATTATCCTTGCATGCAAGGCATGTGTCCATGGTTAATTTTCCCCACATGACCATATTCTTTAATGTAGCTAAGGTATTATTCATGTATCTGTTCGTAAAGTTGTAGATATTCGATGGGAGAACGTCTCGTACATCTATCCATAGCTTTTTGAGTTGCTCATTACTGAGTGTCCACATCTGTTTCACGATGTACCCTTGATACTGTAGATCATTTGAAATCTTTTCGATTTGTTTGGTTCTCACAGATTTTGTCACGTCACTTGTATTTTTATATTGATCAACCTGGATGCTTTCTTGTGCGGTAGCTTGATGTAAATAATTTATATCGGGATTCGGAGATTTCTTTAGACAGTTACGCTTGGTTGTTTGACACTGCAGATACTTTGTTGAAATTTTGATGATGTTTAGACCAAATTTTTCCTTAGAGAGTGTCACTATGTCAAGTGTGCCATTTATTGGAATTTCTAGCCACTTTCTCACGAATGATGAGCTGACCGAATCCAGAGTTTGCTTTACCCAAGTGATGTTTATATCAGATATCGTAAGATCCCAGCTTATTTTTGACATCAGAAACTTCGAGTATAGTTCTATTTTATGTTTTGGGTGGAGGGGTAACCTGTCTATGTCTTCCAGTATCCTCTTGCACTTTTCGACTAGTGATGTTTTATGAGCCTCGTCATCCATATTGAAATCAAAGACTCTTCCTAGATACGTGAACCCCTCATTCATACCCACAGGTGGTATTACTGCATCATTGGTGACTAATCTAGGGGAGTATTGAACTGTTGCAGTGTTTACTTTTTGTATCCCAAAGGTCTTGCACTTATCTACTCGGATGATCATGTTAGCCCATTTCGTCCATCTTGTAAAGGCATTTAGTAAAATCTGGTTTTCGTACTGCTGTCCGGTTATGATGGCTGCATCGTCAGCAAATTGGTACCAATGTCTCGGGCTGAGATGCTGAGAATATCGATATCCCAGTTGCTCGAATTCTTTTGATTTGATGGAATTAATGAAGGTATTAAATATCATATTGAACAACAATGGGCTGAGGCAGTCTCCCTGTAATACACCTCTTTCTATTGGAATGAACGGCGTTGAATACGAAGATGTTGTCACGGAGGTTTGGAAACCAGTATAGAGATCTGAAATTAGGCTTTTCATCTCTGCTGGGATGTGATGGTATTCAAGGATACAATTTAACAAGTTGTGATGAACTTCTCCAAAAGCATTTTTCAGATCAATCAAGGTAATTACAAGTGCCCTTTGGTGTTTCTTAGCATGTCTTATGAGGTGTCCCATGTGAGCTGTATGCTCAATCGTACCCGCTATTTTGGGGGTAAAACCTTTTTTGAATGTTGTTTTCCGCATATCCGTTTTGTGACAAGAATTCAAAGATCCTATTTCTTATGAATGACGTCATGACCTTCAAAGCCGTACATTGGAGCGTAATTGGGCGAAAATGAGACGGATTGTCCGTTGTATCTTTTTTATGGATCAAAATGGTAACAGCTTTTTTCCATGTGTCTGGAATTGTTTCCGCCTTCCACGCCTGTGATACTATCTCTGTCAGGTATGTCCTCAGGTAAGGTGAACGTTTAAGGGCAATAATCGAGATTTGATCCAGGGGGCATGGAGACCCGGATGTTTTCATTTTCCGTATAATGTTCGTAATTTCACGATATGTTGGAGGGCTTGTGTTGAATTGAATTGTTGGTGTAGCAAGCCTGGGTATCCAATCTGGAATTAGAAAGATTCTATTTGGGCATAGTGCTTTGAATGTTTGATAGAAATGCAAGAAGCATCTATGCACGTTAAAGGAGGGAAGTTTTTCTCTTGGTTTTTCAATGAATTCCTTGGCATATTTCCAGAAGGATTTCTTAATGAGCGAATTGTGGTCAACTGTATCGATTCTAGGGTTATCACTTGCAATACCGTGGTCAACTTTGGAACGCAGTAATTTGGAAACGTATTTAATTTCTCTTAATGTGTTCTCATGCATAGCAGCCGATGAATCGCTTTTTAATTTCTTTAGCGCCTTTTTCAATAGATTCTTGTTGAGGCCTTCGTATTTCTCTTTGAATTCAAGATCCCGAGTGCGATTATTTTCTACACAGCCAAATCTTTCAGCAAAATAATTGTACATTGCGTTTGACATCTTTTGACAACAATGGTTCAGCGTTGATTCCTTTATTTCATCGATAAACAGCACTGATTTGAAAAAGTTATTTGCATTGTTCCATTGTTGATCACTTTTTGGTAACTTCACTCCTTTCTTTAGTATTGGATTGTTAGCTGTATCTCCCAGGAGGGAATCAATGTCGACTTCGTTGCCATCAGCTTCGCTGCTCGCCGTTTCCTCGTGATTTATATCATTTGTGGTTATGCCCTGGAGACCGTTAATCGTTCTGCAGCTTCTTTGATGTTTCTTTAGTCCCCTGTGTCCTTTACATTTCTTTCCACAACAGCAAGTTATTGTTGATGAAACAACAGGATCATTGTCTGGTATTATTTCAGCAGGCATAATAATAATAATAATAATCTATATTAATATTTTATGAAGCAAATTTTGTTGCACGTAAAACTCGAGCACAGTTGAACCAATCCCCGCGAAACTTTCCAGATATCTTCGTCTTCACTGTACCTAATGCAATAGAGATTTTGTTTTTTCAAATTCACCCTAAATGCGGGGTAATGGGGCAAAGCGGCAAAGTCAAAGGATTTGTGGACTCCCCTTGCGAAATGGAGGCTACAGAAAGCGAGGAAAGCGAGGAACGGGATAAAACAGGTTTGCCTTGGTGAAATCCAGCTATAAAGGTCTGTTTTTTATTTCAAAAGAAGAGGAAAGAGTTCCCATTGAGTGGGCACTGAATGTTTCGGGGTAAATTCCTTAGAAATATTTTTCAAAGTTAACAAAAAGGCCTAGGCACATGGGCTACAAGAATTTCTTTGTAAGAAAATGAGATTTTCAGCCTGCACTGAAAGTTTCTTTAACTGATCAGTTTTCCAAGGTCCACGACAGTTCTGATGGACTGACGGGGCTACTGTGCCTAGGTAGGTTACTGAAATGGAAGCAGGCTTCACAGCTACACCAGAAAGACGGGTTGGCAACTGCCAGGTGATACTCTCAACATATATTAAGTCCTGAAGTAAGCCTCCTTTGGGCCTATTTTGCAAAAACAATTTGGGGTGAGGGCTTATTCGAGGGAGAGGGGCTTATCTAGCAGCAACCAAAAATCTTACCAGCACTACACGTATCCCTTTTATGAGAAACTAACAATCTGGGCCAGTACTGAAAGTTCCTTAAATTATCAGATTCTTAGTGCTCGAAGTTTCTTATGAGTTTCTTAAATGTTTCATAGCAGTCTTCGTATTCACTTCCTGTTCTCTCATGAACATTTAAAAACGATGTTTTGAAGCTTTTCCAGTGTTTAGATACTATAATCAAGTACCTTCTGAGGAATATTAGACAGGAAACAAGCGAAAGTAAAGTAAACGGTGTTAAGGATTCTTGAGCTATATTTTCCCAGACTGGAGTTTCTCCACTTTTGTGTTCTCAGAATTGAGTTTCTTATAAGCAGTTTCTTATAAAATTAGAAATAACGATTGTCAGTGAGTGCTGCGCAGCGTATTGGTTGCACAGGTCCATTCCCTGGTTCCGTAGTTTACACTCACTGAATCGTGATGCATGACAAATCGGTATATTGGCTTTGGGTCAATGAACAACAGGAGAACAAATATGTGGCGTTAATGTTCTTTTGTTGCCAATACAAGTGAATTCCAGCCATTTCGATGCCATTTCAAAAGCCGCTGACGGAATGCCCTTTGCAAATTTGTTGAAAACAGATCTGCAAGCATGGACAATCGATCGCCCACCGAAGCCACTGCGCAGGAACAGATGGCTGCTTCGCAGCAAAAATCTATGTACTCCTTCCCTTACTCGAGGCGGGTCAGTATGCGCAAACAGCAGATTTCAGGGGTTTGTTGTTTTTGAGGCAATACCCAAGACTGAGTAAGTAGAAAAACAAGAAGAAAGTCAGCTAAAGAAGAGAATCAAATGTATTCACTAAAATAAAAAACAATTTTAACAGACAGCAGCGTTCCCCACGGGAGCTTTCTGGCTAGGAGCATATTTAAAAAAAATACCTTCGGGTGGGGGGGTCTCATTCAAGGGGCGCCTTTTTGAAGGTGGGGGCTTATTCAAGGACTTACGGTAGGATTTGCATTACAAAACGTTTCCCATGTTCACCCTGGGAATCCCTTTGTAGGCTCCCTCATAATAACTTTCTTTTCGTGTTGCAGTTGTAATCACAGACAGCCTCATGTTTCCGTAGTAGACACAGTAACTAAAGTTAGAGTTGCGAAGCCTTGATCTCTGGGGAACTTGGTCATTATATTAATAAATGTGCTCCATTGTAAATTTTAAGAATACAGTCGGGATATTTCACAGGAAAGGTATATAGCCAAGAGTCTCTTTGCTCAGATAAAGTGATTCCGGCTGAAAATGCCAACAGGCAGCAAATCCCTCCCCAAACAATTACTCGGTACGATGGCTGCGTCACACAGTTGAATCAGGAGTTGACCAGGGTGAAATCCCACTCTTAAAGTAGGGTCGCCGAGTGCTTTTGAGGCCTGGGAACAAAAATGCGGACTGAGGCCCCTCCAAGGGAAGCCAGCAGAAAATGTTTTAATCGCTTTAAAGTTGGTGTGACAAACTAACTAATACCACCTATTTACAATGTAATCTACAAGGATGTCTAAATAATGATATTACAAGCTATATGACGTAATGGCCAGGGTATTTACCAATTCTACAATTACATTTTTCACCCATCCAGGTTCTATCTTTGTTTTAAGGGGGAGCTATACGTAACCATTTGCGCTTTTTTGAAATTTTTTACCAATTTTTGTTTGTAGAATTTTTCAATAAATTGAAGCCTTGACTATGCATCCAAACAATCCCCGTAGCCATGTTTTTCGTAAAACTCTGTAAAAAGGTACTTTTTCAGGGAGTGGTCTGAAAAATTGATTGTTTGTTGCCATGGCAACCGAATTTAAACTCTTTTGAAATACCCCCTTTTCCCACCACAAGTGTCCAAAAACTGGCCGTTACGTCATTCCACATATAGAGATTTCGTTTTTTCAAATTCACCCAAAAAGCGGGGTAATGGGGCAAAGCGGCAAGGTCAAAGGATCGATGGACTCCCCTTACGAAATGCAGGCTACAGAAAGCGAGGAAAGCGAGGAACGAGATAAAACAGGACTTGCTGGAAGCTGGAATTAGTGGAAATAGTTGATAACTTGAACACTGCTGACCTAATCCTGACGAAAATTAGATACTTCACTAAATACTCTATTTCTTATAGTTTCCCCATAAGGAGGGGGAAAGGGCCAGATAAGACCTGAGGTGCCTGAATGATAGGGGATTTCCACTGGAAAGAGAGAGGAAACACAAAACACAAAACTTTATATTGTTCTTTGCTTTGCTCTATAATCTGAAAAACTTTGCGGTGAATGGCCAGGAAACTGACTCATTCATTGCAAAGAATCAACGATTTATTTCGTCACAAAGTCAGCGCTCAACACAACAGATTTCTTTGTTAATCTGTGTATTTGAAAACAAAGGAGGGCTAACCGTCTTGACTTCCTGCGGCCTTAGAAAGTCAAGGATTACCAGCCATTGAAATTTCCTATTCTTTGTATTGTCCAAATCACGCAATCAAGTGCGTGACAGACTGCCTTTAACTTTTCCAGCACAAAGTTCCTTATTTCTTTGGTCATTTGAATTGATCAATTTCTTATGGAGTTCCCTTTACAAAGATACGTTCATTTATTCAGTTGAATAAGGCTTTGGCCGGGGTGAAATCCCACCATAAAGGTCTGTTTTTTATTTCAAAAGAAGGGAAAGAGTTCCCATTGATCTCCTATTTCCACAATTAAGTCTCAATTGTATTTTGAGTGGGCACTGAATATTTCGGGGGTAAATTCCTTAGAAATATTTTTCAAACTTAACAAAAAGGCCAAGGCTTATGGACTTTAAAGAATTTCTAGAAAGAATTTCTTTCTAGGAAAATGAGACTTTCAGCCTGCACTGAAAGTTTATTTAACTTATCAGATTTCTAAGGTATATTTGTATGAAATCCTAGCTCATTAGCTCGGCCTTCCATGACTGTTCTGATGGACTGACGGTGCTACTGTGCCTAGGTAGGTTACTGAAAATGGAAGTAGGCTTCACAGCTATACCAGAAAGACGGGTTGGCAACTGCAAGGTGATACTCTCTACATACATTAAGTCCTATAGCCCCTTTGGGCCTATTTTGCAAAAAAAATTCGGGGTGAGGGCTTATTCGAGGGAGAGGGGCTTGCATCTAGCAGCAACCAAAAATATTACCAGCAGTACACGTATCTTTTTTATGAGAAACTGAGAATCTGGGCCAGTACTGAAAGTTGCTTAAAATTATCAGATTTTTAGTACTCGAAGTTTCTTACGAGTTTCTTAAATGCTTCATAGCAGTCTTCGTGTTCACTTCCTGTTCCCTCATGAACA
Organism: Aurelia sp. 3 sensu Dawson et al. (2005); assembly: GCA_964020215.1. Taxonomy (NCBI): domain Eukaryota; kingdom Metazoa; phylum Cnidaria; class Scyphozoa; order Semaeostomeae; family Ulmaridae; genus Aurelia; species Aurelia sp. 3 sensu Dawson et al. (2005). The sequence continues at coordinate 20,158,302 of OZ026586.1, forward strand.
TTTCAAAACAACGTTTTTTGAAGCTTTTCCAGTGTTTGATACTACAGTGTAAGTGTAATCAAGTGCCTTCTGAGGAATATTAGACAGGAAACAAGCGAGAGTAAACGGTGTCAAGGATTCTTGAGTTATATTTTCCCTGACTGGAGCTTCTCCATTTTTGGTGATCTGAGAATTGAGTTTCTTACATGTATTCTTTTCCTTAATCGAAGCGGGTCAGTATGCGCAAACAGCAGATATAATGGCATTTATTGCTTTTGAGGCAATACCCAAGCCTGAGTAAGTTGGAAAAAGAAAGTCAGCTAAAGAAGAGAATCAAAGTATTCACTAAAATAAGAAACAATTTTAACAGATAGCAGCGTTCCCCACGGGGGCTTTCTGGCTGGCCCTGGCTGGGGGCATATCTAAATAGGGTTTGCATTACAAAACTTTTCGCATCTTCACCCTGGGAATCCCTGTGTAGGCTCGCTCATGATAACTTTCTTTTAGTGTTGCAATTGTAATCACAGACAGCCTCATGTTTCCGTTCCAGACAAATTAACTAAAGTTAGAGTTGCGGAGCCTTGATCTCTACCGTAATTGGTCATTATATCTATATCAATGTACTCTGATGTAAATTTAAAGAATACAGTCGGGATATTTCACGGGAAAGGTATGTGGCCCAGAGTCTCTTTGCTCAGATGAAATGATTCCGGCTAAAAATGCCAACAGGCAGCAAATCCCTCCCCAAACAATTACTCGGTACGATTGCTGCGTCACACAGTTGAATAAGGATTTGACCAGGGTGAAATCCCACTCAGAAAGCAGGGTCACCAAGAGGCTTTTGAGGCCTGCGAACAAAAATGCGGACTGAGGCCCCTATAAGGCAAGCCAGCAGAAATTGTATTAATCGTCAATCAAATCACATTAAATCAAATCATGATCATGCTTTAAAGTTGGTGTGACAAACTAATTAATACCAACTATTTACAATGTAATCTACAAGGATGTCTAAAAATGATATTACAAGCTACATAACATCAAGGCCAGGCTATTTAAAAATTCTACAATTACATTTTTCACCCATCGACGTTCTATCTTTGTTTAAAACCCTTTACATTCGCCTAAAAGGCATTTCAGAACATTTCCTGAAGTCAATATGTTAAAAATCTTTTATCATGAGGGCCCCTAGACCCTGAGGCCCAGGGGCAAACTGTCCCCTCTTCTCGGTGGCCCTGTCAAAAAGAACTGCTTTTTTATTTAAAACAGGATGGGGAGGGTTTCCATAGATTTCTTATTTCCACTTTGAAGTGTCAATTGAAACTTTCCGGTCCGCAGGTTCTTATTTGTTTGGTCATCAAAGGGTTCATGAATTTCTTATATAGTTTCCTAGACTAAGATATGTGTCCATTCATTCAATAGAGTCGATTATTGTCAGGTTTCAGGGTATCTTTTTCTAACAAAGTTTTAGTAGCACGTTGTTCTAGAACCATTTGTCACCAAGGGGATATATTCATAGGAAAGTGTTCTTTCAATGTTAATCGTTTAATTTCATATGTTTCGAGGAAATTTTTCCCGAATCTTTACAGAGTAGCAATGGCAAGACTATATTTTGGAGGAAAATCTGCAACTGGATAGAAAGGTTAGTGGGCATAGCCTGCTTCGTCAAAATGAATGTCAATGAATTACAACGACTTCAGGAAAGCATGTGTAGGACAGGAATCGTCGCAATGACATCCTAGAATGAAATTAAGGTGAACTTTGCCTCTGATTTACGCAGGTTGGCGGTGCGAAAAATATGGAAGACTGGGGAGAAAGTTACAAGAAAGCGTCTTCAGAAGAGGCTTTGTTAATGTTTGGATCTCTATTCAATAAATAAACGAGGAAACGAGGAGCATAGCAACAGAGAGATTAGTGTCTGTGATTTTAGAAAGTAAAAAGAGTAGATATTTACCGGCAAACTTAGGTGATCTCTTGATGTATGTATTGTTGCATTCTTATATGCCTCAATAGATTGCTGCAAGTGCTAGGATACGCAGCAGACGCCACTAAATTCATGGAATAGTAAAAGCGGCAAAGAGAAGGAAAAAGCTGTAAAGTACATGGAAGTAAAGGAAGAAATACGTCAGAAAAAGCTAAATTACCGCTAATATCAAATGAAAGCAGCAATGCGACCTACATGCAATTTTAATGGATCATATGCTGCAATGGTTTGCATAATTGAAAGCATCAAGCATGAAAAATCCACTTGCTTTTTACAACGGAGTCGCAATCAATGACTATATACAAGTCAATTAATCGGAGTTATGCGACCAACTATATTTGAAATTATAAAAGGGGTTGTCGAGCAATAGAGGGATGAGCTGGAATCGGGAATGGTATGAATTTATCTCGGAATAAGAACTGTCCAAACGGCAGTGGCGGAGCCAGACAAAAAATTGTGAGGGGTTAAAAGTCCAAAATTTTCCGACTGGGGGGTAAAAGGGTATACCCAGACATTTTTATTGCATTCTTTAATTACAATTTTACTCACTCTTTCAAAAGTGGGGGTGTATTTACCACCTCCTACCCTCCCCTGCCTTTTCCACTGCCAAACGGTGGCTATGATTAAAATGAAATGGAAGATGCAGCAGAACTGTGCTCCAATTGAGCACAGTCAGAGCCATGGCTTAGATACCTGAAACTGAGTGAAGAGAGTCATTTCAAAACTATTATAAGAGGAGTACAGAAGAAAATGGAAATGATTCAATTCACAGTGAGTGCAGGATGAGAAGAATATTAAAAACGTTGCGATAGCTAAGTTTCTGAGGTAGATCACACTTAGAACTCTGCTTTCAAGGAAACGCTTTCTGAGTTAGAGGAAGCACAAGGAGAACAAAGGGGTTCATGAAAGTGGTATAGTAGAATATCTACAGAAAAAAATTCACACGACTATAGTGATTGTAGCACATTTTGCACACGAAATGTTGCAATTTGAAGGACAGCTTAAGTACGAAATATGAGAAAGTACTAATAGAATGAATGAAAAGAACAAAAAAATTGGCATAAAAGATTTATGTTGAGTTTGGAAATGTAGCAAGCAGAACGGGAAGAGGCAGAATGAAAGGGAAATGTTTACAAAGACATCAATGAATCTTTACTCAGTATATACTTCGAAGTATTAGATAATACTTGAGTTTCCCTAAAGACTTTTCACCCATGGATTGTAGTGAATTCTAGACAACGATCCGAAAAGTTTTCGAAACCTATAAAGGGTGAGCGGATGAATTTGACAAGCCAAAAAACTTGGTTGGTGCATAACTATAAATACCTTTGAATAAGAAAGTGTCAGCCTTTCCCTTTCCTGCTAAAAGTAATTCTACATTGCAGTGGAATCCTTTAAGACTCTGTTTCGTCAAGAACAGTGTTTTACAGAAACAAAAAAAAGTACATAATATAATGTCAAGACTCCATTAAGTCCTCTTCCCCAGGAGGCTTATTTCACCTCTAAGTCTACAGAACGAAGCTTGAAATGCAGCGGCACTTCTATAGGAAGACCTCATTCATTGAGTCATTTGTCAATGCTAAGAATGATAGCATTTCCTCTTTTGCTGTACATTATAGCCTCCGGAATTAAAAACACTCATTGAGCGTGGTATGACTATATGCACATCAAGATTGACATTATTGTAGTTCAATAAATGTTACCTTGGGTACCAGACTCTATCTCTTAGGGAGTCTGGTACCCAAGTTACAAACATGGGAAACATTTAGGGTGATGGTTGAGAGCCTTTTGTGTTTCATACGAATTGAAGGAGTAAATAGAATGGGCATATCTATAATTTTGCCTTGAAAGGAAGAGGTTTATTAGGCAAGGGACGTTATAGCGCGGGACTGAACAGAGTTTCTCTTTCCTTTTGTAATCGTAATGAAAGCAAAGTACGACGGCGGGCCAGCGCGGCGCCGCAGGCGACGCGCGGCAAGCCTAGTAATAATAATAATAATAATAATAATAATATCACGAGAATTCCAAACTGGAAAAGCCCAGGCCCAGACGGGGTACAGGGATACTGGATTAAAAACCTCAGTGCAATGCATGACAGAATGAGCAATCAATTGAATAAATGTCTCCAGGAGGATAGTGTACCCATATGGATGATTACTGGGAAGACATTGCTTTGTGTAAAGGAAATAGAAAAGGGGAACACAGTGTCCAATTTCAGGCCGATCACTTGCATACCTTTGTTGTGGAAACTACTGACGGCTGTATTAGCCGATGAATTATATAGGCATTTAGAGGAAAACAGTTTGCTACCGTGGGAGCAGATGGGTTGTAGAAAAGGGAGTAGGGGCACAAAGGACCAATTGCTAATTTATAAAATGATAGTGAAGAATTGTAAAAGGAGATTAACATCATTGGGAGTAGCATGGATTGATTACCGGAAAGCGTACGATATGGTACCGCACAGCTGGATAGAAAAGTCAATGGAGATGTTTGGAGTGGCAATAAATTTTAGGCGCTTCATTAGTAGCAACATGAAGCAGTGGAATACAGAGTTGATGTCTGGTGAGCAGAGATTAGGAAATGTTAGGATTAGACGTGGTATATTCCAAGGAGATAGCCTTTCTCCTCTTTTGTTTGTGTTGGCAATGATTCCACTGACGCGGATGTTAAGAAAAACAAAGATATTTTATCAATTAAAAAAGGGAGGTGAGAAGATCAACCATTTGCTATTTATGAACGATCTCAAGCTGTTTGCAAAAAATGAGGAACAAATAGATAGCTTAGTAAATTCAGTGAGGATATTCTCAGATGATATAAAAATGGAATTTGGATTGTCGAAGTGCGCTGTCTTAATAATGAAGAGAGGAAAGGTTGTCACAAGAGAAGGAATTGATATGCCTAATGGAAAGATGATGAAATGTATCGAGGAAGGAAGTGGTTACAAGTATTTTGGGATCTTGGAGGCGGATGGAATAAAACATGAGGAGATGAAAGATCAAGTAACCAAAGAGTATGTTCGAAGGCTCAGAACAATATTAAAGTCGAAACTAAACGGTGGAAATATCATATCAGCTATCAACTCAAGGGCAGTATCAATCATTAGATACGGAGCCGGTATCATAGGATGGACAAAGGCCGAGTTGCAAGCATTAGACAGAAAAACTAGGAAAATGTTGACGATGTATGGAGCACACCATCCAAAAGCAGATGTAGATAGAATGTATTTGAGGCGAGCTGAAGGAGGACGAGGTTTAATTGGAGTAGAAGATTGCGTAAGAATAGAAATTGACAGTTTGGAGAAATATCTACAGAATTCAAAATTCAAAGGAGGAGCTACTAACAGCAGTGAACAGGAATGATGCATTTGGGGTCAACAAATGTGGAAAAGGAAAAGACGAAGTACAAAAGGAACACGAAACTGCGTATAAAGAGAAGACACTACACGGGCAGTTTAGAAAAGGGACCGATGATATTAGAGGAGGTAGATCATGGGATTGGTTAAAGAAAGGATATTTGAAAAAAGAGACAGAGAGCACAATCATAGCAGCTCAAGATCAGGCAGTATGCACAAATAACATGAGGAAAGTAATGTATGGAGAAGATGTGTCTCCATTATGTCGAATGTGTGGCACGGAAGATGAGACAGTGGCACACATTGTCTCAGAATGTCCGAAGCTAGCACAGAAGGAGTATAAGAATTTGAGGCATGACAATGTAGCCAAGGTAATTCACTGGAAACTGTGCCAAAAGTGGGGGTTTGAAAAGGCCGAGAAATGGTACATGCATCAGCCGGATAGAGTACTTGAATCAGAGGATTGCAAGATTTTATGGGACTTCCCTTTACAGACTGATAAACAGTTGGAGCATAATAGACCTGATATTACAGTGATTGAAAAGAAAAATAAAAGTTGTAAATTAATAGACCCATCTTGCCCATTCGACACTCGTATTGAAAAGAAAGAAGAAGAAAAATGCACAAATTACAGTGACCTGAAGTATGAAATTGCAAGAATATGGAAAATGAAAAAGGTGGATGTTATACCAGTAGTTATTGGAGCATTAGGGACAGTGACAAAGAATTTTGATAAATGGCTGGAAAAGCTAGAATTGGATGTTACGGTAGAGATGTTACAGAGACCATGTTTGCTTGGAACAGCGAGAATAATACGTAAAGTATTGGATATAAAGTAAAGACCAAGGAAAGAAGTGATGTCAAGATACCAAAGACCACTGGGTGTGGTCCGCTATCGTAGCAAATGAACCAGGAAATAAGAACACTCCTGTGAAAAAGACAAATAATAATAATAATAATAATAATAATAATAATAATAATAATAATAATAATAATAATAATAATAGTAATAATGATAATAATAATAATAATAATAATAATAATAATAATAATATTATTATCCAGGAAACACTGATGAAGATTTGAATATTGAAACGTTTGATTTTAAACAGTCTTGTTTTTATTAATAATAATAATAATAATAATAATAATAATAATAATAATAATAATAATAATAATAATAATAATAATAATAATAATAATAATAATAATAATAATAACAATAATAATAATAATAATAATTCAGGGAATTTGTTTCAAGCAATCAACACATGGGCAGTCCCGTTATTGAGATATGGTGCAGGAATTATCAACTGGAACAAAGAAGAAATGGAAGACATGGACAGGAAAACAAGGAAAATGTTATCACGTTACGGTGCCTTGCACCCGAGAGAAGACGTTGAAAGGCTGTACATCAAGCGTAAAGCAGGGGACAGAGGGTTAATGAGCGTGAAAGATTGTATCATGCTCGAAAAGGCCCAGTTAAGTGAATATGCAATGACAAGCGAAGATCACCTTCTGAAAGAGGTCGCAGTTGAGCTTGACTGTCAAAAGTTTGTGAGCCCAAGGCTGAAAATTGAACTCACCAACGAAAGGAAAAGGAGATGGAAAGAGAAGGCACTTCATGGACAATACTTTCGGGATGTTCAAGATGTAGCTAGTGATCAATCTTGGGACTGGCTGAAGAATGGAAGAATGAAGAGAGAAACAGAAAGCTTGGTGTGTGCCGCACAAGATCAGGCCTTGCATACCAATGCAATCAAGTCAAAAATTTACAAAGAAAATATCAGTCCTTTGTGTCGTTTATGCAACAAACATTCTGAGACCGTAATGCATTTGGTAAGTGGATGTGAAAACCTCGCACAGAAAGATTACAAGAAAAGACATGACAAATTAGGTCTACATATTCATTGGCTACTCTGTTGCAAATATGATATTGAATGCAGCAAGAACTGGTATGAACACAAGGCCAACAGCATAGAAGAAAACGAAAAAACCAAAATTCTTTGGGATGTTACTATCCAGACAGACAGAGTAATTGAGGCAAGAAGACCTGACATCGTGGTTATTGACAAGGCAAACAAAACCTGCCAAATAATTGATATTGCCGTACCTTCAGATCAAAACATTACAAAGAAAGAGAAGGAAAAGATTGATAAGTATCAAGAATTAAAGTTGGAAATCATGAGAATGTGGAGCGTTAAGGCCTGGGTAGTGCCAATCGTCGTTGGAGCCCTTGGTTGTACAACAAAAAAGCTTGAAGAATATTTAAAGAACATTGGACTTCCTCGGATAAATTCAAGCTTACAAATGTCTGCCTTATTAGGAACAGCAAATATCCTGAGGAAAACCCTTGATATCTGAGGAACGCAATGTGCTTGTTTCAAGGAAGAAGAACTCCTTCCATGACTCAGTAAAATGTATTGGAAGTGTATTTGGAATGAAATAATAATAACAACAATAATAATAATAATAATAATAATAATAATAATAATAATAATAATAATAATAATAATAATAATAATAATAATAATAATAATAATAATAATAATGATTTGTCCTGGGTATGACATTAAACTGCATCCGGTTGTGGAGTTTCGACGTGGGCGAATGAGGTTACCCTTTGCCACAACTACCTCCAGGTCACCCTTGAGCAAGGTGTAGTACCTGTTAGCTCTCCCCGAGACCTTGAAGTACCGGGTTGGCGTCCGGCGGGGGCTAGTCTGTCTCATGGGTAGGGGGGACTCTTTAGTCTTGGTTGACAGCCCTCCTAGAGATGGTGTCTCGATAAAAACACCGGTGGTTGTGACACCTATCACCACAAACCTCATCATGAGTGAAAATGAACCAAAACAGAAATGTAAATAACGACGTGAATGGCACTGGAACTGCAAGTGAAGGTGCCTCGTCCGGCAGGTGTTCTGTGGCACAGCAGCACAGACCCGGTCGTCATCCTGCTACTGCTGTAGGGAAAGTGGAGTGGAAAAAGGAAATCAACAAGATAGCTATGGAATGTTATTTAAGAAGTGAACCTAAGAAGCGAGGATTCCGGAAAAGAATGCTTGGTATTTGGAAGGAGATAGGAGTGTTTCATCTAAGTGAACAACAGCTTGCAGGCCAAGTATTGTGTATTAGGAATGGAAAATATCTATCTGATTTAGAAATTGAGGAAATCCAAAGAAAGATCGACCAGCCGCTGAGGGAGGTAACAGATGAAAACGAGGAGAGTGACGATAACTCTTTTGCCAATCATGATAATGAAGCTTACGCAGTTGATGCAAGGCCAGGTACGAACGTTGACGAGCAAAGTAACACTGAAATGGACAACCTTAGTGATGAACAAGTTGAGATCCTAGAAAAGCTTAAAGAAAAGTTAAAGAAGCCAAAGTCCCTAGAGGCAGTGAACCTGAGGGCTGCAAATAGAGCCAAAGTTAAAGAGATAACATCTAAAGTTAATAGCGTAATTGATAGAATCACCCACCAAAGCATTGGAGATATCAACACATTGTTAATTGCTGGTGCAAATGTGGTTGCAGACATGATGGGAAAAAAGAAAGGAGCTAAAAAGGACCAACAAGAACCTTGGTGGAAGAGACGAATGTCAATGAAGATTGGCGACCTGAGAAAAGATCTAAGTAAGCTAGATCAATGGAAACGGGGAAAATTAGGGAAAGAAGGTGTAAAAAATAGACTAGAGCAAACATATCATGTAAGAAAAAAGGGATTTGAGACAGTGATCGAAGAGCTCAAGCAAAGAGTGAAAGCAACGGCTGCAAAAATAAGAAAGTATGAGGAACGCAATAACCAGTTCATGCAAAATCGTCTTTTTCAAACAAACCAAAAACGATTATTTGATATTCTCGAGGGAAAGGAGAAAAGTGATAACATAACACCGAATGCTGAAGAAAGCAAACTTTTTTGGGGGGAGATTTGGGGAAAAGAAACCAAACATAATGATAAAGCACAGTGGATAAAGCAAGTGCAAAACCACACAGAAAATGTTGACACACAGGAAGACTTTAATATCACGAAAGCAAGGGTACAAAAACACTTGAAAAAAGTAGCAAAGTGGAAAGCATCTGGACCAGATCTCGTTCATGGGTATTGGCTGAGAGAGTTCACAAACCTCCACGAAACTATAGCAATGCGACTTGATGAATGTATGACAACAGGGAAAGTACCATCGTGGATGACTAAAGGAAGAACTTGCCTGATATTGAAGGACAAATCAAAAGGGAACATTGTTTCAAACTACCGTCCGATTACTTGTTTACTACTTATGTGGAAACTTTTAACAGGAATAATTGCCGAAGAGATATACCAACATCTACAAGAAAAACACTTGTTGCCTGATGAACAGAAAGGTTGCCGCAGAAATAGTCGGGGGACGAAAGATCAGTTGATGATCGATAAGATGGTGTTGAGGGACTGCAAAAGAAGAATGACAAATTTGTGCATCGCCTGGATCGATTATAAAAAGGCATATGACCTAGTTCCGCACTCTTGGATCAGGCGTTGTCTCGAATTTTTCAAAATCTCAGGAAAAGTTAGAAATCTGTTAGAATATGCAATGCCGCAGTGGAAAGTAGAGTTAACATCAGGAGGAGAAAGATTAGCAGATGTACAGATAAAAAGAGGGATCTTTCAAGGGGACAGTCTATCGCCTATCTTATTTGTGTTAGCATTGATCCCTTTGTCTATGATACTAAATAAAGCTAAAGAAGGATATTCTCTAGGAAAGGATAGGGCTAAATTGAATCACCTCCTTTTCATGGACGATTTAAAGCTATATGGAAAAGATAAGAATCAATTGGATTCTTTGGTGCAAACAGTGCGAATATTTAGTAGTGACATCGGGATGACATTCGGTATTGAGAAATGTGCTATGGTGGAGATGAAGAGAGGAAAATTGACTGATAGTGATGGATTAGATCTACCTGAAGGCCAGAAAATAAAATCCTTGCAAGATGAAGAAGCTTATAAATACCTTGGAGTATTGGAGAATGATAAAATCAAAAGCACAGAAATGAAGGACATACTCAGGCAAGAATACTTCCGTAGAGTCAAGAAGATCTTGAGATCCAAACTGAATGCAGGAAATATAATACAAGCGATCAATTCAAGGGCAGTATCACTAATACGATATGGGGCTGGAATCATTGATTGGAGAAAAGATGAACTGAAGGATATTGACAGAAAGACCAGAAAGTTGTTTACAATGCACAGAAGCATGCACCCCCAATCTGATGTGGACCGTTTGTACTGGAAAAGGGCTGAAGGAGGGCGGGGACTTAAGAGTGTTGAAGAGGTTGCAGAATTAGAGAAAGTAAGTCTTGGCTATTACCTGGGGCAGACAGAAGAAACTCTACTTAAGGAGGTGGTGAGAGATGGGTTATTTACAGAGTCAGTAGAACCAAAAAGGAAAAAACAGGAAATCATTAAAAGACGGAAAGCAAACTTTGACGAAAAGAAGCTCCATTCAATGTTTTTCAAAGAAACAAAAGAGGTTAGGGATGACAAGGATAGCTGGCTGTGGTTACAGAAAGGGGTATTAAAGAAAGAGACAGAAGGATTAATACTAGCAGCACAGGAGCAGGCATTACGGGTAAATTGGATCAAGAAAATGATAGATAAACAAGACTGTTCAGCCAAATGCAGAATGTGCGATGAACGAGACGAGACTGTAGCACACATTGTATCTGAATGCTCACAGTTAGCCCAAAATGATTACAAGAAGTGCAGACATGACAAAATTGCCGCAATAATCCATTGGAACTATTGCAAGAAATTTGGTTTTGCATGCACGGAGAAATACTATGAGCATTTTGTGGAAACAAAGATGAAAGTCCTTGAAAACGATGAAGTTAAGCTGTTATGGGATTTTTCTATACAAACTGAAAAGAGAATAGAGCATAACAAGCCAGATATTGTGGTCCTAGATAAGAAGCAGAAGTTGTGCCTCATCATTGATGTTGCATGCCCGTTTGACACCAGAATCAAGAAAAAAGAGCAAGAAAAGATAGAATACTATAATGACTTGAAATACGAAATTTTGAAATGTTGGAACAAAGAAGTAGATAAAGTCATGATCCTACCAATCGTCATAGGGGCTTTGGGAAGTGTGACAAATAATGTAAGAAAAAACCTTGACAAGGTAGACCTGCACCTGGGGGTTGATGCCATTCAAAAAACATGTCTTCTAGGGACAGCGCGAATTCTACGAAAGGTCCTCGATACAAAGTAAAGAACAAAGGAGTACTGTACAGAAGGACAATAATAAGAAGAAGGACAGAAGTGCTTCCCATCCTAGACCACGGGTAGTGGTTCGATGAGAAACATAATTTAGACATTAGCCGGTTGTTAGATCAATACCGTGTAAAAGCAGAATAATAATGATAATAATAATAATAATGATAATAATAATAATGATAATAATAATAATAATATAATAATAATAATAATAATAATAATAATAATAATAATAATAATAATAATAATAATAATAATAATAATAATAATAATAATAATAATAATAATAATAAAAAACAACACTGTTAAAAGCTTCAACGTTTCGATAAAATCTTCATCAGGAATAACTTTTCATGCGAGCAACCGAGTATTTATAGATATTTTACAAGATAAAAAGATCCAAGCTACATGAAAATAAAGGCTTAAAACTGAATTTTGCAAGTGTCAACAAAAGATTACCATGCCCGGTGAGAGTAAAAAAGTAAGCTTAAAGAAAAAGTGCATGTTTTGCTGCACCTCGAGAGAACAAAATTTATATCTTTTAGATTATTGTAAACATCTTTGGTCAATGTCCCCGGAGAGGCTTGAAACTCTGAGAAGGCAAAAAACAACAAGACTCATTGGGAAATCGCGCGGACCTCTCCGATGGCCCTTCTACGATTCGCTGAAGGCTGAATCAAGAATAGCCCGCGTAACATAACACGAAGTCAAAGGAGATGGCCGCACAGCCACGCCCACCACAATCTTCAGGAAATAAATGCAATAGCAAGATTCAGGCCATCCCGCACGCAAACATGTCCTGCTCAACATCCGCAGCCCGTTCATTAAGTCCCCTTGGTAAAAATGTTCCCAATCGATATTGCCAAAAAAGTTCTTTTCGTCGCAATGAAAATACATTTTCTGCCCCATCAATTATTTTGATAGTAACATCAAATTTTCCGCGATGGTTTGATTCAAAAAAATGACTAAAAAAATTCGCCTGTGGAACCGGTTTCCCCCTGTCCAGCGTCCCTTCATTATGTTTGCGCGCGTACGACCTGAAATATGATTTATAAACGTTAAACCTCTGCCTAAATTTGGTTTTAGTGCTACCCACATATTTCTTGTGGCAGCATTCGCACTGCAACAAATAAACAACATTTTCTGAGTTACAGTTGTACTTCCCCGAATAGATGGTAAAAGATCTGTTCTCGTCAGAATTTTGGAAACTGTCCCCCTCCTGGATTAAACCGCAGATCTGACAACTTTTCCTGCCATTGCATTTATAACAGCCCTTAACCGACAGACTCTCATCATCTGAAACGGGTAATTTTGCCCTCACTAGTTGGTCCTTAAGATTTTTGGCCCTACGAAACGATAAAAAAACTTTGCTTTGAAACAACTCTTTGTGTTTTTGATCAACCAAAATGACATTTGAGCTTTCTCTAAGGATATCATAAACCTTATTAAGGGCTGGGTGGTATGTAAGCACTAACGGTATCCTACCGTCCTTCTGGTCCTTATTTTGTCTGTTTAAGAGGCCTACGCGATCACAAGAACGAACTCTTTCAATTTGTTGATCGACCTCTCCCTCCTTGTACCCCCTATTTACCAGCCACCCCTTAAGTTCTCCCACCCGCCTATCAAAAAATCGATCCTCCGAACAAATTCTCCTTATTCTCAATGCTTGACTGTAAGGAATTCCCTTCTTAGTGTGACCAGGGTGACACGAGGTACGGTGCAACAGTTGATGAGTGTCCGTCGGTTTTGTGAACAAATCTGTAATTATTCTATTGCCCTCCTTGATCACTTGTACATCGAGAAAACTAACCTTCTCCTTAGACCACTCTGCCGTAAATTTTATTGACTCGTGTGCTTGGTTCAAAGCATCTATGAACTGTTTTAACTTTTCCTCCCCATATTGCCAAATCAAAAATATGTCATCAATAAACCGCCACCAAAGCCATGGCTTATATGGCGCGTCAGACAACAGCCTCTCTTCAAGCGCCGCCATGAACAGAATAATAATAATAATGATAATAATAATAATAATAATAATAATCATAATAATAATAATAATAATGATAATAATGGAAACTTTCATTCACATAAATAAACTTACAACAAGATAAATATTTAAAATGTAAAACTTACAGTATAAAGAATCTATTCGTGACTACCACTCTCCATAAAAGGGCATGTTAGTCAAGCCTTACTGCCTTCAACAATTTTACTTCTTTACAATGTTAAAAGTTCTGGATTGGTCCATTCTTTGTCTTTCCTACAAAATATATAGTACGTTGTCCTTATACAGACGTTTATGATGTTTCTAATAATGTTTTTTGATAGAAGTTCCGAAAGTCCAATGCTCTTTAATGCTTGCAGTATGCCATTTCCATCATCTTCCTTGCATATCAATCCTAGGGCGCTCATACTGAGATTCACAAATGTTACTTTCTCGTACTTTTTCTTGAGATCAACGATGGTAGAGTTGTATTTTCCAACCTTCCTTGTACAATTTTCTTTCACGTTGGTAACAAAACCACAGGTTAACTCTAGAACGATAACTGTCTTCTCTTGATAGACCATGATGATATCTGGTCGCTTTAGTGTTCCGGTGACAACTGTAGGGCATGGGTAGCCTGGGATATCAGCAAATACTTTCAAGTCCCTCAGGCCCTCAATTTTGCTCAAAAGAGTCGCAAGGATGGAGTTGTGCCGCCACGTGTATCTGCCTTGTTGAAGGTGAACTTTACAACCCGCAACAACGTGCAATAGGGATTGACTATTATCCTTGCATGCAAGGCATGTGTCCATGGTTAATTTTCCCCACATGACCATATTCTTTAATGTAGCTAAGGTATTATTCATGTATCTGTTCGTAAAGTTGTAGATATTCGATGGGAGAACGTCTCGTACATCTATCCATAGCTTTTTGAGTTGCTCATTACTGAGTGTCCACATCTGTTTCACGATGTACCCTTGATACTGTAGATCATTTGAAATCTTTTCGATTTGTTTGGTTCTCACAGATTTTGTCACGTCACTTGTATTTTTATATTGATCAACCTGGATGCTTTCTTGTGCGGTAGCTTGATGTAAATAATTTATATCGGGATTCGGAGATTTCTTTAGACAGTTACGCTTGGTTGTTTGACACTGCAGATACTTTGTTGAAATTTTGATGATGTTTAGACCAAATTTTTCCTTAGAGAGTGTCACTATGTCAAGTGTGCCATTTATTGGAATTTCTAGCCACTTTCTCACGAATGATGAGCTGACCGAATCCAGAGTTTGCTTTACCCAAGTGATGTTTATATCAGATATCGTAAGATCCCAGCTTATTTTTGACATCAGAAACTTCGAGTATAGTTCTATTTTATGTTTTGGGTGGAGGGGTAACCTGTCTATGTCTTCCAGTATCCTCTTGCACTTTTCGACTAGTGATGTTTTATGAGCCTCGTCATCCATATTGAAATCAAAGACTCTTCCTAGATACGTGAACCCCTCATTCATACCCACAGGTGGTATTACTGCATCATTGGTGACTAATCTAGGGGAGTATTGAACTGTTGCAGTGTTTACTTTTTGTATCCCAAAGGTCTTGCACTTATCTACTCGGATGATCATGTTAGCCCATTTCGTCCATCTTGTAAAGGCATTTAGTAAAATCTGGTTTTCGTACTGCTGTCCGGTTATGATGGCTGCATCGTCAGCAAATTGGTACCAATGTCTCGGGCTGAGATGCTGAGAATATCGATATCCCAGTTGCTCGAATTCTTTTGATTTGATGGAATTAATGAAGGTATTAAATATCATATTGAACAACAATGGGCTGAGGCAGTCTCCCTGTAATACACCTCTTTCTATTGGAATGAACGGCGTTGAATACGAAGATGTTGTCACGGAGGTTTGGAAACCAGTATAGAGATCTGAAATTAGGCTTTTCATCTCTGCTGGGATGTGATGGTATTCAAGGATACAATTTAACAAGTTGTGATGAACTTCTCCAAAAGCATTTTTCAGATCAATCAAGGTAATTACAAGTGCCCTTTGGTGTTTCTTAGCATGTCTTATGAGGTGTCCCATGTGAGCTGTATGCTCAATCGTACCCGCTATTTTGGGGGTAAAACCTTTTTGAATGTTGTTTTCCGCATATCCGTTTTGTGACAAGAATTCAAAGATCCTATTTCTTATGAATGACGTCATGACCTTCAAAGCCGTACATTGGAGCGTAATTGGGCGAAAATGAGACGGATTGTCCGTTGTATCTTTTTTATGGATCAAAATGGTAACAGCTTTTTTCCATGTGTCTGGAATTGTTTCCGCCTTCCACGCCTGTGATACTATCTCTGTCAGGTATGTCCTCAGGTAAGGTGAACGTTTAAGGGCAATAATCGAGATTTGATCCAGGGGGCATGGAGACCCGGATGTTTTCATTTTCCGTATAATGTTCGTAATTTCACGATATGTTGGAGGGCTTGTGTTGAATTGAATTGTTGGTGTAGCAAGCCTGGGTATCCAATCTGGAATTAGAAAGATTCTATTTGGGCATAGTGCTTTGAATGTTTGATAGAAATGCAAGAAGCATCTATGCACGTTAAAGGAGGGAAGTTTTTCTCTTGGTTTTTCAATGAATTCCTTGGCATATTTCCAGAAGGATTTCTTAATGAGCGAATTGTGGTCAACTGTATCGATTCTAGGGTTATCACTTGCAATACCGTGGTCAACTTTGGAACGCAGTAATTTGGAAACGTATTTAATTTCTCTTAATGTGTTCTCATGCATAGCAGCCGATGAATCGCTTTTTAATTTCTTTAGCGCCTTTTTCAATAGATTCTTGTTGAGGCCTTCGTATTTCTCTTTGAATTCAAGATCCCGAGTGCGATTATTTTCTACACAGCCAAATCTTTCAGCAAAATAATTGTACATTGTGTTTGACATCTTTTGACAACAATGGTTCAGCGTTGATTCCTTTATTTCATCGATAAACAGCACTGATTTGAAAAAGTTATTTGCATTGTTCCATTGTTGATCACTTTTTGGTAACTTCACTCCTTTCTTTAGTATTGGATTGTTAGCTGTATCTCCCAGGAGGGAATCAATGTCGACTTCGTTGCCATCAGCTTCGCTGCTCGCCGTTTCCTCGTGATTTATATCATTTGTGGTTATGCCCTGGAGACCGTTAATCGTTCTGCAGCTTCTTTGATGTTTCTTTAGTCCCCTGTGTCCTTTACATTTCTTTCCACAACAGCAAGTTATTGTTGATGAAACAACAGGATCATTGTCTGGTATTATTTCAGCAGGTCGTTGATTGACTTCTATTGTGGTCCTTCCTTGCTGCGCCCTTGCTTTACATCTCCAGCTATGGCGTCCAAGAACCTTGAAATCTTCATGGCAGTAGTTACAAATAACGAGCACTGAAATTAAGCTTAACATAGACAAAGGACTCATACTTGGTTGTAGATCTCACTATCACAAGCTTATCAAGAAGTTGATTGTTGAAAGCGGTAAATTAAGAGTAAAACCGTAAGCCTAGCATGTCACGTCTGCTCGCTACAATCATAGGCTATAATCATAATAATAATAATAATAATAATAATAATGATAATAATAATAATAATAATAATAATAATAATAATAATAATAATAATAATAATAATAATAATAATAATAATAATAATAATAATAATAATAATAATAATAATAATAATAATAATAATAATAATCAGTATTAAAAATGGAATTTTTCAATGGTTGTAAAGATCAGTTACTTATTGATAAAATGATTTTGGAGCACTGCAGAAAAATGAAACGAAATCTAAGCACCGCTTGGATAGACTACAGAAAGGCGTTTGACAGTGTCCCCCATTCGTGGATTTTGAAAACCATGCAGATGTATAAGGTGTCACCAACCTTAATAAATTTCCTGAGTCACGGCATGAGCACATGGAAAACAACGATGATTTTAAATTACTCCACCGGCAAAATAGTGACAAACCCTATCAGTATTAAAAATGGAATTTTTCAAGGTGATTCGCTGTCTCCCTTGTTATTTTGTTTAGCTCTTGCACCACTCTCTAATTTGCTCAACAACACAAATATGGGTTATACTGTTTATGAAGAAAGATTAAATCACTTATTCTACATGGACGACCTGAAACTCTACGCGAAAAATGATGAAGAACTTGAAGGTCTGCTCCACACTGTGAAGATGTTTAGTGATGACATAAATATGCAGTTCGGGTTAGATAAGTGTGCCAAGGCAACATTCAAGCGAGGTAAGCTGACAGAAACATCATCAATCGAAATAGATGAGGCCACCAGTATTCAAGAAATAGATCAAGAAGGCACTTACAAATACTTGGGAATAAATGAGGGAGATGGGATCCAGCATTCTGTAATGAAAGAGAAAATTCGAAAGGAATACTGTCGGAGGGTTAAACTAGTCCTAAAAAGTGAGCTGAATGCTGATAACAAAATAACTGCCATAAACACACTTGCCGTACCAGTTCTCACTTACAGTTTCAATGTCGTTAATTGGACATTACAAGAAATAAGGAAACTTGATAGGAAAACAAGAAAGATGCTAACTACGTATAGGATGAACCACCCCAAAGCAGATGTTGATAGGATTTACATCAGTAGAAAAGAAGGAGGGCGTGGATTGATCCAATTAGAGTGCACATTCAAGACTACTACCATAGGCCTAGATACATATCTCAGAGGGAAAAATGAGAAACTATTGCGACAACTTTACTACCATGAAGAACGGAAGAAATTGTACTCAGTCCAAAAAGAAGCAAATAAGTTTAGGAGAGAAATTCAAATGCATGATATTGAAGTAGAGGAAAATGCGTCACCTACAAAGTGCGCTAGAGAAGCAAAGAAATGCGCCAAGAAAAGAATTATGGAAATAATGAAAGAAAACTGGGAAGCGAAGCCGATGCATGGACAGTATCCCGTGAGAGTTAACAAAGTGGATGTGGATAAGGAAGGCACCCATAAATGGCTGAAAAGTGCCAGTTTGAAAGGGGAAACTGAAGGATTTATTATCGCAGCACAGGACCAGAGCCTTGCTACAAATAACTATCGGAATAAGATCATTAAAGACGGGACGAACCCAAAATGCAGATTATGTCACGAACATGATGAAACCATAGATCACATTATATCAGGATGTCCAGTTCTGGCAAAAAAGGAATACCTTGAAAGACATGACAAAGCTCTAATTTACATGCACTGGAAAATCTGCAAACACTATGATATCGCAGTGCCCTCTAGATGGTATGAACATAAGCCAAGCACAGTAATGGAAGGGAAAGATGTAGTCATACTATGGGATATGCCAATCCATACTGACAAAGAGATTACTGCAAACAGGCCCGATATAGTGATTAAAGACAAGAAAGAAAACAAATGTATTTTCATTGATATGTCTGTGCCATCTGAACGGAATGTCGGTAATAAAGAAACAGAAAAACTGTCAAAGTACAAAGACCTGGAAATAGAAGTAAACAAAATGTGGAACATGAAAACGACTACTGTCCCTGTTATCGTTGGAGCCCTTGGCCTTATCAGAAAGCGAATGAATGATCACGTGTCAAAGATCCCTGGAAGGATCTGCATCGAAGAAATCCAGAAGATTGTCTTGCTAGGAACATCACACATCCTGAGGAGAGCTCTATTTATAACCTGAGAAAAGACTGGACTTAAAGCCTCAGGACCATGGTTTGGTCTTGGCCTCGAATAGAAACGCACAAAAACTGAAAGACACAATAACAGTAATAATAATAATAGTAATAATAATAATAATAATAATAATAATAATAATAATAATAATAATAATAATAATAATAATAATAATAATAATAATAATAATAATAATAATAATAATAATAATAATAATAATAATAATAATAATAATAATAATATTATTTGTTTACAAAACCTACGGATACCCATCAACTCCTGCATCGAACTTCATGTCATCCAAATCACACCAAAAAGGGAATTCCATATAGCCAGGCCCTTAGAATTCGCCGCATTTGTTCAGAGGAACAGTTTTTTATAGATAGGGTAGGAGATTTAAAAGCTTGGCTTTTAGCTAGAGGTTACAGTGAAAACGAGGTCGACAGCCAAATCAATAGGGTGCGGGACAAAAATCGTGCAACTTTGTTAAATTCTATAACTAAGGAAAAGGATGATATGAAAATACCTTTTGTGTTGACATATCACCCAGCTATGTACAAGGTTTATGACATCCTTCGCAAAAACCAGAACCTATTACTGGTAGACAGTGAGCATGAGACAGTTTTTAAGGACAAAATATTAGTTTCTTTCAGAAGGGCAAAAAGTTTGAAGGATAAACTTGTGAGGGCTAAGCTGCCAAGTATAGATGCGGAGTTGATGGAAAAGGGTACTTTTAGATGTAATGGCAGAAGGAGTTGCCAGATTTGTCCTTTGATGAGGGAGGGGGATACATTCCACAATTTTGATTCCACCAGATCTTTTAAAAATTTCTGGGGGCGATACGATTGCAACTCTGATCATGTTGTTTATTTGTTGCAGTGTGAGTCATGCAACAAGAAATATGTGGGGAGTACTAAGACTAAATTTCGGCAAAGGTTTAATGTTTACAAGTCCTATTTTAGGACATACGCACGCAAACACGACGAAAATTCTCTTGATAAAGGGAAGCCTGCCCCACAGGCTTGTTTTTTCAGTCATTTCTTTGAAAACGGACACAATGGGACTTTTCGGGTGGGTATCACAATTATAGATGGGGCAGATGATGTTTTTTCGCTTCGCCGAAAGGAGTTGTTTTGGCAATATCGACTCCAAACTTTTTCACCAAAGGGTCTTAATGAAAGAGCTGCAGACGTGGAATTAGACATATTTGCTTGCGGAGGAACAGCTTAGATTCTGCCAATGCATCTAAAGGTCCCTAGAGGTTGCTCTTGTTTAAGGAATTAGTATCAGGCCATCTGGGATTCAGCAGTTGCTAAAAGAAGAGTTAAGCATCATGCGAATCTTTCGGGGGGTCACTTGGGGGTAACTGTGAGTTGCCAGAGCAGCCTCAAGAGTATCGGAAAAAATTGGAATTCGTATCTGGCAATCTGGGGTGTAGCTGTTGCTAAAAAAAGAGTTAAGCATCATGCAAAATATTTCGGAGGGTCAGTTGGGGGTAACTGAGTTGCCAGGGCAGCCTCAAGGGTAAAGAATTAGTATCAGGCCATCTGGGATTTAGCTATATAATAATAATATAATAATAACAACCTATTTCTCCATTTCGGAGCAGTTACCAGTTAAACGTAACGGTAACACAGGCGTTTGTTTGTTTGTTTTTTTTAGTTGGGAGAAAGTATGTGTTTTCTTTTTTCCTATTTATGACAAAAATGTCTTCACTTTTTCGAAGATCTTCCCGAGTTTTGCTGGGTCAGTTTTCAGTAAATTTTTTGAGTTCAAAGGTTTTTCTTTAAAATTTTGGCAATGAAATAAATATTCAATGTTTTCTTCTTGAGCTCCACACCTTCTGCACAGGGTATCTTCATGTTTTCCTTTATAGTTAGCTTTTAAGTCAGTCATGTTTAGTTTTAACAATAATAGGTTTGCTGCGTCTTTATGAGTAATGTATTCTTTTTTTCCAAAGCAGTTATCTTTTATTAATCTTAATTTCGTTTTGTTGCATTCTTTCATATCTCTTTGTATCAATGAAGTTATTCTATTTATTATCATATTTTTCCATTCTTTGCTTGTCAGCTTCCCTATTTGTTTTTCTGAGATATTTATGTTTAGTTCTTTTAAATCATTTTTTATTTCTGAGTTCCAGCAGTTATTTAAATTTAGACGTTTCTGTTCTTTGTAAACCTTTTTTGTTAGTCGACTGTCTTTCATTTTTATCATCTTTCTAAGGTATACAAGTCTTTTCATTTTTATCCTATATGTAATTGGCATAAGACCACATTCATATGTTATACCTTGATATGGTGTTGTACTTGGTATGGAATTAGTTTTTGTTACTGCATCTTTTTGCATTTTCTCTAATGTTTTTAATTGTTGCTTTGATATATTTGTCCATGTTTCACATCCATATAATATTTTGGGGATTAGTATAGTTTCAATAAGCTTCAGAGTGATCTCCATTTTTTGTTTTTTGAAAGCTGGCTGATCAACAAGAAATTTAATTTTTAGCTGATGCTAAAAGAAGAGTTAAGCATCAAGCGAATATTTCGGAGGGTCTTTTGGGGGTAACTGTGGAGCTGCCAGGATAGCCTCAAAGGAATAACTTAAACTTTAAAACGCTTCCAATCCGTTCTCTATTGGTCAGGGACAAAGAGATCAGGTATTTTAATCTGTAAATAGACTCGCTATGTATAATTTTATCGGTAAACAATCTGTATAAATTCTCGGCTGTCCCAGTAAAGTTTTACTCTGAGGAAGATTTTTAATCGAAACGTTAGCTTTTATAAAACAGTCTTATTTTTCATATTTTCTTTTCTGTTTTTCCTGAAGGTGGTTTTAGTTTTCATAATAATAATAATAATAATGATAATAATGATAATAATAATAATAATAATAATAATAATGATAATAATAATAATAATAATAATAATAATAATAATAATAATAATAATAATAATAATAATAATAATAATAATAATAATAATAATAATAATACAAATAACTATCGGAATAAGATCATTAAAGACGGGACGAACCCAAAATGCAGATTATGTCACGAACATGATGAAACCATAGATCACATTATATCAGGATGTCCAGTTCTGGCAAAAAAGGAATACCTTGAAAGACATGACAAAGCTCTAATTTACATGCACTGGAAAATCTGCAAACACTATGATATCGCAGTGCCCTCTAGATGGTATGAACATAAGCCAAGCACAGTAATGGAAGGGAAAGATGTAGTCATACTATGGGATATGCCAATCCATACTGACAAAGAGATTACTGCAAACAGGCCCGATATAGTGATTAAAGACAAGAAAGAAAACAAATGTATTTTCATTGATATGTCTGTGCCATCTGAACGGAATGTCGGTAATAAAGAAACAGAAAAACTGTCAAAGTACAAAGACCTGGAAATAGAAGTAAACAAAATGTGGAACATGAAAACGACTACTGTCCCTGTTATCGTTGGAGCCCTTGGCCTTATCAGAAAGCGAATGAATGATCACGTGTCAAAGATCCCTGGAAGGATCTGCATCGAAGAAATCCAGAAGATTGTCTTGCTAGGAACATCACACATCCTGAGGAGAGCTCTATTTATAACCTGAGAAAAGACTGGACTTAAAGCCTCAGGACCATGGTTTGGTCTTGGCCTCGAATAGAAACGCACAAAAACTGAAAGACACAATAACAGTAATAATAATAATAATAATAATCACAGGTTATGAAGGTTGGAACGGAAGCTCTGTTATGTGCTGCACAAGAGCAAGCAATAAGGACTAACTATGTCAAGCACTATATAGATAAGAGCAGCGACAGTCCAGTGTGTAGAATGTGTGGTAAACGAGGTGAAAGCATACAACATATTGTTGCAGAGTGCGAGAAATTAGCCCAGAGGGACTACAAAAAGCGCCACGATAACGTGGCAAAGAAAGTACACTGGGATTTGTGTAGGAAGCACGGGCTTCAGCATTCCGATAAGTGGTATGAACACACCCCAGAGGGCGTTGTTGAGAACGAGGCTGTGAAAATTCTGTGGGATATCAATGTACAATGTGATAACGTCATTCAGGCAAGAAGACCAGATGTTATAGTAGTTCATAAGGAAAAGAAAGAGGCTCTGATAGTTGATATTGCTGTACCTGCGGATACGAGGATTGCAGAAAAAGAGTTAGAGAAGGTAGAAAAGTACCAAGATCTGAAAAGGGAAATAAAAAGGTTGTGGGAATTTCGATGTACAAAAGTTGTTCCAGTAGTGATTGGTGCCCTCGGAAGCGTTACAAAAGATCTTGAATGTTGGATTGAAAAGATGGACATTGTGCCTGAGGTTGGAGTACTGCAGAAGACTGCTTTATTGGGGACGGCAAGAATACTGAGAAGAGTGCTAGAACTTTAAAGGAGAAGGACATCTGTTAGCCTTTAGTCATGTGTTGTGACTCGCCTAACAGGAAGAAAAAAAAAACGGCAATAAGACCAGCCAGTGCAGCAATGCTTAAAATCCCATAATAATAATAATAATAATAATCACCTTCTATATATGGATGACTTAAAGCTACTTGGACAGAGTGAAAGAGACGTAGAATCACTTGTAAATACAGTGCATAGATTTAATTGTGACATTGGCATGCGATTCGGTATAGAAAAGTGCGGTGTAATTATCATGAAGCGTGGAAAGATGGTAACTTGTGATGGAATTGAACTACCGGATGGAGAGAAGATGAAAGGCGTCAGCGAAGAAGGAGAAAGAAATGAAAGAGAGATTCACGAAGGAATACAAGCGAAGGATTAAACTTATATTGAAGTCAAACTTGAACAGCAGGAATGCCATTTCAGCAATGAATATTTGGGCAGTAGCTGTGATGAGATATGGGGCTGGGATAGTGAAGTGGACGAAAGCGGAACTGGAGAAACTAGACAGACAGACACGGAAAATTATGACGATGAATGGAGCATTACATCCAAAAAGTGACGTCGATAGATTGTATGTTGCAAGACAGAGAGGTGGAAGGGGATTGCAAAGTGTATTAGAAACCATCCAGTTAGAGGAAAATAGCCTTAGATGGTATGTTAAAAACAGCCAAGAGCAATTATTAAAAGCAGTGCATAAACAACAGGAAATGAATACTGACATCATTAAGCCATCAGAGTATAAAGATCAAAGAAAAAAAGAAAGAGAAGTCAAGTGGCATGAAAAAGTAATGCATGGTCAGTTTTTCAGAGATACGGATGGGATAGTAGACAGGAAGAAATCATGGTTGTGGCTAAAAAATGGAGACTTGAAGCAAGGAACAGAACCACTAATTATGGCAGCACAAGAACAAGCAATACGTACGAATTACGTTAAACATCATATCGACAAATCAAGAGATTCGCCGAGTTGCAGAATGTGTGGTGAGAAGGGGGAAACAGTGGGCCATATCATATGTGAATGTAGCAAATTAGCCCAGAAGGAATATAAGCGACGCCACGACAACGTAGCACGGATAGTTCACTGGGAGATTTGCAAGAAGTATGACCTACCCAGGGCTGAACAGTGGTACAATCATAAGCCAGAAGGCGTTACTGAATCTGAAAGCATTAAGGTACTGTGGGATTTTAACATAAACACAGATTACGAAATTGAGCATAGGAGACCAGACATTGTTGTCGTGCTAAAACCAGAAAAAGAGTGCTTAATCATTGACATAGCCGTACCAGGAGATACAAGGATAAAACAGAAGGAACAAGAGAAAATTGAAAAGTATCAAGATCTAAAAGAGAAATTGCAAGATTATGGTGCCTTCGAAAAGTAACTGTCATTCCAGTTGTAGTTGGTGCATTGGGATGTGTCACAAAAGAAGCAGAGCAATACATCAAGATCAGGACTGAAGTGATACAGAAAACGGCATTGTTAGGAACTGAAAGAACATTGAGAAAGGTTCTCGAAACCTGAGGCTAGTTGTTCTAGCTTGCTTTCGGGACGAACTTACCAGGAACTTTTTTCTGTGATAAAAAGAACATGATAATAATAATAATAAATGAAAACAACTGCTTAAAAACTTCTACGTTTCGATATAAAAATCTTCGTCAGGAATAACTTCTCAAGAGAGCAACCGAGTATTTATAGATAATGTACAACATACAAGCTGCAAGAAAATGAAGGTTTAAATTGAATTTTACAAGTTTGAACAAAAGATTACCTAGTGAAAGTAAAACAGTAAGCTTAAGAAAATGCAATTTTTGCTGCACTTCGAGAGAGCATAATTTTGTTTTTGGCTTATTGTAAACATGTTAGATGAATGTCTCTGGAGAGGCTTGAAACTCCGAGAAGGCAAAAATACAAGATCTAGTAGGAAACCGCGCGGACCTTCCCGATGACCTTTCCACGATTCGCTCCATGGAACAGCATGATAGGGGATTCCACCCTAACGCCACTTGTAACAACACACGAAGTCAAAGAAGAGGGCCGCAAAGCCACGCCCACCAAATCTTCAGGAAGTAAATGCAACTGCAAGACTCAGGCGATCCCACACGCAAACATATCCAGCTCGACATCCGCAGCCCGTTCATTAAGTCCCCTCGGTAAAAATGTTCCCAATCGATATTGCCAAAAAAGTTCTTTTCGGCGCAATGAAAATACGTTTTCTGCCCCATCAATTATTTTGATAGTAACATCAAATTTTCCGCGATGATTGGTTTCGAAAAAATGACTGAAACAATTTGCCTGTGGAATCAATTTCCCCCTTTCAAGCGTGCCTTCATTATGTTTGCGCGCGTACGACCTGAAATGTGATTTGTAAACATTAAACCTCTGCCTGAATTTGGTTTTAGTGCTGCCCACATATTTCTTATGGCAGCATTCACACTGCAACAAATAAACAACATTTTCTGAGTTACAGTTGTACCTCCCCGAAAAGATGTTAAAGGATCTGTTTTCATCAGAATTTTGAAAACTGTCCCCCTCTTGGATTAAACCACAAATCTGACACTTAATAATAATAATGATAATAATAATAAAACTGACGAAGATTTCAAATCGAAACGTTTTTAGCAAAATTGCAGTTGTGTTTCTTTATTTTAATTTTCTGTTATTTTTAGATGGTGCTTTTTGTTTCTTTTTAATGATAATAATAATAATAATAATAATAATAATAATAATAATAATAATAATAATAATAATAATGATAATAATAATAATAATAATAATAGTCAACAAAGTTTTTATCATTCCAATTATCATCGGAGCGTTAGGCTCAGTGACCAAAAGATTCAAAAGTTACCTAGAGCAGCTGAAGTGCGATGTTCACTTGGAAGTAGTGCAAAGAACCTGCCTTCTGGGATCAGCAAGAATACTGAGGAAAGTTTTGGACACAAAGTAGAAGAACAGGAGATAACATCAAGAAAAGATTAGTTGAACAGTAGAAGCCTACCTGCTAAAGCTACGGGAAGTAGCCTGCTGGTAGGACGCAAACCAGTAAATTACAACAACACTGTGAATGAGTACAATAATAATAATAATAATAATAATAATAATCCCGGTTCTACGTACGCTCCACGTTTTGC
The DNA here is from genome assembly GCA_964020215.1 of Aurelia sp. 3 sensu Dawson et al. (2005). Lineage (NCBI taxonomy): Eukaryota > Metazoa > Cnidaria > Scyphozoa > Semaeostomeae > Ulmaridae > Aurelia > Aurelia sp. 3 sensu Dawson et al. (2005). The sequence continues at coordinate 20,185,073 of OZ026586.1, forward strand.
ATATCTCATCAACATAGCTTCTGGAGGATGTAAGTCAAGATCTTTTACACGAACGAGGAGAAAGAATTTTGGTAATTGGGTATAGAAAACGTAGTGCATGGTAAGAATCTTTCGGCGAAATGCCGGAAGGTTGCTGGGAGACTTGTGCTAAGCCATTGCATAAGTTAACTTTTTGGAAACTTTAATCATAGAATTGTCCAAGACTTATAGTTTTTGAGGCCATGGAAACTGGATTGTGAGAATCGTTCTAGAACAAAGTAGAATGTGTTTTCGCAAAAAGTTTCCTGCGGATGTGATTCATTGAAAATAGTTACAAAATTGTGAAAGTTTCCCTTTTGGTCTTGGTAAAGATGGCATGTCGGATAGGCATTCCATGCCAAAGGATATCATGTTTAAAAATTTTACGGGAGATGCTAATTTAAATAACAGGAAGCAACAATTCCAACGCAGCACAGGCAAAATTGTGATCGGTAGAAGTGTTTCAAGCCAAATTAAAGAGCGTATTCACAAAAATTTTCCTGGGGGCTTCTCCCCCAGTGACCCCCTCAGTTTATGCTGGACTTTGAAATTCCTACTGAACCCGATGCCCTCTTTCACAAACCGCATATACTCCATATTTCTGAATCTGAGAGTGCACGGTAACTCTTTGACAATTCAATTACCGAGTGGAGCATGTTAGGTTGGTCGAAGAAATTTTTGGGGATCCAAAGGTTATACGGTCTGTCCCCGGTTGGACGTTATTTTCTAATCGTGGTACCCTACTTGTGTTATTTAACAGACTCAATTATCTTAATGTCAATCCATGAAAGGGGCGTTGGTAGCATTTACAGCCAAAGTAGAGGGCGTGGTCTGAGAAAAAATTTTCTGGGGCTCCGCCCCAGACCCCATCCTCTTTCGTCCCTCCAATAGGGAGTTTACGAAACCACGACGGCAACGGCGACTGCAACGCAAAGTTGCTTTGTTTCAGAACTTTAGATTCAAAAGATTCCTTGTATTTCGTTCGAATTTGCTTCCCAAGAGAGACTCTGAAGTTGTCCCCTTCAATTTCACAACTTGAAAACCTCATTTCTGGCGTTCTGTACTGCAGATCTAGGCCTGCGAAGTAAAACTCCGTCGTTTTAAATGTTTGTCTTCAAAGTAAGAATATCGTCTTCAAGCATCTGTGAGTTATAGGGTGCCTTATTTTGGCCTTCAGGATGATATATTAAATGTAGCGTACGGAAACAAGACTTGCTTAGCGGAATTCCAGATGAAGTTCTGGCTGGCGTTGCCGTCCTGGTTTCGTAAACTCTAGCATACAGCTCAGATCCTTACTGGTTGGTGAAGCACGCGGAAATCATCCAATTTCACGATAGTCAGCCAATCAAATAGCCCCTTTCTAACCACCTGATACCAGACTGGCCGTTCGAAGTGAATTCTTGAGTACCCTCACGAGAGTTGAAATGGCTACTAAGTTACAATAATTACATGGAATTTTCTTTGATAAATCAGTAGAAGGGATGCCCCTCTACAGTTTGTAGCGTGCTTGGAAAAATATCTCATTTGGAGCCGAAATTACAGTCATTTTCCGGTCGAAGAATATTGACATTCGTTCAAACATCGATAAAAGTCGCTGCAAATGAGATACAAGGATAAAAATCTCAGCGATAATGGATATTGCCCTAAGCAATAACCCAAGCACTGTCCCTTCAATTACATCTCCAAATCGCAGGTGATTTTCAACGATTTCTGCCAGAAATGTGATCTGGGCCTAAACTTCTTACCGATTAAAACTCATTCGTTGACCCAAAAAGGGCTTAGTTTGTATTCTTGAGCTAAATGATTCACTTACCAACGACTCAATGATGTATTTGGCTTCATTTTCCACTTAGATGTCTCCAAATTTCGTTTAAAACATCCAGTCTTGAGCAACTTCTTGCAAATTTTTCTGGTTCCATATTTTCTCTGCAAGCGCCAGCAATCTCCTCAAAAACGTCGCATCGATAGGCTTTGTGCTAGAGATAATGCGATTCGATACAGTTCATACACTCGTAAATAGATATGGCACGCCTGATTTTGCTCAATTCATTCAAATGGAAACAAAAGGATAAAACAGTTTAAGTCAGTTTTGGCTGTTTGGTTCACCAATGAATAGATCTTACACAAAACAACGAAGCAACAAAAAGTTTGTGCAAGAAATGTGTCAAATCTATTCATGAGTCCATAAGTTAAACAAAAGGTTAACAACGGTAAACTTTCAACACAACAAAACATTTAGTTTTGTTGTTTTGTGTAAGATCTATTCATTGGTGAATGAAACAGCCAAAAATGTTTTATCCGTTTTATTTCCATTTGAATGAATTGAGCAAAATCAGGCGTGCCATATCTATTTACGAGTGTATGAACTGTATTGAATCGCATTATCTCTAGCACAAAGCCTATCGATGCGATGCGAAGTTTTTTTGAGGAGATTGCTGGCGCTTGCAGGGAAAATATGGAACCAGAAAAATTTGCGAGAAGTTGCTCAAGACTGGATGTTTTAAACGAAATTTGGAGACATCTAAATGGAAAATGAAGCCAAATAGATCATTGAGTCGTTGGTATGTGAATCATTTAGCTCAAGAATACAAACCAAGCCCTTTTGGGGTCAACGAATGAGTTTTAATCGGTAAGAAGTTTAGGCCCAGATCACATTTCTGGCAGAAATCGTTGAAAATCACCTGCGATTTTGAGATGTAATTGAAGGGACAGTGCTTGGGTTATTGCTTAGGGCAATATCCATAATCGCTGAGATTGTTATCCTTATATCTCATTTGCAGCGACTTTTATCGATGTTTGAACGAATGTCAATATTCTTCGACCGGAAAATGACTGTAATTTCGGCTCCAAATGAGATATTTTTCCAAGCACGCTACAAACTGTAGAGGGGCATCCCTTCTACTGATTTATTAAAGAAAATTCCATGTAATTATTTCAACTTAGTAGCCATTTCAACTCTCGTGAGGGTACTCAAGAATTCACTTCGAACGGCCAATTTGGTATCAGGTGGTTAGAAAGGGGCTATTTGATTGGCTCACTACCGTGAAATTGGATGATTTCCGCGTGCTTTCAGCAACCAGTAAGGATTTGAGCTGTTTTATTATTATTATTATTATTATTGATTTATTTAAAGTAGGCAACATACAAAATAGCTATAAAAACAAGAGCTAACTCAGGCCTACTATCTAAAAAAGTAAAAGTTGTAAAAAAAAAGGCAAAAAAGAAATCAAATAAAGAATAGTTATCTATAAATACATTTTTACAATGTTTTCTATATTTACAATGTTCTTTTCGACGGTATTTACAAAGTAGTAAAATAGATCAGTTCAGGAACCCAACCTGAGTCACGAAAGGTCTACAAAGTCTACAATTGCATTCTACTCCTCTCCAGACTTTGATTCTCCGTTTAAAGCTGGAGAGGGTTTCTGACTGCTTTATGTCATTGGGAAGTGCCTGCCATAATCTACACCCGCGAAAAGATATCGTCTCCAAGCCATTGCACGTAGTGCGCACTTGAGGCAATAGTAGATCATGGCAGCCTCTTAACCCATAAGAACTGCGTTTTTCAACGAAGATCTCCTTCATGAAACTAGGATTAAGCTCCCATTTTGTTTTATAGACCTCAGTCATCAGCAACTGTAAATTTCTTATGTGGATTGTAAATTTCTTATGTAAATTTCTTATGTGTATGCTCGTAAACTCTCTAATAACAAATCCTGGCGGCGCCACTGTTGTCGGCGGGTCTTTGTGTGATCTTTTCAACAAATCAATGTTTGCAGGAAAATTTCCGGAGGACTGGAAAATAGCGCGTATCGTACCAATCTTCAAGAGTGGAGCAAGGGACGACAGGTCCAACTATCGGCCAATATCCGTTCTTCCTTTCATATCTAGACTATTTGAGAAATTGATTTTTAATCAGTTTTATGAATACCTGGACGCAAATAAATCACTATACGAGCATCAGTCTGGGTTTAGACTCTTACACTCGGTTACTACAGCCCTTATGGCTAGCACCAAGATAAAATAACTACAATCCTGGTCAAAATAAATTGGGATACTTGCAGATTTCTGTGCTTTCTTCATGTTTCCTAAAATATCGTGGTGAAAACGTACGTTTAGAACCTTCTCATCCCCCTTCCCCCCTAATTCAATGTTGAGATGGTCGAATAGCGTTTGATTCAAGCAACATTGAAACGGGGGGAGCGGGGGGCACGTAGTCAAAGACTGAAGTAGTGCAATTTTGTGACTTGTCCCAAGTATTTTGACCAAGATTGTCTGAAAAATTGCGATTACTGCCTATTATAAATATTACAATAAATCCAAATCTACTTGTATCCGACAATCCCTTTTACTATGAACGGATAGACACTTAGTGTGGGCTAAACTCCAGAGTACTTCAGATGTTATCGTTTTCATAGCTACTGGTGTATTCATCAGAACTATGACGTCATCAAATTATGAACGATTTTCCCGTTGTGTTGTGCAAAACTCCCCTTGTGTATGAAATCTGCCAGTGGTTTTTGTTTCAAAACAGCACAACCAGGAAAGAGGATTTGAAAACAAAGTTATTTTTCGAGAAAGTGCCAATCATGCGCCTCCACAGCGCAATTGTCTTCTTTTCAAATGTGGCCTTTCTCAAATTTCTACTTATTCATTTACTTTCAATGAAATTAACTCCACTCCGGCAAACTTGCATTCACCCTTGGAGGGGATTTAATCGCCCATTGTGCCCGACAAATAGTCGTGCAGAACTCTTTGTTGAAGAAGAATGCCGAGGTCGTGTGCCGACTAGGCGGTTTTAGGCAATGGCTGGAATATTGAGGAAAGTGATCCAATCTTCAACGTTTCTCCCTTACTTAAACATTAACAACTTTGGCTTCGCTCGCGCTATCTTGACGAATTTTGTCTCATTCTGCTGTGCAGAATAAGCTTTATCAGCTTAGAATCAATCTTTGCTGTAATATTTCATGAAGTACGATTTTTCACGGTTCTCTATCACGTTCATAAAAAACTTATCCGGAATTGTTTATTTTATGTATTTTATTAGTGGAGAACCGTATGATTTTCCCCTTCCAGGCGATTTTTACCTGGTTTTTTTGCATGAGTAGGAATACTTCGATCTTCCAATGTGGAATCAAACGAATTTACCGAAAAAGCGTAACTTATCCCAAAATTATGGGGCGTTTTCTGTGGAGCGCCGTTGGGAGAACCGAGGAATTCACAAGAAACCGGACGTCATACAATGCCCCAAAAGCTTTTCTTGCGACAATTACCCACATTCAAAAGAGCAGCAGACTATACAATCCGATGACAGTGGAAGAACGCTCAGAACCCGAATGTTTCTCACATTTCATAAAGGAATCTGTAAGTTTGTGTAAAGCGCAAAAACTTTGCCACGCCCACATTTAAGATAGTGCTCAGCGAATTTAGCGAACAACGCCTATTTCGGCATAAATGGCTGAGAAGTTACTTCTTATGTCAGGGATGATGGTGGTAAAATTTCACGCAAAAATCTCGATTGGTTCTCAAGCTTTGAGTCTTTATTTGTTAACAACCATTTTCAGACAATCCTGGTCAAAATAAATTGGGACACTTGCAGATTTCTGTGCTTTCTTCATGTTTCCTAAAATATCGTGGTGAAAACGTACGTTTAGAACCTTCTCATCCCCCTTCCCCCCTAATTCAATGTTGAGATGGTCGAATAGCGTTTGATTCTAGCAACATTGAAACGGGGGGAGCGGGGGGCACGTAGTCAAAGACTGAAGTAGTGCAATTTTGTGACTTGTCCCAAGTATTTTGACCAAGATTGTAGCACCAATGATTGGTACCTGAATATGGATAAAGGAAAATACACTGGCCTAATCTTTATTGACTTGAAGAAGGCTTTCGACACGGTCGATCATGAAATCCTGTTAGATAAACTGCAAATATATGGAGTGAATGGCCTGGAACATGACTGGTTTACATCGTACTTAGATAATTGTAAACAATTTTGCTAGATAAATGGCTCTTCTTCTGATGTAGAGGGAATAAATTGTGGAGTTCCTCAAGGCTCTTGTCTTGGTCCACTTTTGTTCCTGATCTACATCAATGACCTGCCCTTTTCCCTGCAAAAGTCTCATGTCAGCATGTATGCTGATGATACGACCATTTCGCTCTCTTCAAAAAGCATTGGTGACCTGCAAAGTGACTTAAATCTAGATCTTCTGAAGCTACAGGATTGGCTGCATGCAAACAAATTTTCTCTGAACGTTGTGAAAACGCAGTCGCTTATCATAGGCTCTGGTCCAAACATCCGTAAGATAGAAACCCAGCCTGATGCTCAACCATCTTTTTCAATCGGTGATCAGGAAATTGAAATGGTTGCTAATACAAAATACTAAGGTGTTCAAGTAGATAGTCAACTAAACTGGGACAAACATGTCGGTACTATCAAGACCAAGGCTAATCGAGCCCTTGGACTTGTTAAGTATTCTAAGAAATATCTTCCATCTGATGTGCTCAACAAAATGTACAGAGGCATTGTCGAGCCCCAGTTGAGTTACTGTTGCTCCGTCTGGGGCTGCTGTAGTGAATCAAAGATTAACGCCTAGCAAAAAAAAACAAAACAGAGCTGCAAGAATCGTAACAAATAGCTCATACGATGCTTCTGCTGCTCCACTAATTCAGAATCTTGGCTGGCCGACTATCAGTAATCTTATAAGAAAAGAAACCGCCACGCTAACATACAAGTCTTTGAATTCGCTTGCCGCAGTCTACATGAAAAATCTATTTACTAAGTATTCAGATGATAGAGAACGATCTTTGCGCTCAACAGAAACTGATCTTAGGTTACCGTTATCAAAAACTGCCAATGGCCAAAAGGCTTTTTCATATCGCGGTGTAAAACTTTGGAACAGTTTAGAAAGAGAAGCAAAATTGGCATCTTCCCTGAACACTTTCAAGGAACGACTATAGAGGGCGGTACAACTCATATCCATAGTATTTTATTGTAAATTAGGTATTATAGCATATTATATTGTAAATTAGGTGTATGAATTTCTTTTGTTCTTAGCCTAGTCTCTTTTCCTTTAATTTTTTTTTCTAATTTTAAACAGGTCAGTTTGAAAAACATGTAAATGAAATTCATACCTGTATAAATATTTTAAAATGAATGAAATGAAAAATGCTTTCCATGGGCAGGCCTCTGTACAAATTTAGGTCAAGTACCCTCCCTTGGGACACAGCCACTGCATAAAGTAACGACAATGAACACAATCAAACATCTTGAGAAAAGACACCATTTGGCTTTCTTTCCAATCAGAAAGCACATAAAAACAAGTAACAAGAGATATTACTATCTTAAGATTTGCGACCTTAAAGGCATTGAGTCCGTATAAATAGCGCTCTCATGACCAATATCAACTTCTTTTCAATCACGAAACAAACGTTGTCATTTAATCTCTATTGAAATTAAACCAAACAAATTCCTCAGGATAATGCAAGGATTAAGAAGTCTTATGTCTTCACTGCTAATGACTTTAGCACTATTGTGCGAGAACAAAGGGCCATCAGCGGTTTGTCAGCAAAAATCCCGGACAGCGTTAACGCTCAACTATTTATATGGACTCAATTCCTTTAATGTCTGCTTATATTTGAATTGAAGTTTGAACTGAGTTACCCTGGGTAAGTCTGGTCCCCCGGGTAGAACTGAATGTTTTGGACATAAAAATCCCTTCTCCGGGTGTCCTATCATCAAGTGCCTAGTAGATACGTCGGGTATAGCAGGAACAATCCTAATAGATTTGTCAAAAGCATATGATTGTATACCCCACGATCTACTAATTGCAAAGTTAGAGGCATATGGGTTCAAGAAAAATGCTCTCAAACTGGTTTATAGTTACCTGATAAACCGAACACAAAGGGTCAAAATAGGCTCCACATATAGCTCACCACAGCATATCTTAATTGGGGTACCACAGGGGTCTGTTCTTGGGCCCTTACTTTTCAACATCTTTATAAACGACCTGTTCTATATGGAACTGGAATCGGAGATATGTAACTTTGCTGACGATACGACAATTTACGCGTGCGATACAGATGTGGAGGCAGTCATGATTAGATTAGAGAATGACCTACAGGGATTAATGCAATGGTTTACTAACAACGGCATGAGTGCCAATCCTTCAAAATTCCAAATAATGTTTTTGGGGCTAAAGGGAGCAAAGAAACTATGCCTTAACATGAACGGCCAACTAATTCCATCAAGCGAACATGTAAAACTTCTGGGTGTAAACATTGACAACTCACTGAAGTTTGAAACGCATGTGAAAGAGATATGTAAGAAGGTCAACCAAAAATTGTATGCATTTGGAAGTTTTAAGACCATATTTAGGAGAACAAAAGTCAAAGTTACTTTTAAACTCCGTGGTAATGCCGAATTTTCCTATTGCCCTCTGATCTGGTTATTTTGTAGCAAAGTTGCAAACAATGAAATCAATAGGACCCACAAACGCGCACTGAGAACTTTATATAGAGACTATGAATCCACGTTTGAGGAACTTTTAGATAGGGGTGATACAAAGACAACACATAAAAAGAATCTACGAAACCTCATGGTGGAGATCTATAAATCAATGAACCATCTCAATCCTGAGTACATGTGGGATTTTTTTGTCAAGAAAGATGTTCCCTACAACCTTCGGACTAAGGAACTATGCAAGCTCCCCTCGGTGAGTTCTCAACGCTACGGAATGAATTCCCTGTCCTTTAGAGGGAGTCTGTTGTGGAATGCTCTTAGTGATGACCTAAAATTGACAACTTCTCTCGTGAAATTCAAACAAGAAATACGTTGCTGGGATGGCAACATCTGCACGTGCTACATTTGCACTTAATTTAGGGTTTTATATATTCTGTTATACTGTATATTTTGTAGATAGTTGGTGTAAATTAGCTGTTGTTAGCTACTAACAAACCAACTGTAAATAAGTTTATGATTATGATTATGATTATGATTCCAGTCCGCCTTTTAACTGCGTCAGTTGATTCCAATGCCAATGCAACTGATATTGTCGAACGATGGTCCTACGCTTTTGACAAATAATGAACTTAAACTTTGCAGTTTTGTCAGTAAACATATTTAGAAGCAATTAATGACCACGTAATTGCAGCGTTAGCTGCATAATATATCAAAACAATTAGCAAGGTGCGATATCTCTGTCTCTTTCTTTCTTCCTTTCTTTCTTTCTTTCTTTCTTTCTTTCTTACTTTCTTTCTTTCTTTCTTTCTTTCTTTCTGTCGTTATGTGTTCAAATCAATTCAGTGCCAGTCTCGTCTCCAGAGTGAGTTCGTTATTGCTAGTACAAGAATATTGACCAGGCAGCTTGCTGAGTGCAACATTGTTGGTTTTAAAGGACTCACTTTTGAGAAGCAAACTAACTGGTGGACGGATGTCCTGGCCTACATCACTTGTGTTCCAAATCACCATTTCTAGCAACCCTGAATGTTCAATATTCTTAGTTGTCACAATATCCAGGTCATGACTATTTCACTTATGAACATCAGAAAACCGGATTAGGTAAATTTTTCAATCAATTTCTTCAAATTCAATCAAAAGGACACACTTCAATGCTTATGTCCTAACATAGTACATTCTTAAACGGATGGCCTAAATGAAAAGAGCACTTCAAAAATACAAATGAAAATCAGAAAGAAAGTAGAAGAAAAATATAATGAAATGTACAGTTGACGTGTTCGAAAACTTCCAGAATGTTGTTTCCAGTGAATTGAAAATTCAAGAGGAAGATTTAAGATCATTTTTGGAAAAGTCCGCGAAATCCGCAGTTTTCATTTTCACCTTATGCAAAAGTGAAAAAGACGGACTCCCTCTCGCCGACTTTTTCACTACGTTGTTTTTTCACTGCGTTGTTTTTTCACTTCGTTGTTTTTAGGTTTTTCGTTCACTGCTTCCACTGATGTACAGGAGCAAATGAAATGTCAGGGAACAGGAGGCACACGTCAATACTTTTGTCATAATATCATAGATTCTAGAACGTATGGCCTGAATGAAAAGAACGAGCGACTTCAAAATATGACTTGAACTCTGACAGAAAATAGACTAAACGTACATCAGATGTACAGTTGACATGTTCGAAAACTTCCAGAATGTGTTTCCAATGAATCGTAAAGTCAAGAGGAACGTTTCAGATTAATTTTGAAAAAGTCCGTGCAGTCCGCGTTTTTCACTTTCACCTATGCCAAAGTGAAAAACGCGGACTCAAAAAGTCGCGGAGCTTTGGCCAAGAAAAATCCGCGAGGTCCGCGGTTTTCAGCTACCCGGTCAATATTTTCCTTCGTTCATTGTGAATTACGCTTTGTTGACGTAACAGGGAAACCGTGCTAATCCCCATGATCATACATAGCTGAATACTAAATCATTGCTGCCAATAATAAACGATTATGCTGAAGACCGGCAAGGAACTTTTTACCAATATACACTGCGTTCTTTAATTGAATTCCTATAGAATCGTTAAGGATTCGTAATTAAAAAAGGTCCTTGCCTCCATCGTTAGCGTAATCATCTGTTTGGGCATGCTTTGCAGTATGTAGCCATAATATAGCTTGAAGAAGATTTGACAATCGGTGATAATGAGATAAACTGGTTATTTCAAGACATATTCATAACGATGTGTATTTACATTATACCTATATTTTTCTCTATACAGACTGATTTTGATGCATTGCTAAAATCTGAGGCAGGCTTGATTGTTGTCGACTTCTATGCTGATTGGTGTGGCCCTTGCAGGATGATTGCTCCAAAAATTGAGGTAAAGAGAAATATATTTGTTAACATTAATGCCCTTTTTTGAAAAACTTGATGTTGTAATTTGTGATGCCCGAAACAAAGCATCAAGGAGTTAGCACTTGGAAAGTTCTGAGGGTTTGATTGTTATTGATATTTTTGAAAGATTTCTTAGAGGAAATTTACAAAATATTTGTGACATATAAGGCTGTTACAAAGTTAGTTGTATACGTATTACAGGATGAGACAGTCTTTCTTACAACAACATTCAGAAGGGTAAGGTAACATGAAATTAGCAGGTAGATTTCACATTTCATCTTTATTTACCCTAATGAGTCAAAAACGAATTGTGTATTTCATTTGCAGTAGATCAGAACCCTGTGTTTTTATAACAGGTGATCCTGAAATATTAATTTATTTTTTAAATCATCAAAATGTGATTGTATTATTAATCTTGAAAATTTCTTGCATTTTATGGTAATTTCTTCTTTTGCATGCTGCGTAGTTTTGATATCCCGTAATCGCAGGGAATGATTATCAAAGTTTGAATTTTGCCCTGTAAATGCCACTTACAGTAAATTAGCTACCTACTATACATCTGAGGGCCAGGTGAATAACGCGGATCGTGCAGAACCCGCGGACCTCACTATTTTGATCCACGATATCAAGGTCCGCGTTATTCAATTCCACCCAGGAGAACTGAATAACATGTTCAAATCGTTATTCAATTCCACCGAGAACTGAATAACATGTTCGATTCGTTATTCAATTCCACCAGGAGAATTTCATGATAGTTTTGCTCCTCCTGGTATCGTCCTTGTAGTGTAGTGCTTCGTAGTAAGTGTCTTAGGTAATTATTGTAAACGTTATACTGAATTTATATATGTAAAAAGACTGAATAACGCGGACCCCGCGGACATCTGCTCGAAAATTTCCTCTGATCTGTGTTTAATTTTATCGCAAAGTATTTCGAACATATTTTAATATGTTTTACTTTACATCTCGATTGAAATTCGAAGGCAACAAGCTGCAACGCACTTAGGCCCGCTAGTGCAAAAAGTTTTCCTGCAGAAAAAATAATTCGGAAATGAATTATACCCTCATTGACGACCAACAACTGTTCACGTTTCTTGTGCTGCAGTTAAAATTCATCTTCCTTTTGAGGAGAACAAGTACTCTGGAATTATTTAAGCAGGGTCCGCAATATCAAGGTCCGCGTTGTTCAATTACACCCAGCAGAAATTGAATAACGCGGACCTCATGATTTTGTGGACCCTAACAGGGAAAATGGAATTTCTCTTTTGCTGCATTGTTTTCATAAGAAGCTGCTTATAAAAAACTCAACTCTCAGACAGAGTTGCAAAAAGTCCTTCTTCTTCCTCCAAACCCGGATTTCAAGGTCGCATCTTCCTCATTTCAAAGTTTCGTGAAAACAAGGAAAAACGGGCTTTTTATATATCAAGAACGGTATTGACTGATCTTTCCTTTTCATGATATGTCAGAATCATTACATGTGTTAAAGAATCATTTGCCTGCAGTCTGGACAGAAATTCAAAGAATGGTTCGCACACCCAGTTGAGGTTTTAATCGAACGACTTTTGGATGGTATTTAGTCATTTTCATACCCACTATGAATCTCAAATAAAAAACACACTTACACTCTCTTTATCTTTCTCAGAATTTTCACTGCCCTTCGGCAGCCTCCTCAGTGAGAACTCACTGAGGAGGCTGCAAGGACAGTGAAAATTCTGAGAAAGAGAGTGTAAGTGTGCTTTTTATTATGGTTGTTTGAGTTTCATAATGGATATGAAACTGCCTAAATACAATATATGTTATAACACACGGGATCTTATCAAATCATTGGCTGAAAACACCAATGACCGAAATGATTTTTGGATGACTTTTTAAATAATGCCAGTCAATCATATATGGTCGTGTAGCAAGGGTAACTTTACTCGAGACTTGAGATGAGGGGTCTTTGCCTCTGGGGAGGTTTTTGAAGATACGCCATTTACTTTGGCTTAGAGCGCCACTCTTGATCTCATGTTTCCCAGTGCTAGAATGGAAGGTGTGACAAATTTTATATAGTTTTGCTTGAATCGCCACCCTCTTCAAGAAAAGTTTGAGTAAACACTCCTCAATTTGGCTCAGTATGGCTCTCTCAGTCCAATGTTCGCCAGTGCAAGGATGGAAACTATTACAATTTTGAAAGTTCTCGTTCTCCTATGAATTAATGTTAGT